>JAKCWG010000183.1:0-143279 GCA_021464415.1 Lonicera japonica | reverse complement strand
TTCAAAATCTGGCTGTCTAGGAATTGAAAAGATATTGACATCGAGAGTCATGTTTCCAAATGAAAGCTTCATAACACCATTCCTAACACTGATAATAGCATTAATAGTAGCAAGGAAAGGTCTTCCTAAAATGATGGGAATCTGGGTACCAATATTAGCCATAGGTTGAGTATCTAGAACAACAAAGTCAACTGGATAGACAAAGTTATCAACCTTAACTAAAATATCTTCAACTACTCCTCGTGGGACTTTCACGGAACGATCAGCCAGTTGCAAGGTAATTCTCGTGGGTTTCAACTCACCCAAACCTAACTGCTGATAAACAGAATATGGGAGTAAGTTCACACTAGAACCAAGATCTAGGAGAGCATGTTCAATCTTTTGATCACCAATGTAACAAGAAATGGTAGGACAACCAGGGTCCTTGTGCTTGGCTGGCAAATTATGTTGAATGATCGAACTCACCTGATTAGCTAAAAATGCTTTCTTCTGAACAGAGACTCTTTTCTTTATGGTGCATAAGTCTTTAAGAAACTTAGCATAAGAAGGAATTTGCTTGATCGCATCCAAAAGAGGAATGTTGATCTTCACTTGCTTAAAAAGATCAAGAATCTCAGAATTATGGTTATCCTTAGCCGACTTCTGCAACCTCTGAGGAAAAGGGACGGGAATGTGATGAATAAAAGTTTTATTCTTTTCCAGGACATCATTCACATTTTTGGCTTCTGCTTCAGCTTCCTTAGCTATCTCAGCTTCTTTCAAAGCTTCAGTAGAAGTGTACAGCTTAGTTTCAACTTCTTCATCTTCTGCCTCCATCCCTCTTATTTGAACATATTCAGGTGGAGGTGGCTCTATTTGATTGTCAATAACTTTACCACTCCTCAAGGTAGTGATAGCTTTGACCTGCTCATGATATTGTTTAGTGCCTGAAGAAGAAGAATTATCATTGGCTTTGGGATTGGGCTGAGGTTGAGCTGGAAAAGATGCCTTCCCTTTTGGGTCATTCTGACTAGCAATCTTCTCCATAGAAACTTTCATCTGGTTCATCGTCTGCAGCATCTGCTGAAACATGCCTTGCAGATTCTCTTCAGGGATTTTCCTATGTGGTGGAATATAAGAATTAGGACTCGAACCTTGAGGTTGTTGATACTGCTGAGGTTGAGATTGAAAATTAACTGGAGGTTGAGATTGCTGATAGAACGGTTGAAGTGGTGGCGGTGGATGGAAATTAGACTGGGGCTGCTGAAATGGTTAAGAAGGTTTCATGGGATTCCCTTCATAGTTGTTACCAGACCAACTGAGGTTGGGATGGTTCCTCCAAGATGGGTTATATCGATCCCCATAAGAATTGGATTTGCCAATTGCCATGACAGCATTGACATCAGTGTTCAACACTTCTCTAAGAGCTGGGATGGTTGGACAGTCACTAGTGAGATGACCAAGTGTGTCGCAAATGCTGCAAGCTTGCTCCACGAATGATTTGGAAGTTGGTTCTCCTCTCTTTGATTCCAAAGATTCAAGTTTTGGGCAAATAGTAGCTAGCTTAGCGCTGATTTCATCGTTATCCTTCAGTTGGTACACACCAGCTGGTGCTACCTTTGCTCTAGCTGTACCTACCTTAGCACTCGGTTCCCATTCTTGAGAAACTTCAGAAAGCCATTCAAGGTATGCCTCTGCATCAGTGGGACTCTTTCCTAAGAATTGCCCATTACACATTGATTCAACAAACTGACGAGTGGAGGGAACTAGACCATCATAAAAGAAACTGATGATTCTCAACTTCTCATAACCGTGATGTGGAAAAGAATTAAGAAGTTCTTTGAAGCGCTCCCAACACTGGAAGTAGGTTTCATCATCCTTCTGGGAGAAGTTTTGAATCGCCTTCTTCGAGTTGGAAGTAAGATGTAAAGGAAAGAATTTCTTGAGAAATTGTTCTTGGAGTTCTTGCCACGAGTTAATGGATCTCAGGCGTAGAGAGATAAACCAAGTTTTAGCTTTATCCTTCAGGGAGAAAGGAAATAGCTTCAACTTAATTGTATCTTCATAACAGTTCTGGTCACTGAAAGTGGCACAGACATCCTCAAATTCTCGAATATGAAGGTAGGCTTGTTCACTTTCAAACCCATGATAAGTAGGTAGAAGTTGAATCATGCCATTGCGAAAATGAAAATTATTTGCATCATTTGGAAAATTAATGCAAGAAGAAGTAGCATTTCTGCCAGGAAGTAGGAGTTCACGCAAAGTAAGATTAGGATTTTGAACTGCTTGGTTGACTCCATTATTAGCTGCTCGTACTGCTTGTGCTTTAGCGTCCTGATCGGCCATCGGGTGTTCAGCTGCCCACGGGATAGTACCGTTCGAAGAATTAGAAGAAAAAGAAAGTGGAAGTGAATTGGTGGAACTGGAAGACTCAGATGCTTCAGAAAATTCGTCATCTGACTTGTACTTGTTAGGGATGACACGGTACTCGTACAGAGGATTACTTGAGATACGGTTATTTGGACCACGAAGCCAAGGTTTCATATACTAGGCTGAGACCTAATATAGAATCCTAGGAAGAAAAAGAAGAAAGAAAGAAAGAAAACTAGAATAAGATACTGACAACCTTCCCCGGAAACGGCGCAAAAATCTTTGCTTGACTACGCTCAAAAATGCGAAATTAATACACCCAAGTGCAGGTGGTCAAGTTATAATATATTTACTTGGAAGTCCAAGGTCGAACCACAGGGAAGGATGGTAATCTTATTATTCTAGCTAAACTTTCAACAGGAGAAAAGAAGAAAAGAAAAATAAAATAAAGAAAAGATAATAAATATTTTTTTTTTAGAATAGGAAAGAATAGAATAAGAAATTAAATTTAAAACTTAAAAGAAAATAAATAAATAAAAGTAAATAAATATAAATAAAAAATAAATAAATATAAATAAATAAAGCAAGGATAAAATAAGCAGCAACTAAAACAAGTGTCTAATAAAATAGGAAAAGAGCGTTAAGGGTATCCATAGCTACGACATTACAGATAGTACGACCAACCGATTCAAGAAATGACTGTGGACCTGAGTTCCTATTAACAATGAATGTCCTTAACTTACCAATTATTAAATACTAAATTCACGATCATATCATGAGAAGTGCATGACAAGACTCATATAAGCTGCATGTAAATTTAGTTTTCAATAAGGGAACTTATAATTTTTTTATTTTTTTTTACAAAATTAATTTTCACTTAGTAATGCTAGTGCGTGACAAAAACAAACTAAATTTAATCAATTTTAGTAAATATCAAAAGCTTAACTCATTTCTAAGATTTGATTATGCATATGCATGACATACGTCAAAACCGTTCTTAAAAAGTCATTAAAAGCTAAAATTAGCACTATTTCGGTATCGATTTTGGAATGACACCAAAACAGCGCTCAAAGCTCCCAAATTACTTGGATAACTAACTCATCTCAATAAAGGATAAGGACCGTCCTCTATTCAGCCTCGTTAGAGTTTTGGTACAAAAATTCGTAATTTGAGGTTTTTCGGTTCTTTTGTCGAATAATCGAGAAATAATCTTAAAAATTCATGTTTTTAACGCATGAAAGGTTACTATTTTTTTCCAGATTTATTAATTGACCTATAATCAATGAGAAATTCAAGCCACAATCACAATTGAATCATATACTCACATTAGTCTGTCATGCTTTCGCTACGGACCCCTAACTACTAAATTACGCTAGCATATTGATAAAAATTAAGCAAAATATGATAAATTCAATCAAAAATTGAGCAAACATATTTCTAAAATATAATTGAATAAGCATGCAAAATTTCACAGCAATTAAAACTTAGGAACAATTAATAAATTAAAAATACGGTTTAAACAAATTTCGAAAAAATAGCACTCTGGCAGTCACGAAAATTGCCTACTGTCCTCCAGAAATTTCGGAATTTAGATCCCCAAAACAGTAAGGTTTTGTAGAAAATTCGATCGCGGTCGTTTTGATAGGTGGATCATCAAAATCGGCCAAGAAACGAGCAAGTTATGATTAAAATAAGAAAACACATATTTTTTAGGGTTCTACGCGGGAATCTATATAAAAAAAATCTAATAAAAATTATAAATTATGCATGGATTTCAATCATCAATCACATTCAAACACATAATTAACTAACAATATATAAGCATTAATGAGCATTAATTGAAATAAATTAAAAATAAAATTGAATGAAAAGAGAAACTTACAGTTACGCAGTTATTCAAGAACTGTAATGGGACTCGCTCAACTCAAATTGAAATAGAATTATATGTTATTTCTTCTTCAATACAAGCCATAAACCAAATGAAAATCTCTCTTTTTAGTTATGCAAGGAAATTGGGAATTATTGAAGAACAAGAATGACGGCCGTTCTTCTCTAGTCAAAGAAAAATAGAATGGAATGAAAGAAAATAAAAATGACGACTGTTCTTCTCTACTCGAAGAATAATAATGACGGCCGTTTTTCCCTTACTCAAAATTAAACCTAAAACCTAAAAATATCATCGACATTTAATTCTTTTTTTTCAAAATTCAAAAATTAAACTAATTAATAAAATAAAATAAATAAATAATAAAGATAATAATCTAAAAGCTAAAAATAGCTTTGTCGTCTATCAAGTCGTTGGCTCGAGAGACTAAGTTTTCCACCTTAACCTTAATTTCTCGGGTCAGCTTAAAAATAATAATTAAAACTTGTTGGCCGCGGGATTCAAACACTGGACTAAGCATGAGTAGAGAGCTGGTCACTTGCCATCTAGGCTAAGGACCCCATTCGATAAATATCTGCATCATAAATTTAGGTATTCTTTCGCGCTCAAACTCAATCCACTGGTGCACTGATCGTATTTGTTCCATAACTTTGTACTCCGAACTCCGATTGATTCAAGGTTTTCTCCTACGCGTAGATAACTCAGAGATCTAGAACTTATATTTCTGGAGTTTTCTTCAAATTCTGCACGGATAAATACCAGAATTGGCTAGAATATCAGCATTACACGCGGTGAATCTCTTCTTCATTCAAAAATTTCTCGGTTTGATTCAAATGACTCTTCTTTGCTTGGGACTTCTCTATTGGCTTCTCTTAGTCTCTTCCATCGACTTCCTTCATGCTTGAGCTTGGAATTTGCTTTCGGTTCACTTCTTGAACTCAATTCAGCTCCGAATTTGACTGGCAATGACTAACTTTGGGGGAATTTGCTTCTAGATTCGTTCTTGTTCACTTTTAACCTGTAAAAAGGTTATAATGCACTAGAAACAAACATACTATCCTATTTCATGATTAAATCTCAATTCTTAACAATTTAGGATAATTAAAATCAAATTCATGCATATTAAGCCAACTAAATACATATAAAAATGCAATATTTTGGCTTAATCAATATCAAAAGATGAAAATATTACATTTAGTCTAAGTTAAAAAAATTTGCTAACATATAGAAGGTTGATTATCCATTTTGGAACGTGAAATGTGGCAAGAAGAGATAGGTCTAAGGTTGACACTGATTATTTATTAACATGTAACTAAGATCCATTAATGGTATTAATAGGAGATAAGTGTGAGACAGGAGTTTTGTCTAAAAATATACTAGGATCAGCGATCATATGATTGTAACAGCCAGAGTTAAAAACCCAAACGTTACATAAAGTCATAGCCATAGTAGAAATTAATGAGGATAAAACATGTTTAAGAAGAGTAGTAAGTTCATTAATAGAGATAGATAGGGTAGATTTTCCTTGACTGCATGATTCTTTTGACTAAGATTGAGATAGGCATGTGCGAGAGCATTTATAGTGATTCATGGTACAATCATCTGGATAATGACCAGGTCCTTTCTTATGGCAATGCTTGCATGTTCATTTGCAAAATTCAAAAGCACATTGTTAGATCTATGACAATAGGCACAATTACATTGAGATCATTCCATTTGGTAGTGGATAAGACTGATTAAGAACAATGATGAATCAAGACATGGAATAAACCAATAACCATGAACCAAAAATCATGAACCTTGAGATAAGCTATCATTGGCCGCTGTCTGATATGAAGTGGTGAGAGATTTATCCCTCTTAAAATAGTAAAGGCTGATCTGGCAAAATCTAAGGGTAAAAACGCAATCATAATGTTTGGAAACCTCAGAACCATTTTGACATGACTAAAAAAATGCACACCCTTGGGCCGGCTTTAATTTAGCAGAAGTAGACTAATTATTGGGTTTATTGTTGACCACTGTTCAATTTTTGAGGTTATTATAGAGTATTAAGGAATTCACTAGTGGCAGTGGTATTGCACTCCAGGGATTCACAATCATGCTCATCACTTGATTAACGTATAATATTGTCAAGCATAAGCTCTTTCACGGAGCCGTTTGATGCGTTAATTATCCTAACTTTTCTGAATTATCCGCCTATCTCGAGATTAGTGCCTTAGCGAGTTTTGTATATAATATTGTCTCACCGTGTGTGTTTTGTTGTGTTCATATGTGTTGATAGGAATGAAGTGCAATGGTATTCAAGGAATCAATCAAATGTAAGCTCAAGGCTTACAAAAGTGCTGAGTTTGGAAAATCCACACCCATGATCGATCATGGGTTTTCCATGATCGATCATGGCCTGGCGGGGGCAGCCACCAACTTCTGCTTTTAGCCTTTTTTTGGGGAATTTTGTCTAAAAGATATTTTCCCTTGCATTTTTAATTAATTGTTGTACTATTTTGGCTAGTTTTAGGGACAACGGATAGAAAGGAGATTAGGATCACATCTAATTTTTAGGGTGTTCGAGAGAGAAAGGGGAGCTCCCACCATTGTAACTTTTTCTTTTGTTCTTGTAAGTTTACTTTTATTCTAAGAAATGAATACTTCTTCTATAATTCTTACTTTGAGTTTTATGGAGTAGTCTTCTACTAAGGTTACGGAAGTGAGTCGTGATATGATTTTTGGTGATTAATTTCTCAATCCATGTTTAAAAGTTTGTTAAATAATTGTGAATCATTTTTCTTTTCATATCCTTCATCCTTCAAGCTTTCTAGGTGTTTCAGTTTAAAGATTAGACTTTACATGCCTTGTATGCTTAGTTCTTTTTGTATGAATGATAATCCAACATACTTGTATGGTTCTAGAAAGCTTGTAGTATTTTTCCTTCATCTCTGGACCTTCTTCCTATTTGTAGAGATTATGAATAGTTCTTGAAATTCCATAGATGATGTATAAATTTGTTAATCTAATCTTTGGTTCACTTAATGATATTTTGAATGCTTCATACACTTTACGTGATATTTAGATTGCTTATTGTCTTTTTTAAGTAACGATTGATTAGTTGATATACTCTATCCCACAAACTTCGTTTCGTTTTATTACAATGATTCACTATATAATTTCCATTCTTTAAACCATGAGATTTCACACACATGATTAACATAAGACTTTGTTCCGATTAATTTATCGTCTCTTCCTTGAATTAACTTCATCGGGAATAGGTTGCCTAGCTTCGCACCCGTAGCTAAGAGATAGATATGATAACTTCATCTTTTTGGTGGAATCTTGTAGTATTCTTGATAAACGCATAATATTGTCATGTTTAAGCTCCTTCCCGGAGTCGCTTGACGTGTTTGTTGCATTAATTCTGGCTAATTATCCACTTATCTCGAGATTAGTGCCTTAGTGAGTTTTGTATCTAACATGGCCCAAGTTGGTGTGTATTTTGTAGTATTCCATGTGTTTGTAGGATTGGGATATAATGGCATTGCATGAAGAGATCAAGAGTAAGCCTAGATAGCTTGCAAAAGTGCTGAGTGAAAAGTTCCAGGCCCAAGATCGATCATGGGCAAAGACATGATCGATCATGGCTTCCAAAATTTTGGCAGAACACTCCCATGATCGATCATGGGCAAAGCAATCACAAAAGCCCTCTCCAGAGGCACCCACAAACACTTCTACACTACAAAAAAAAACATTTTTTGAGACAGCAAAAAACTGTCCCAAAAAGTCCAAATGCCGTCCCATATGACTTTTTGGGACGGGACTGGGACGGTTATGGGGGAGTCACATTAGGGTGGCGTCACAAAAACTTTATGGCACGGTAAAAGCTGTGCCAAAAGAGTATTCGGCACGGATTTCCCCTCCCGTCCCATATAATTGGAGAGGTCCAAAATATTGAGGACGGCTCACTTACTGTCCCATTAGATCATTTTTAGGACGGAGATTGCCGTCCTATATAACTTGGCGGGAAAATTTCCCGCGCAACTTTGGCGCCTTATTTAACATATTAGAGACGGCCTTTTCCGTGCCATAAGTTACTTTTTGAGACAAATTTGCCGTGCCCTAAGTTACTTTTTGAGACAGATTTACCATATCATTTACTAATGTCCCAAATATTGCAAAGTTAAATGGCACAGTTTTGATATAAGTTTAAGGTACGACTTTGCCGTCCCAAAAATAGATCTGAAAGCAATATATTAATCCTATTTTATGATCCCAGTTGCGACAAAAGAAAATGCATTTCGCACAATTTTATACCAATCATCCAATACACAAGAACAAGCTCAAATTTATTTTAAAACAAATTATATTTAAATTCTTAACAACAATCCGTAATCTCAACATCCTTAAGTTCTAATAGATGTCCCTAACATAAAATTCCTAAATTGCATAGGTAATAACATAAAGTTGCATAATCCTCTAACATTTGAGTACTAACAAAAATAATAAAGTATTAACGATAAATGCAAAATATTGCATAATTAATAAAAAAGAGTTCTTCAATTAGCAACATTTCAAAGCTTCATCCTCTGACCAGTCAACTGCAATTGAAAGAAAAAAATATGAGTGCATTAGTTGGCATATATGAATCGAACATGAAATAATATTTGTAAATATAATGCACCATACCAAAATAAAAATTAAGTAGCATGAAACATAGTACTGTATAGATCATAATGAACATAAAAGCATATTAACAACCTTACCTTGTCAACCATTATCTTTATAGAAGCATTATCCTTGTTCAACTACTTCTTGTCCACTTTGCTCTAAGCTCCTTTGTATTTCAAATATAAGAAGGATGAACCATTTTAACTATTGATTATAACACCAGGATACAAAAGATAAATATTGAATATTCAATTAGGAGAACTTTTAAATTAAGAGAGTCTGCGAATTGTTTCACACCCACAAATCTACTTTTAGAGAAACTTGGTTTAGTTGAAGGAAGCCTAGTCCAACTTACTTGAGCTAGAAACATAAATAATATGCCTCAACTTTTACTGGTCTAGCTCTAAATTGTATGTCTAAACACATATTTTCTACTTCAAATATTCCTTTTCAACTTAACTAGTGTAAAATTCTCCCTGTTTAACTGTTGTCAATTAAATTTGCCTTGCTATACACATACACGAACAGACTAAAAAAACCTTCCCTAGAACAAATAAACACTTTTAAGGCCATAAGACATCCTTTATCTCATTTTTAGGTCACCCATCTATATCATAGAACATCAAATCTAGCTTCATTTCCTCAATCTCATTATTTTAGCTCCACTCTTCCATTGATAACTTCAACTAAACAATGTTACACTTCTTCATGACATTTCACCCTTGTCATAAGGTAAACTAATTCTTGTGCAACAACCCAATAATAATTAATACTAGAAAATATCAACTACAGATCCTAGCATATACATATCTCATTGAAGAATTCAAAATTGTACTTTTAAACTACTGCTTCTATTTATTTTAATAAGCAAAGATATTTGTAACATTTTAGTTATGCTTATATACAACATGGAATTTGAAGTTTACTAGAAAAAAACTGTAGAAAAATATTATCAAAGATTTCACTTTGACAATCACAAGGGGTCAATATAAGCTTTATGCCAATATGTGACCATAAGCTTAAACATTTTTCACAACACAAAATTCTACTAAAAAGAGTGCAAGAATACAGGTTTATCATTTTTCCCTAGTTATGTTCTGGTCAGTAGTAATTTTTCCCTAGATATGTTCTTGATATTCTATATTGAATACAAGTTTATAATTTTTCCCTAAATGAGAAGAAAAGGTACAAGTTGAGAGACTTACCAAGGAGTATTATCTGGGATGGAGATACCCGCTCCCCGCATTATGTTGATAAAGAACTCAGTATTCTTGTTCAGTTTCTCATTCATCTCGGTATACATAGTAGCAAGCTCTTTTTGGTGGCGAATCTCTCTCTCCGCAGCCTCTTGCCGTACTTGTGCAATCTCTTCGTTGTGCTGAGACGATGATAAAGAAGTCTTTGATCGTTTGGAACGAGGTGCAATGCCGACTCCCATGCATAAGGCCCAACCATGCCCATCCTCGCCAACCAATTCAGTGAATATCTGATCCCTAATTTCCATATCATTTCTCTCTTCTGGTGATAGGTCTTCTAAACGCCTTTTTATCATCTCCTACAATTTAAGAAGAAATTTAAATAATCAACTACTGTATGTATCCTAGGACAACACCAAAACTTATGCAAATTATAGTCCATGCATACATGTTTTTCGGCTGATCCATCATTGTGGCTTGCTCCCTCGTCCATCTTTCGTGTGTATATGTAAACACTTAAATTGTCGGTCGGCAAATTCTTTGCTTTCATCTTTTTAGAATGAAATAAATAAATAAACTTTAGAGGATTCACACTTCACAAAAAGATTAGATAAATATTTAAAGAAATTGTATTATATTTAGGTTTAGATAAATATAATCAAACTACCAATGCAATTATGAATGTACGTCCTCCTTTATTTCGGCATATGACCTCTTTCCCATTCTATGATAACAACTAAGATGCGCACGATTTTCAGTGTTTTGAGCTGCCACTCGTTACAAGAAATGTTAAAAAATATTAATAATTTATATATAAAAACAAAGAAGCCAAATTACAGTAATTACCAAATGCCTTCAACATGTAATCTAATTCGACACACCTGACTATCACTCGTACCCCAAAGTTCTACTAACTTGTGCCATTGATCGGGCTCAACCCCAGTCGGTACATGTGCTAATCTCTCTTCGTCTGTTTTGAATTTCTTGTAGTGAGTATCCTTTAAATGATTCTTGAACTTCCTCCAACTCTCCCCAATCTTTGCATAGCAAATCTCCTCAAAACCATCTGGGGCATTCGTATTCTCCTAAGAAAAAAATTAATTCAAAAAATTAGTAATTATATAATCGATCTAAATTATGAAAAGTTATAAAGAGATATACTTTGATACTGTTCCAAACAGATTTAAGATGACCCTCGTCAACTTCACGCCATGACGGTAAAGTCAATGGAAACAATGTCCCTTGCCGCGCAAAATAACCTAGTTGAGTTGTAAAATTCTCCTTGTGTTCTCCAAATGGTTGACATAATTCATTCCAGCTAAGTATCAACTTCTGCTTACCCCACCCCTTCCATGGCTTTGCACGACCCCTACCCCGCCTCTTAGAAGTGGCACCCTCGTTATTACCTATTCAAGAAGCATTATAAATAATATCAAAGTAGTATGATTATTTCCTTTAGATTTGGGTCTAATATGTGTTTTTTTTTCATGGTAATTGGGATTGATATTTTAAGAATTTAAAAAATTAAAGGTAAATACACAAGCAATTATCAATAGAAAATTTAAACCTTCATGTGAAACCGATTGTGTTCCTCCATTGGCAGAAGAAGGTACGTTCTCTGGTTGGGAGATCGATCCATTGGTAGAAGAAGGTACGTTCTCTGGTTGGGAGACCGATCCATTAGTATAAGAAGGTATGCTCTCTGGTTGGGAGACCGATCCATTAGTATAAGAAGGTATGCTTTCTGGTTGGGATATGGTATGAGTACGAGATGACAACTGCACTTGTGACCTTGCTCGCTCCGTTCCAGAAGATACCAATGCTCTAGTACGTGTTGATTTTCTTTTCTTCATATCGTTCCTGAAAAGAAAATTTTATCCATTAAGAGATGTAAGGAACCCAATGCTACATTTATCATATGAAAATCTTGATAACGAATAAGAGCTTACAAAAATTTGCTCATAAATTGCAAACAATCTGATCATAAACTACTAAAAATCATTCAAAATACGGGCATAGACAACACGGCAACCAATGCGGTTCACTCTTCATCCATCTCTCTTTCAGAATCATCATCGTCTAAAGCAGTTGTGTTTATAACTGAACCATCTATATCTTGCCTCACCCAAGATACATTTCGTCGTTGATCCAAGTCTTGCATGGTAAATGGTTCTACTCGAGAGACTTCTAGTTCATCCACAGCTGTTGAATACTTATATATCCGATCTCTCGGTTTCATTTGAACAACTACATGCCAATCTGGTTCTAATGGGTCTTGCACGTACCAAACTTGTTCTGCTTGAGATGCTAGAATAAATGGTTCATTGACTGCTCGATTGTCTTTATAAAACGGGTGTTTGAAGTTCACAAGCGTGAATTTAAACTCGTCAACAATTTTCCCCGTTTGATTATGAACCCAATTGCATTTGAATAGCACAAACTTCATACCATTAAGGTATTGGAGTTCAATAATGTCTATTAATTCTCCATAGTATGTGAGATCCCCTGAGCAAGGATTTGCGTCCTTTCAACTAGCATAACTTACTTGTGATGCTTTGCAAACCACTCCACTATTTTGTGTTTTCTGCGCACATCAACCTCCTTTATTCGAAATCGAAAACCTCGAATAATATATGATTTGAATCTTGTTGCATCTTTCAAGGGACCTAAAGCCAAGTTCTGAATCTCGCTTGATAGCTGGACATCATTTGACAATCCTTTCACCTATTTTCCAAAAAAAAATAAAATTATTTGAACAAAAGTATCCTAAAATTATTTTCTAACCAAATATTAGCAACCAAAGACCCACTTACATAGTCCTTAAACCAAGTGTGGAAGTGTTCGGTATGAAGGCTTTGGACAAGATGTTGCTGGGAAACTTGAGGATATTTTCTTGAAAGCTCCGCAAGGTGTTTTCTACACATAAAGTACAAATGTATCATGTTTAATAAAAAATTTTGTAAGTTACTTAGAATGAATAATTGACTTACTCAATATATGGTGCCACTGCGCTAGTGTTTGCTAGCACGTATCGATGGGCTTGTATGATGAGCGTTATAGGATCAAGTTGAAACTGGATTTTCCTCCCCATTGCACGACCGGAGTAACTACCTCCATCCTCATTTCTGAAAGGCCGAGTTGACTTTGTTTCTACATTTTCATCCAAATACCTTGAACAAAAATTCATGCATTCCTCCATAAGAACTGATTTGGCAATTGAGGCCTCTGGATGAGCACGGTTGCGAACAAAAAGTTTTAATGTATGCAAATATCTTTCCATTGGATACATCCAACGGTATTGGACTGCACCGGCAATTCGAAGCTCATCAGCCAAATGAATGGGCAAGTGCTCCATCACATCAAAGAAGCTTGGTGGGAATATCTTCTCAAGACTGCAAAGAGTAAGAACAATTCGACCTTCAAGTTGCTCTATATCAGCAATAGTATTTACGCTCGAACAAATTACTGCAAAGCAATTACTTAATTCAATTGAGGCTTTGACAACATTCTTTGGCAACACCCTCCTTAGTGCTATAGGAAGTAATTATTGCATTAGAATGTGATTGTCATGGCTCTTTAGCCCCCAAATACTTCGCTCTTGATGGTGAACGCATCTTGAAATATTCGAAGAATAACCATCAGGTACTTTGACATCTTGCAACACTTTCAAGAAAATATCTTTCTCTTTGTTGCTCATTGTGAACTCCGCTGGAGCTATGTATTCAAGATTTGCCCCACGTGGTTGAGGGTGTAACTCTTGCCTTATATTCATCTCCACTAGATCTTTTCGAGCCTTTAGATTGTCTTTTGTTTTACCTTTGATACCTAACAACGTAAACACAACATTATCCGTCACATTCTTTTCAATATGCATAACATCGAGATTGTGACGAATTAAGTTGTGCTCCCAATATGGCAGTTCAAAAAAAATACTCTTTTTCTTCCAATTCAACCTCGTCTTCGGCAATGCACTTTTTGTTGATTTAGAATTTTCCCTTTCCAATTGCTCTCTCGCCCTTTTTCGGAACACATCTTCCTTCTTATACTCGGTTTCAACGTCAAGGTTATTCAATTGTTGCAAAACTTGTGATCCAGTTAACTTGCGTGGTGGTGGCCCATTATTAACCTTACCGTTAAATGCTGATTTTTCTGTTCGAAATTTATGAAGTGGCGGTAAGAATCGGCGATGACCCCAGTAACAGTATTTACCACCTTTCATAAGCCTTGTCGCTTGATGATCTCGATTGCAACAAGGACATGCAAGTTCCCCTTTTGTGCTCCACCCTGATAGCATAGCATATGCCGGAAAATCACTAATTGTCCACAATAACGCTGCATGCAATTGAAAACATTGTCCAGATGACGTATCATAAGTGGATACCCCTTCACTCCATAACTCCTTTAACTCCTCAATTAGAGGTTGTAAAAAAATATCAAGCTTATCTCCAGGGCCTTTTGGCCCGTCAATTAGAATTGACAAAATCATATTAGGTTGTTTCATGCACAACCATGGGGGTAAGTTGTATGGTATTAGCACCACAGGCCAAGTGCTGTGAGCAATGCTCATGTTAGCAAATGGATTAAATCCATCAGTTGCTAACCCAAGTCTGACATTGCGGTTGTCACTTGCAAACGATGGGTTTCTTTCATTAAATACTTTCCATGCTAGGGAGTCTGCGGGATGCCTCATTACCCCATCATTAATCCTTTGATCTACGTGCCATTTCATGAGCGGGGCGGTGTGGCTACACCAAAATAGTCTTTGCAACCTTGGTTTCAAAGGGAAGTATCTTACCCTTTTTGCTGCTAATCTTGTACACTGATTACCCTCTTCAACCAAACCATCCACACTAACATCATGCTTTTTATATCTAGACTCCTGGCATATGTCACACTTCTCAAGATTCGCATCGTCATTTCTGAATAGCATACAACTATTAGGGCATGCATCCCATGTTTCATATTCAAAACCCAAGTCCTTTGTTAGCTTTTGGGCTTGATAAAATGACTTCGGAATTTTTGCATTAGGGAATACTTTCCTCAAAAATTCTAACAACATAGTGAACGAACGGTTGGTCCATCCATTAAGTTGTTTCAAATGCAAGAGTTCTACTATAAATGAGAGGGAAGTAATCCCCTTTGAGCAACCTTCATAGAACTCCATCTCTGCCTCTTTTAAAAGTTCGAAATATTTCGGCATATCTTTTTGAGAACCTACAAAATCACTAATTATAGGTTCATTATTTTCCGTATTTTCATCCATGTCTGGAATCCCTATCCCCTCTCGAACCATTGTAGTCATGCTAGGCCCTGAATTATTTTCAATTACCATATCGTCTCTCAAATTGTCATTGTGGCTACCTAAACCCCTAAAAACCTCGCCATGAAAAATCCAATCCTTATAACTTCTTTCAAACCCATACATTAACAGATGGCCCCTCACATTGTCTAGGTTGTGGTATAAACGATTCACACATTTACAACACGGACATTTGATTTGTGACGTCTCTATATTCTTGTTCGTAAATGCAAAGCTAATAAAATTTTGAATACCATTCAAATAGACCTTGGAAGTCCTATCTCAAATTTCAATCCAACTCTTATCCATTTCAAGTTTCCTGAAATGTGGTAATATAATGAAAACATGTACATAAAACAACAATTTACAAGAAGCTAGACATCGTGGTAGTTTAACATGATATGAAACGAGAGATTTAAATGTGGGAAATGAATCAAACATTTAAATACTATTATAAAGAGAATAGTAGGTCAACTTCTAAAAAGTAGGGTACTAACATTTAAAGCTCAAACCAGATATTCGTAATTACTAATTATCAAAATAGGCATACTAATTGCTTATACACCAAAGGGAACACAAGATCATAAATCACATGCAAAGCAGCATATCTGAAATCATTAAAAAAATCCTTCAATTAACCTTTATAAAAAACAGAGCATTAGACATATAAAGGTTAGGCATACTAATTGCTTATACACCAAAGGGAACACAAGATCCTTACTGGAAAATTACTTAGTAAAAACTAAAAAGGTACTCCGCTACAAAGTTAAATAGATTCTCCACTGCCACTTATGCTCACCGGAGTGTGGGTCAAAGGTGCAAAAAATTGATAACATGATTATATCAACTAATAAGTTAAAAAGGTAACCACAACTATTAACTATTAAATTAAATTTTTATTTTTTTAAATACAATCGAATACTTGAAAGTGGAAAGAGAAATGGGTCTCGTTGGTTAGAATTGTAGCAAAAGGTGGAGAAATAGAATCCACTCCTTTTTCAACTTTGCTAACATCACAATTTTTGAACATTCATATTATATATCTTTTTGTATTATTAAAATATAAATTGAAATAAACTCAACAAAGACATGGGTTAAGCACAACTTCAAAAGGGAGGGCGAGACCGGGATATATACTACGCTTCTTACTTTGCGGCCACCCGGCATTCGAATGCGTGTGGGAACTAGGCTTCGCTTCACTAAAACTTGAGACCCGTGCTTTTATGATGGTGAGAATTGAATTCTTTCCCAGCCAGCGAGCAGACACCAGTACACCTCATTATATTCTTATTACTCTTTTCGGTAAAACAAAATAATTGTTCTTTCTTTCTTTGGCTAAATACCATTTGATTTAATATCATCCATAAGCTGCACTCACAATTTTTATTTTTCTTCATACGGACCATAATTTATATCTTCCTTTCACTTAATTGCAAGTGATTTCTTATGGACTGCTAACTCTCCTAGTGTTTATCCCTTCCCTGCCTACCAAGTTAGAGATTCTCTTCCCATTTTTTTTATTTTTTTTACTCTTAGCTAGCAGCTGCCTGTATACTTGCTTATATGTTGCTATTAGATACATTTTCTTCTTTGATGTATGATATAATAGTGTGTTTATTTGTTGTTTTCATATATAGATTATGCGAACCATTTGTTTGAAAAAATTATTAACTAATTGCTTGCACAAGGCACTAAGTAGTTCTACAGAATTATTAACCATTTGTGTGAACCAATCATCTAGACCTTGCTTCGCTTTCTCTCTACAACTACATATATTTAAGATATTCTATAAAGCTTTCACTTGTATGTGTACATAATTCTTTGAAAGTTTGAGAGATTACATAGTGGTTGATATATAACTCAAACCATAATATCTAACAGGTCATTATGTTATGGTACCACACCAGGTTTTTTCTTCAAAACCCGAACCCACCTTAGTGTTTAAAAAAAACTGCCCAAACTCTCCCCAACTAAGTTGGGTCGAGTCAAAAACCCATCGGGTTGGGTTTTATTGCCATCCGTAATGGTTGTAGTCAAAATTAGTTACAGTACCACCAATCCCCAATAATTTCAATGTCATAATTTTTATCATAGTCATAATAGATATCCTCCATTTTTCTCCATTTCAAATAGAACAGAGTAGCAGTTTTCAGTTGTAAGAAACATATGGAGTACCAAAGTACCAACAGTATACAAAAACAACTTTGAAAAAAAAGGATTTTTTTAAAAACATCATTTCATTCTTACTGAGCAAAGTTAAGCATATACCAAGTTAATCCACTTCACAACAAATACGTAAAAATAATTTGTCAAAAGCATGGATAATCTTGAGAACAATGTTTACATATACATATTTATGTAATGATTAATATTAAGAGTAGAGAGAGAGACCTTCAATTCTCTGAATTAGTCGGCCTTCACTTCCTTCTTACACCCTCACTCCCATATTACAAATCTATAAAAACAAAATAAATAAACAAGAAACAAATAAAATTTTAAGGCAACAGAAAGAAAAATAAGTAGAGATTTTAGGGCTTTTTATGTAAACAATCATAAAAAATAAGAAAATAGGCAAATAAAATGTTAATTCATGATTTTGGGCTTTTTATGTAAAATCGATTTAGGGCTTTCTATGTATACATGATTTAGGGATTTTTTTATAGTAAGATTTGTACCTTCGAAGGAGATGATAGAGTAGATCCTTCAAAGCCTCGCTTGAGATGATGAATGGTGAGGGGTAGGGCGCGCAGGTCAGTGTGATGATAAATGGCGAGGGGAGGGCAGCTTGTGGAATGATGAACCGAGATGATGAATGGCGAGGATAGGGCACAGCTAGCTAGAGAGAGAGAGAGAGAGAGAGAGAGGAGCGCCAAGGAATTGGTAGTGAGAGAAGAGAGTAGAGAGAAGAATGAATATAATTTTCATCCCCTTTTGATTTGATGGCACGGTGTAAAAATAAAATTTGAGCTTATGGCACAGTTGTTCTAAATGCTGTCTCATATAGTGAAATATTAGTACCATTAACATTGGCGGGAGAAATTGCCGCGAGCATAAAATCTCTTTATAGGACAGGAAAAAAATGCCGTCTCAATTAAATTAAGTATTTGGCACAGCCACTTAGGCCGTCCCATATATTCTTTTATTTGGCACAGATCAACGCGGCTGTCCCATATGTATCGTCTTAAAAAATACTTTTTTTGTAGTGCTACATGTATACACTCTCTTAGAGTTCTTACAAGAGTCATAGATCATTGTCACTTCTAGTCGACTCAATTACTTCCAAGCAAGAAGGTTGAGTCGAGAGGGTCTGTAGACACTCCAATCCATGACCCCCGTAAGAACCTTAAAAATATCGAGAATAGCACCTTTTTGGAGTTCGGGGCCCACACAAACACCAGAAATTACTCCGGGAGTTTCGATTGGCCAACAAGACTAATTTAAGTAGGGTTTGTTGCGTGACAATCACCCTTTTATCGCACGACAAGTTCCCTAAATACAGACCAACCACTTTCTGACAAATCAGTCTGTCAAATAGGTCATTTCAGCAGTTTGTCGCGCGACATCTGGCAAAATGTCGCACGATATTTCCCCATTTTTGGGAAATGTGGCGCAACAATCACTTTCGAGCACTATAAATAGACCAACACCCCCAAGGGTTTAAGGACAACAACTTTGCAATTAAAAAATCTCTCTTATATATTCTAATTTTCTGATCTTTAAAGCATTATCAAGTGCAATATATTATCTCGTCTGATTTATGAAGAATTATCGAATCTATTCTCAACTCGGCGTGTCATCTTCTATAGTTGAATTCTCATAAATCTCTGGAGAAGAAAAACTAATAATCTGCCGGATTATCTTCTGTCGCATTATATTTTCTCTCTTTCTTTCTTATATATATCGTCGGGAATGTAACCAAAAAAGGTAAATAAATTATTGTCCGGATAAAACTAAGTTTTCAAAACCCGGATCGATAAATTTTACTTAGGAATTAAAACCGAGTATAGACTGTCTTCCATATAGATTGTGATATACCTAACACACTCTCCTCAAGAGTCCATATCAAATCAAATTCCAACAAAATCTGATCATTTCACAAATAAATCGAAATATAGATAAGATCGATATTGTTATCTGAGGAAACAATACTGAAATATTTTTATAAATTTCAATACTTATAAGCTTAGTCATTTGTATTTTGATTTTAAAACTAAAAACATCGGATCACATAATACAAAGGTTTTAACCCCTTCACCCGATTTTCCCAAAAGAATCAATTTCTCTCTACGAGTTATTTTCGAAAAATAGTAGACTGTCAGTAAAATCATCCAAGTTTTTTAATATAGAATAAACGTATAATGTCATTAAAGGCCGAAATGGCAGAGTGGGTGCTTAACACATTCCCAAACCGTAACATAGTTCCCGTACCCTTTTAGAATCCCAATTTCGTAGACAACCATGTAAGGGAAATACTTGTCTATGGCCTTTTTCTTACATAAAACCTTTTCTCTGTTTTCTCGTAAAATGGACTAGCGAATATGAATGAACCTCTTTGCATTTAGAAATATAAAATAGGAATGTATAAACCCGATGTATTACCAATAGAAGCAAATGATATGAAAAAAAATCCTTTCCGAAGTTTCAGACTCCTAAATATGGGGTTGAGACCCGGGGGTCGCATTTGCGGATTCTCACACATATATACATATACTTTCAACTATTCAACTATAATAATTTATGAACAACGTCAAGACTATTGATAAAACTAAAGCAAACACCGATCAATTCATTTGCGTAATAACATAAAAGTAGATGTAATATTCTAACTTGAATAGCAAACGAAGGAGAGAGGCCGAACAATGATGATCAAAGATGAAGGATACAGTGTTTAGGCTGATCGTTTCATCTTCTGATAAAAGGGTTGTCTTATTTATGAGTTGTGAAGTGAAACCCTAGTCTTCTTCAGAGGTTTTTATATTAAAATAAATATTTGTTACCCTAATTACACAAAAGTTATATGCTGTATCTGACGCCATGAAATCTCGCGTTGTGTTAACCGAAGTGCAAGTCTGTCATGTTGTAATATAATCTCAGTAAGTCCAATTGTCGGTCCACGGGGATAGTTGGATAGAAATGGAATGGATCACATATTAATGGTTTTCCTTTTAAAGTAGTTTGATTGTGAACTAAAACTTAAATCAAAAGTTGTTATAAATTAAATGATAAGAAAGCATATTGGAAGTAATTTGAAACGCAAAATTAAGTGGTAATAATTAATGCCATATGAGGATTTCAAATATGATATTCGTTTTAATGGAGAGTATATTGCACTTCTCCAAGCCAACGAATGTGAAGCTAGTCAACTTATTCCCATACAAAGCCATATCAAGAAAAAGGGTGACCAAAACTTAACCGAGTGTGAATTTCTTATCGATACTATGTAAAACCCCGTATTTTTAAAGAATATTTATTTATTTACTTATTTATAAAATGAGAAAATAAATATGATAATGAAAGTTAAGGAAAATGAAATATGAATTTTACTAGTATTAATGAGTGGTTGGATACTCCTTAATTCTCTCCTATTTTCATTTATTCATTTATATATTTATTTTATTGTCACGACCCGATTTTCGGACCGCAAATGGTAAAGTTTTATAAAAATAAAGGAATTTGAGATAAAAATTAAAATAACATGGAATCAAATTTGTAATGAATACTTTTACAAAAATAAAACTTTTACTCTCATTGTCAAAATCTGATTTACAACAATAAAAAAATATATATTAATTCAAATAAGTACTCATGGCCAGAGGATCTAAGCGTCCCAAATCCATACAACAAGAATAAGAAAATCATGTACAACAATTTAATATTAATAAAATCAATAAAATCTTCATCACTTTAATCCACCAATCTATCCTAGTCAACATCAAACCTGCAAAAGTCTATTGGGGGTGAGCACGAAGCCCAGTAGGATCTTAGATAATACATGAGCTCTACCCAATTTATTCATAACAAGCAAATCATTATCAACATCATTGTATAAGAAACAACATACATGTGATAATCATATTATATAAAAAAGACAAGGATGCGCACATAAATATAAATATATAATTATAAGCATGTTCACACAAACATAATTGGAATAAGAATAAAATTAAGTAGGTACTCAATAGGGTATTCTCCCCTACCTTAAATCGAAAACAAGACGTCGACCATATGCTCTTCCTAATTTTTTTCCTCTTCTTCTCTTCTCTCATTTCTTATTTTTCTTCTTTCACACCTCTTTTTTTTTTCTCTTTTCTTTCTTCCCCTCTTTCTCTACAACTCTCGGTAGAGAGTTGTCTACTTTTTTTCTTCATTATTTCTTTTTTTCTCTCCCCTTTTTTCCAAGCTACCCCCAAATAACCCAATATATACATATATGTTTATAATAGAAATGGAATATTATGTACTCATAATTATAGAAACATATATGACACAATAATTCAACATTTAATTTTGAAGTATAAATAATTGATTAATAGAATGGTATAGAAAGAAATTAGTGAATGGTCAACCACTAATTAATGTGAATGTAATTCAAATTTGAATTAGTGGTTGACCATTCATTAATTTCTTTCTATACCATTCTATTAATCATTATTTATAATTCAAATTTAAATGTTGAATTATTGTATCATAGATGTTTCTATAATTATGAGTACATAATATTCTATTTCTATTATAAACATATATGTATATATTGGGTTATTTTGGGGTAGCTTGGAAAAAAGGGGAGAGAAAAAAAGAAATAAAGAAGAAAAAAAATAGACAACTCTCTGCCGAGAATTGTAGAGAAAGAGGGGAAGAAAGAAAAGAGAAAAAAAAAAGAGGAGTGAAAGAAGAAAAATAAGAAATGAGAGAAGAGAAGAAAAGGAAAAAAATAAAATAGGGAGAGCGTACGGTTGACGTCTTGTTTTCGATTTAAGCTAGGGGAGAATATTTTATTGAATTCATTAATATTAAATCGTTGTACATGATTTTCTTATTTTTGTTGTATGGATTTGGGATGCTTAGTTCCTCTGGCCATGAGTACTAATTTGAATTAATATATATATTTTTTATTGTTGTAAATCGTATTTTGACAATGGGAGTGAAAGTTTTTTTTTTGTAAAAGTATTCATTACAAATTTGATTCCATGTTATTTTAATTTTTATCTCAAATTCCTTTATTTTTATAAAACTTTATCATTTGCGGTCTGAAAATCGGGTCGTGACAACTTGGTATCAGAGGTTAGGTATACAACCACCTTTCGGCTTGGGGTAGGACCTTTCGCGTGATTCTCGTTGTGCCATGTATTTTCATGTTTATGTTTTGATTGCATGGTATGATATTATGCAATTTTGATTTTCTCAAATGAAATTGGTTAAGTGGATCGGTATTAAAATAAAATTTTATAAATCTGACTATGAGAATTGGTTAAGCTATATTTAAGGTATTATAACATGTGATGCATTTTACCTCTCTTTCTATTCCTTGAAATTTGTGTCAAATATATGATTTGTTTGACATATCAAATTTCTCTTTTCGATATGGGATTTAATATTCTACATAATGCATTCCTTTTCTGCATATATAATTTATCATAACACCTAATATAATTTTATTTTATTTTTGAATCCGTTTGAATTGATTATGATTCCATGGAGTTTTGGTTGAAATTATATTATATACATCTACAAAAAATTTTAAATTTGGGGTTGCTAATCAAAGTCCATATCTATTAAGTGTCATGTTGTTTTATCAATTTTTTATATAGTTGCAATTTTATTATTGGTCATTTATATTTTCGGAATTAGTTGAGACTTTGGGATTGAGGTTGATTATAATTTAAACCCAAGATTTTTTTTTATAAAATCATCCTAATTTTATTAAAACAGGTGAATTGTAATAATGTGTACGTGCCCCTACTTGAAGTAAGTTTGAATATACATAAGAAATCCTCATTATTTGGAAAAAGATTTCTTGTATGTTATGTTTTTTTTTAATTATGTATTACGTATATATATATATATATATATGAATGTATGTTAATTACTTACGGAATGGATTGAGAATTTGAATTATGGCTATTCTTTTTTTTTTTATAAAGGAAGGTAAATTTAGTCCTTTTTTTTTGCTTGTCTTACATGATTAATGTAAGGACACTAATTCTGAGCTCATATGTATAATGCCAATTCCTCCCTTTGTTCATTCATTTTGATTAATTGCAGCCAACTTGCCATTCTATGAATTGGTTGACACAATGTACCGACATGAGGAAGGCTTAAATGTGATGGGTATTGAAGTTAGGGAGATGCATGTTTTTGTGAGGTTTCTTACTCATTAATATAATTCTTTTATATTAGACGTGGGTTTGAAATATTGAAATAAAAATGAGAGTTGATACTTACGTTTTTCAAGAAATTGTGTTTGTCTGTCACTTTGTTTGCCATCATTGGTAACATGTAGAAAAAAATAATAATAATAACCTATTTCCTTATGTGGACCCTCTAATTCAGTTGAGAAGACACACTATAATGTATTCGTTACATAATAGGTAAATATGTGAAAGGAAGATAATTTATTGCCTTTTATTTTCCTTGATTTTTATATGATTAATATCATCACATTAATTGTGGTCCCATGTCAAATCCCCCCTTCGTTGTTATTATTTCTATAATTGACGCATTTTTCAAATTAGTAGGCTGATTGTGTTAGATCAAGTAAGGCCAGTATAATAACATACTTTAATATATATTTTTTTACCTACTATATTAGTTAATGGGATGTTGATACAATAAATAAATAAAAATGTATATACCCAGATATACTTACGTATTGAAATTGATAATTCACGTGTTCTGACATTGATTGAATTGGGTTTGACCCGTATATTAATTGTGAAAATGCTTGAAGGGTACGCTTGATTTTCTTTTTACTTTTAAAAAAATTAAATTTAAATTGATCTAAGTATAAGGGTCAACTTGTATGTATATTGTATATTCATACACGTATAGAGATGAAAATAAATACGTCTTTATATGGTTAATGAGTGGATAAATTTTTTGTTTCCTTTCTGGAAAGGTGTCTTTAATTTAAATGTCCCCATATTTTAAATTAGTTGGTAGATTGTTTCGCATCGGAAATTAAGTGTAGAGTATTTGAGAAGAAAAAAAGAAAAAAAGAAGAAGAAGAAGGGTACGTGATATGATTTTCTTGAAAAACAAATATTGTGTTGGTCCTTATATGTTGTTAAGATTATAAATTGATTTGATAAAACATGTAGAGATTTTCATGAGATTGAAACTTATGGAGAAAAAAATGGCTTTGATCTCAACGTAAGGGCATTATCAGTGAAGATAATTGAAGAGAAAAATGATAATGGTAAATATTCAGGAAACCGTATTGGCTATGTGATTTGAGCAGGGATAGCACATCCTATATCTTAGCCAAGTTAGCGTCCTTGTGAGGCACGCGGGTTGACTCGTACCACGGTTGAAAGCACCAAGAACGAGTATGCAGGGATAGCACATCCCATTATCTTAGTGTCTTTCTAAAGCACGCGGGTTACTCGTACCACGGTTGAAAGCACCAAGAACGAGGATAAACATAAATGATGGTTTGATGGGATTCCTGAATATTTGTGGTTTTCGTTGATCACTTCATGTATTATTAAAAAGGAAAAATGGTTTTGTACTTGATCCAATTGAAATTTCGAGGACGAAATTTGTTTAAGGATGGGGAATTGTGAGAGTCTGAATTTTTATGATCTTATCGATTTTGTTTTAAAGTATTATTTTACATGCACAAATTTTTTTTGAATTAAATGTTCTGCATTTCAAGTGGCATTGTGAGTTCGTATATTGAATTACGAATTAAGATCTTGCTCTTTGCTACTATTACATGATATCTCATTTTACTGCTTTCATTGAATTTTAAGTTTGAGTTAATTTTTAGAATTATGATGTTTAAAATTTCGGGACGAAATTTATTTAAGGGGGATAGATTGTAAAACCCCGTATTTTTAAAGAATATTTATTTATTTACTTATTTATAAAATGAGAAAATAAATATGATAACGAAAGTTAAGGAAAATGAAATATGAATTTTACTAGTATTAATGAGTGGTTGGATACTCCTTAATTCTCTCCTATTTTCATTTATTCATTTATATATTTAATTTATTTGATATATATACATATGTGTATATATGGGAGTAACCTAATCTAGAAGGTTCTATTATTGCTATATATATAAGTTAAGGAAATTGAAATTTGAATTGCATTCACATTAATTAGTGGTTAACCATTCATTAATTTATTTCTGTACCATTCTATTAATCAATTATTTATAATTCAAATTTAAATGTTGAATTATTGTGTCATATATGTTTCTATAATTATGAGTACATAATATTCCATTTCTATTATAAACATATATGTATATATTGGGTTATTTGGGGGGTAGCTTGGAAAAAAGGGGAGAGAAAAAAAGAAATAAAGAAGAAGAAAAATAGACAACTCTCTGCCGAGAGTTGTAGAGAAAAAGAGGAAGAAAGAAAAGAGAAAAAAAAAAGAGGAGTGAAAGAAGAAAAATAAGAAATGAGAGAAGAGAAGAAGAGGAAAAAAAAATAGGAAGAGCGTACGGTCGACGTCTTGTTTTCGATTTAAGGTAGGGGAGAATACCCTATTGAGTACTTACTTAATTTTATTTTTATTCCAATTATGTTTGTGTGAACATGATTATAATTATATTTATGTGCGCATCCTTGTCTTTTTGATATAACATGATTATCACATGTATGTTGTTTCTTATACAATGATGTTGATAATGATTTGCTTGTTATGAATAAATTGGGTAGAGCTCATGTATTATCTAAGATCCTACTGGGCTTCGTGCTCACCCCCCAATAGACTTTTGCAGGTTTGATGTTGACTGGGATAGATTGATGGATCAAAGTGGTGAAGATTTTATTGATTTTATTAATATTAAATCGTTGTACATGATTTTCTTATTTTGTTGTATAGATTTGGAACGCTTAGATCCTCTGGCCATGACTACTAATTTGAATTAATATATATATTTTTATTGTCGTTAGTCAAATTTTGACAATGAGAGTGAAAGTTTTATTTTTGTAAAAGTATTCATTACAAATTTGATTCCATGTTATTTTAATTTTTATCTCAAATTCCTTTATTTTTATAAAACTTTATCATTTGCGGTCCGAAAATTGGGTCGTGACATACTAGCCATGGAATGAGATCAAAATCGCACAAATTACATTTCAAACTTCTTTCATATCCTTAACAAATAGTCTACTCCATAATAATTGTAGAAACAAATATTATATAAGAAAACTTCAGTCTTTTGAAATAGTACAATTACAAAATCGAGAACAAAATACAAGCAAAGCTCCATGAGTAATTTCCCTCAATTCTATGTTTTTACCTATGAGAAGCTAACTAACTTAAACAACATGCTAAGCTCTAATATATATAAACATAATCGATCAATAAAATATCTAAAATAGCTATATTGACGCCGCTTAAATAACGCGTTGCGATAGAGCCCAAGTGCAGGCACGTCAAGTTGTAATATAGTCTCGGAAGTCCGAGTGTCGAACCACAGGGATAAGTGAAGAGGAATGGAATGGATTACGGATTAAGTGATTTTCTGGTTTCTGTGAGTTGGTTTGTTGTAGAACAACGTAAATGTAAAACAGATGCGAAAATAAATAAGAAAGCACTAAGGTAGGTGGAGATTAGTTACGATTTAAGAAACGGTGATCATTAGCTCACACTAAGATTAGAACACAAGGATTCTCGAGAAATGGAGAATGTTGGTGTATCTCTCAATAGCAGAGGGTGCGACGCTAGGCGACTCATTCCCGAATTGAAGCTATATCAAGAGAGATACAAACGACATACCACCAAAGACGAGGTTATCATTCCTACCTCTTAGCTACGGGTGTGAAGCAAGGCAACCCATTCCCGATGAAGCTAATCCGAGATAGATATGACAAACTCATCATTAAAAGATTTAACATAAAGCAAGTGTATGTAATCTCATGGTTTAAAGAATGAAAATTAGAAAGTGAATCCTAACAATGAAACGGAATGAAGTTTATGAGATAAATTTGTCAACTCATCGTTTATCACTTATGGTAGAAAATAAAGAGTCTAAGTATCACATAAAGTGTAAGAAGCACTCAATATATCAATAAATGAATCAAAGATAAGCTAAACAAATTTATAATCCATCTATGGAGTTTTAAGAACTATTCATAATTTCTATGAAGAGGGAAAAACTCCATGGATGGGGAAAGAGACTACAAGCTTTCTAGAACCATATAAATATGTTGTATGTTCATTAACAACCAAGAACTAAATATACAAGGCATATAAAGTCTTAACTTAATATGAAAATACCTAGAAAGCTTGAAATAATGGAAGATATGATGAAAAAGAAGAGGATTCACACATATTTATCAAACCTTAAACATGGATTGAGCCATTAATCACCAAAAATCATATCGCAAACAACCTCCGTAACCTTAGTAATAGACTACTCCATAATAGATGCAAGAACAAATATTATAGAAGACGAAATCATTCTTACAAATTAAAAACTTACAAGAGAAATGAAGAACAACACCACAATGAGCTCTCACCTCTCTCTAGAACTCTAAGTGTAAAAAAACTAGATGTCTTAGCCAAGAAGCTAAGAGAAAATAATATATACTAAAATATTGCAAAATATCTAACTAAATATCTAAAATAACTTGAACCACTAAAATAGTCCATTTTGGGTGTGAAATGGCCAAGTTGCAAAGGCCATGATCGATCATGGTTATGCCCATGATCGATCATGGAAGTGCTCTGCCAGAAAATCTTGCAACCATGATCGATCATGGCTTTGCCCATGATCGATCATGGAAGTGGAACTTGTTCACTCAGCACTTTGCAAGCCTCCGAGCTTACTCTTGATCACTTCATGCAATGCCATTGTACTCCAATCCTACAAACACATGGAATACTACAAAATACACACCAACTTGGGCCATGTTAGATACAAAACTCGCTAAGACACTAATCTCAAGATAAGCGGATAATTAGGCAGAATTAAAGCAACAAACGCGTCATGCGACTCTGGGAAAGAGCTTATGCATGACAATATTATGCGTTTATCAACTCCCCTCAACTTATCTCTTGCTAGTCCCTTAGCAAGACAAAAATATATAATTACAAAAATAAAACACTATACAAAAAGATGTTAACTTCTAAGTTCCCAAAGAAGACGAGTTGCATCTCATGAAGGTTTTCAGAAATGATACCTACAAACATTGGAAGTTTGATCATGATGAATGGTGAGAATGAAGATTCAAGTTTCAATTTGCAAAGCAAGAGGCATTATTGTCAATTTTCCAGAATGACGGACTTTTGAATGATCATCTAATTCACCTATCTCCTTTAGAACACAATCCCATATTCTCCAATGCTCAAATACCAGACTTCGATTCAAACAATTCGATATAAACACAAAGAGTCATAATCATTCAATAAGGAAGAGAGAACTTTTTCAAAAACAAAAGCTCCAAGATATGTCGATTCTAAGCACTTTCTTTATCTTTTACTTGAAAATTTCGCTAAATTAGATCAGGGTGGTTTTCGTCTCTATGGGGGGCAGCGGTCTCACTTATGAAATTTTTTCAAAATTCTGCTCATTCATTGGAGCTTAAAGGAAGCTATTCACCCTTTCCCATATGGCAACCTATACCCATCCATAATATTAGACAAAGAGACTTAAGATTTAGTCAAGTGAAGCTTTAAGTCAATATTAGGATAAAAGTCATCCAAGTTATTAAAGTGCTATGCTTTTGTCCTCTCATTGGAGGATCTTTTCGAAAGAGCTTCCATTATTTTTGGACAAAAATTTTTCTTCTCTCAATGAAAATAAATCTAGGTGTTATTACCGAATTGAAAACAACCGAAGCAATCTAGCATGTGGAGCATGAGAATATAATGGGATATGAGACTAAGTGGAGCAAGGCAATTTAGATTATCATTCAAATTCCTATCTAGATCAAAGAATTCATGCCAAAAGCTAATGAAACAATAATCTTCATCGAACAAAATATCAATCAATCATCAATTTTCAAACTTCTAAAAAAAAAAATTGAACAAATCTCTTCTACTCATGGGAATGACTGATAGCAAGCCAAACAAAATAAACACAAAATAACGTACCCCCCTCCACTTGAAACACACATTGTCCTCAATGTAAAGAGAACAACAACAACGCACGGAAGGGCTACAATGACTTTGCTCTCCATGAGACAAAAATAAGAGATAAACAAAAACTATTCACAAAACGGGTTAGAATTAGAATTCAAAAGCAAAAACTATAATATTCAATCATTAAAACCAAGTTCTAGAGTTAACATCAAGTCTCAATTCTAATACAACCCAAAAGAAATAAAATAAAACTAAGCATAAATATAGGTACTTAAAGAGTTTTCAGGCTATCACATCATCATCACATATCAGAAGGTGGGGGTGGTGGAAAACGACCATACAACGCCTCGAACTGCTGGCGTATGAACTCCTGCTGAGTCGTCATCTGAGCTGCAACTCGTGCCTCGACCTGAGCTGCAATATCTGCCTCCAAACGGTCCTGACGCAATACCATAATCTCTACCCTCTCGTTGACGCTAGCAAACCCGGTCTGCATCAAAGCAGTCATCTGCTCAAACTGCTCTCTAATGAACTCCCTATTGTCATCCACATGCCCAGAGCTTGCCCTTCTTCTACGCCTTGACTGACCCGGAACATCCGCTCCTGCTTCCTCTGCCCCTTCTTCTTCGCTATCCCCCTGTTGTGGTGCGGCTGTGGAAGAACTTGGCCTATTTCTCAGTTGTCCGGCGGCTCTAGCCTGGGTGGACCTGTTTATCGGGGCCCGCTGTATCTTTCTGACATCGGTGTCCCTTTCTTGGACACCCGCCTCCAAACAAATGCGGGTCAGAAGCACACCAAATTTTATCGTTTCGTTATGGGCTACCGTGTCATAGACTTTCATGATTTTTCGCATTATGTAGCGAACCAAACAACACGGCCTATTGCGAGCAATTACATATAGAACATAGGCATGATAGGTGTACAAATGTTGAATGTGCGAGGTGGGATCTAACGCATTGGCTACAACAAGCCACAGGGTCCTGAATTGTGGTGCTAAATTGTTCCTATCGAATTGCGTGCCAATCCAAGTCATTGGACGACCGGCTAAGAACGTAGCCAACTCGTCATCAGTGGGGTATAAAATACGGGCTGAATGAGGGAGGTCATAGCTGCCATCCGGCAATGCCGGAATCCCCGTGACTTTACTAACAACCTCGAGGTTGAAAGGAACAGTTCTCCCACGTACGTGGGCAACATAGGCATAAGCAGCATTGGGCACACGCACCAAACTTGCTACAAATTCACGACATAGAGTGAGATTACATTGATTACCTGGTTGTCGCAAATATTGAACCCACCCCTCGTGTCTTTCGAATGTTCCCATTTGAGGGAAATCGTCCAAGGCACCAATAATCACAGGCCTCTCGATCATCACAGCCCGGTTCCTGAAAGCGTAATTCCACCAATCGTACTCCTGACGGCTACGGAACCCGCGGTACCCACCCCTCGCGGCTTGAAGCTCTTCTGGCTTGTTAACTGGAGTAATGGCAGCCATTGATGTGGGAAGAGGGGAGAAATAGAGAGAAATTTCAAAATTTTGGGGAGTAGGGCTCGAAATTGGGGGTTTGGGGTTTTTAGAGAGAGAAAGAGGTGTTGATAGTAGATGGGTTTGGAGTTTGGGGGTGAAATTGAGAGTTTATGGAGGTGGAAAGGCTAGGGGAGGGTTTGATATGATGATTGTTGAAGGTTTGAAGAAGGGAGATGGAGAGAAATGGGAGTTAGAGAGAAAATGGGGCACGATTTTTGGGGTTTAGAAACGGCTGCTCTGTTTTTAAGAGGGACCATGATCGATCATGGCTTTGCCCATGATCGATCATGGAAGTCTACTGCCGCAGGAAAATTTCACCATGATCGATCATGGTTTTGCCCATGATCGATCATGGAAGTGCACTGCCTCCTCAATTGGATCCCATGATCGATCATGGGTATAACCATGATCGATCATGCCTTCAACAAAAATTCTCCCATGAGATTTCTTCACTTGAAACACCTTTCCACTCCCCCCAACTTGGTCCAGCTCGATCCAATCTCGCCCAAAAATTCCTGAAACTCAAAAATACTACAAAAAAACATTATTTACAGAATCGACCTATGCTTGTTAGGCATAAGTCGGGTCTTCGAAAGGGGTGGACTCCTCTCGAATTGGGAATTCTAAAAATGGCTTTAAACGTTGTCCATTTACTTTAAAAACATAGCCGGTTTTGGGATCCTCAACTTGCACAGCCCCAAAAGGAAATACATGACGGACAATGTATGGGCCGGTCCAACGAGTATCATAAATAAGAACTTTGTGCCCAAGTTTGAATTCTTTCCTTAAAATAGATTTATCATGAAAAATTTTGGCACGTTCCTTGCTTATCTTCGCATTATCATATGCATCTCTTCTCAATTCCTCGATTTCATCAATTTGCAACTTACGGTCAAGCCCGGCTTTTTCGAAATCACAGTTAACCATCTTAGTTGCCCAGTATGATTTGTGTTCCAACTCTACTGGCAAATGACATGGTTTTCCATATACAATGCGATAGGGAGACATATCTAGAGTTGTTTTGTACGCAGTACGGTAGGCCCAAAGTGCGTCGGTCAGTCTTAATGACCAATCCTTGCGGTTCGGGTTTACCGTTTTCTCTAGAATCTGTTTGATCTCCCTATTTGCCAGCTCGGCTTGACCGTTAGTCTGAGGGTGATAAGCGAGCGATACTTTGTGATTTACACCGTACTTTTGCATTAATGATTGAAACGGTTTATTGCAAAAGTGAGTACCGCCATCGCTTATTATTGCCTTGGGGGTGCCAAAACGTGCAAGAATGTGTTCTTTCAGAAATCGGATCACCACTTTGTGATCGTTTTTCTTACACGCTTGGGCTTCCACCCATTTCGAAACATAATCTACGGCAACTAAAATATAAAGATTACCGTAGGAGGATGGGAATGGTCCCATAAAATCGATGCCCCAACAGTCGAAGATTTCGATCATCAGAATTGGGTTGAGAGGCATCATATTCCTCTTGGAGATCCCTCCAAGAATTTGGCATCTTTGACATGCCTTGCAAAAGCGTTGTGCGTCCTTAAAAAGCGACGGCCAATACAATCCACTTTGCAGAATCTTCGCGGTGGTCTTCTTTGCCGAGAAGTGTCCTCCGCAAGCCTCAGAATGACAGAAAGATAGAGCTCTCTCCACTTCTTCCTCTGGGATGCACCGTCTGATAATCTGATCCGCACAATACTTAAACAGGTACGGTTCATCCCAATAGAATCGACCCACTTCACTCAAAAACCTTTTTCTATCTTGTGCGCCCCATGACTTTGGTATCTTGTCAGTTACAAGATAATTTGCAATGTCTGCATACCATGGGAGCGTCGAGATTGCCAATAATTGTTCGTCTGGAAACGAATCTTGGATCGGGCTTTCTTCAATGTTGTTCGTAAAAGTGAGTCGAGACAGATGATCGGCCACCACGTTCTCGACTCCCTTTTTGTCCTTGATGCTTAAATGAAATTCTTGCAATAAGAGTATCCACCTCAAAAGCCGCGGCTTGGCATCTTTCTTTGTGAATAGATACTTCAATGCCGCGTGATCCGTGAAAATCACAATTGGCGATCCTATCAAATAGGATCGGAACTTGTCTAGGGCGAAGACAATTGCTAGAAGCTCTTTCTCTGTCGTGGTGTAGTTCATTTGCGCATCATTCAAGGTCCTACTTGCATAGTATATCACACCCGGTTTCTTGTCTTTTCGTTGACCAAGAACCGCTCCCACCGCATAGTCACTTGCGTCGCACATAAGCTCGAATGGCAAGCTCCAGTCCGGTGTCTGCATAATCGGCGCAGTAGTAAGCATATGCTTCAGAGAGACAAAGGCTTCCTCGCACTTGGCATCCCACTGAAAGGGTGCATCCTTGAGAAGTAGACTACACATGGGCTTGGAAATGGAACTGAAGTTCTTGATAAACCTCCTATAAAACCCGGCATGTCCTAGAAAAGATCGAACATCTTTGACATTCTTCGGTGTAGGAAGTTTAGCAATCAACTCAATTTTAGCTTTATCCACCTCGATTCCTTCTGAAGAAATGATGTGCCCCAAAACAATTCCCTTGGTAACCATAAGATGGCACTTCTCCCAGTTCAATACCAATTGTTTTTCCACGCATCTTCCCAAGACCTGTTCCAGGTTAGCCAAGCAATTGTCGAATGACTTACCATAGACGGTAAAGTCATCCATAAAAACTTCCAAAGTCCTTTCCACCATATCGCTAAAGATACTTAGCATGCACCGTTGGAAAGTGGCCGGTGCATTACATAGACCAAAGGGCATTCTTCGATAAGCGAAGGTACCAAAAGGACATGTAAAGGTGGTTTTTTCTTGATCATCTAGGTCAATCTCAATTTGATTGTACCCGGAAAAACCATCGAGGAAAGAGTAATATTCATGACCCGCTACCCTCTCTAGAGTTTGATCCAAAAAGGGGAGGGGGAAATGATCCTTACGAGTAGCCTCATTGAGTTTACGGTAGTCAATACACATTCGCCACCCGGTGGTGACTCTTTGTGGAATCAACTCGTTTGAGTCGTTCTTGACTACCGTAAGACCCGATTTTTTCGGTACCACTTGAGTTGGACTAACCCATTTACTATCCGAGATTGGATAGATGATCTTTGCATCCAATAATTTCAACACCTCGTTCCTAACCACTTCTTGCATGTTAGGATTCAACCGGCGTTGAAATTGCCTTGATGTTTTTGCCCCATCCTCCAAGTGAATTTTATGTGTACAAATCAAAGGGCTTATTCCTTGGAGGTCGGCAAGAGTCCAACCAAAAGCTTTTTTATATTTACCAAGCAAATGAACTAACCTTCCTTCTTGGTCATCCGAAAGTTCGGACGAGATGATAACTGGGAAGGTATCTGAAGCTCCCAAAAAGGCATACTTCAAATTGCTCGGCAATAGCTTGAGATCCATTTTTCCTTCAAGCTTTTTGGTGGGAGATTGTGTGTTTTCCTCTTTCTCCAAAAACTCAACCTGTTTGTCACACAAGGAAAACACTTGCATACAATCCTCGAGTTCATCGGAAGTGGTTAGATAACCTTCCATTGACTTCGATTCGAAATTTGCCACAAAGTGGTCTTGGATACATGACTCTATCATGTTTACGTGTTCACTTTCCTCATCATCATCGTCGTCTCTTTGATTGCTCAAGGAGAACACGTTTAGCTCTAAAGTCATGTTTCCAAATGCTAACTTCACAATTCCATTCTTGCAATTTATTATGGCATTAGAAGTAGCAAGAAATGGTCGCCCAAGGATAACTGGAATCTCCTTAGCGGGATTCGACACGGGTTGCATGTCGAGGATGATAAAGTCAACGGGAAAATAAAACTTGTCAATTTGAACAAGCACATCTTCGACTATCCCTCTTGGTATCTTAACGGATCGGTCCGCTAATTGAATAGTAACCCTCGTGGGTTTCAACTCACCCAACCCCAATTGTTGATATACAGAATATGGGAGTACGTTCACACTTGCTCCCAAATCTAGCAAAGCATTTTTGATCCTACAATTTCCTATGACACACGAAATTGTGGGGCAACCGGGGTCCTTGAACTTAGGGGCTCTTGTGCCTTGCATGAGCGAGCTCACTTGCTCCGCCATAAAGGCCTTCTTCTTAACATTCAACCTTCGTTTTGTCGTGCATAAGTCCTTGAGGAACTTAGCATACGAAGGTATTTGCTTGACCGCGTCAAGCAATGGAATGTTGATTTTCACTTGTCGAAACACATCCAAAATCTCAGTATTAGATTTGGATGGTTGGTTCAATCTCTCCGGGAAAGGGACCTTAATTCCGTTCTTGATTTTCTCAAGATCCTCCTTTCCTTGTCTCTCTTCCTCTCTCTTCTTCTCTTCACTCACAACTTTTTCTACCTCCGACTCCTCAACATGTGTGGGATTAACTATGTCCGCCACCTTGGGGGTTTTAGGAACAATAGTTTTGTCTACCTCCTTACCACTTCTCAAGATTGTGATAGATTTGAGTTCTTCTATCTTGGAGCTAGACTCTCCTCCCTCTACTACTTGAACTTGACCTCTAGGATTCGCTAAAGGTTGAGAGGGGAATTTTCCCTTCTCTTGGGTAGCTAGGGCGGTGGTGAGTTTAGACATTTGAGTTTTTAACTCACCCACATCACGATCCGTTTTGTCCACAAATGATCTCAACAAAGCTTCCAAGTTTTGGTTGGGATTTTGATTCTGAGGTGGAACAAAAGAGTTTTGAGGTTGTTGTTGTTGCCTTTGGTTCTGATTATATTGGTTGTGGTTCTGACTTTGATTTCCTCCCCAACTGAAATTGGGGTGATTCTTCCATCCTTCATTGTACCTTTGAGAATAAGGATCGTTTTGGTTACGGTTTTGGTTGTACTGGTGTAAAGCATTGACTTGGGCGGGATCTTTGAGGACTTCCCGGAAAGCGGGAATGGTAGGACAATCCTCGGTGGTGTGTCCTGAATTTTCACAAATGACACACAACTGACTCGAGGATACTACGTTGACCTCCTTAAACTTACTTGCTTCCATTGCCTCTACTTTCTTAGACAATTGGAATAACCTCGCACCCATGTCATCCTCATTAGACACTTGGTACAACCCACCCCTTCCTTGAGTTTTTGCTTTGGGTTCCTCGGAATAGGTGTTCCAATTTTGGGCACCTTCCGCTAATTCATCAAAATACAATAAAGCCTCATCGGGATTCTTACTTAAGAATTGACCATTACACATGGTCTCAATAAACGTACGCATATCAGGGGTGAGAGATTCATAGAAAAAACTAACAAGGCTCCACGTTTCGTGACCATGGTGAGGGCATGCGTTTAGAAGTTCCTTGTATCTTTCCCAACACTTATAAAAAGTTTCATTTTCTTTTGGCGAAAAATTAGATATCGCCCTTCTTAAAGCATTGGTTCTATGCACGGGAAAGAATTTTTTTAGAAATTCCGCTTGAAGTTCTTGCCAAGACCGAATTGATTGTGGTCTTTGAGCATTTAGCCAAATTTTTCCTTTATCTTTTAGGGAGAAAGGAAAGAGCTTTAAACGCATGACATCCTCATTAATATTTGCCTCACGAAATGTGGAGCAGACTTCTTCAAAGTCTTTCAAGTGCAAGTATGGGTTTTCCGACTCCATACCATGAAAAGAAGGGATATGTTGAAGCATACCCGGTTTGAAAGAGAATGCTCCGGCTTGGCCAGCGGGAAGCACAATGCACGAATTCGAAGTTGCCCGAGGCGGTTGAAGGTAGTCTCTCATGGTCCTAACATGAGGAACATTGTTGGCACCTTCCCCTTCATTATCGCTCTCGTGATCCGCGGCTCTACCTTGGTTTGCCATTCTTGGAGATGTGGGAGGGCTAATTCGAATATCCACAAACAATCGCCCTTGCATGGGCTTGGACAATGATTCGAATCACTCCTTGGGAACTCTACAAAATAAAACAGAAAATAAGGGAGAAAAATAAATTAATCAAATAGAGAGAAATACTTACAGAATGGTTTTATACAAAACCCAGAATCCGCCTTTTGCCTTGTCCCCGGCAACGGCGCCAAAAACTTGACGCCGCTTAAATAACGCGTTGCGATAGAGCCCAAGTGCAGGCACGTCAAGTTGTAATATAGTCTCGGAAGTCCGAGTGTCGAACCACAGGGATAAGTGAAGAGGAATGGAATGGATTACGGATTAAGTGATTTTCTGGTTTCTGTGAGTTGGTTTGTTGTAGAACAACGTAAATGTAAAACAGATGCGAAAATAAATAAGAAAGCACTAAGGTAGGTGGAGATTAGTTACGATTTAAGAAACGGTGATCATTAGCTCACACTAAGATTAGAACACAAGGATTCTCGAGAAATGGAGAATGTTGGTGTATCTCTCAATAGCAGAGGGTGCGACGCTAGGCGACTCATTCCCGAATTGAAGCTATATCAAGAGAGATACAAACGACATACCACCAAAGACGAGGTTATCATTCCTACCTCTTAGCTACGGGTGTGAAGCAAGGCAACCCATTCCCGATGAAGCTAATCCGAGATAGATATGACAAACTCATCATTAAAAGATTTAACATAAAGCAAGTGTATGTAATCTCATGGTTTAAAGAATGAAAATTAGAAAGTGAATCCTAACAATGAAACGGAATGAAGTTTATGAGATAAATTTGTCAACTCATCGTTTATCACTTATGGTAGAAAATAAAGAGTCTAAGTATCACATAAAGTGTAAGAAGCACTCAATATATCAATAAATGAATCAAAGATAAGCTAAACAAATTTATAATCCATCTATGGAGTTTTAAGAACTATTCATAATTTCTATGAAGAGGGAAAAACTCCATGGATGGGGGAAAGAGACTACAAGCTTTCTAGAACCATATAAATATGTTGTATGTTCATTAACAACCAAGAACTAAATATACAAGGCATATAAAGTCTTAACTTAATATGAAAATACCTAGAAAGCTTGAAATAATGGAAGATATGATGAAAAAGAAGAGGATTCACACATATTTATCAAACCTTAAACATGGATTGAGCCATTAATCACCAAAAATCATATCGCAAACAACCTCCGTAACCTTAGTAATAGACTACTCCATAATAGATGCAAGAACAAATATTATAGAAGACGAAATCATTCTTACAAATTAAAAACTTACAAGAGAAATGAAGAACAACACCACAATGAGCTCTCACCTCTCTCTAGAACTCTAAGTGTAAAAAAACTAGATGTCTTAGCCAAGAAGCTAAGAGAAAATAATATATACTAAAATATTGCAAAATATCTAACTAAATATCTAAAATAACTTGAACCACTAAAATAGTCCATTTTGGGTGTGAAATGGCCAAGTTGCAAAGGCCATGATCGATCATGGTTATGCCCATGATCGATCATGGAAGTGCTCTGCCAGAAAATCTTGCAACCATGATCGATCATGGCTTTGCCCATGATCGATCATGGAAGTGGAACTTGTTCACTCAGCACTTTGCAAGCCTCCGAGCTTACTCTTGATCACTTCATGCAATGCCATTGTACTCCAATCCTACAAACACATGGAATACTACAAAATACACACCAACTTGGGCCATGTTAGATACAAAACTCGCTAAGACACTAATCTCAAGATAAGCGGATAATTAGGCAGAATTAAAGCAACAAGCGCGTCATGCGACTCTGGGAAAGAGCTTATGCATGACAATATTATGCGTTTATCATATATATTTACACAAAAATAGCTCAAAAGTAGTGTGAAAAGGCCATCAAGTGGATGTATAATTGACCATAGCATTGCTATGATAAATCATAGCTCAAGGGAGAAAAGCTACGGAACAACGATCGATTATGTGACCGATCATGTATGTTTGTGTAGTCCTATGATCGATCATAGTGAGAAAAGATATGGAAAAACAATCGATTATGTGATCGATCATGTATGTTTGGGCAATCCTATGATTAATCATAGAATTGTATGATCGATCATGATTTTTGAACAGCCATGATTTTTAATTTATTCATTGTTTTTAGAGTTTTGTGATTAGTATTAAATATAAATATTTAAGTAGAGCAAGTTAAGTTCAAAGATTAGAGTGGAAATTTTAAGAGATAATAGAGTAATTAATGCTACAAAGATTATAGTTGAAATTTTAAGCAATAACAAACTAATTAATGCTACACTTAACAGTTTTATTTACCCATTATCTTTACCGGGTGCATTAATTGGTTGTACATTACGAAAATGTAAAATCCAACTATACACCCGGTAAAGATAAGCAATAAATGAAACTAGTAAAACTATCATTTTCCAAACATTATCATCATATCCTTTCAGTTCCCAAAGACAACTAATAAATTTTTACAATTTGTCCAACAAAATTACAAACAACAAATAGCAAAAAAATATCAACTACGTGGTGATACTATAAATGTGTGTCTTGTACATACATACTATCTAAACAAGTTAATTCTAGCAACTAAATCTTTGATGAGCTAGTTGCGTAAACAACCACCGGGAAGAAGGAATTTGAACCTTTCTACGTTTTCTATCAAGTATGACGGTAGATGAACTGCCGAGGTTGAACGAGGTATGGGACCTATCTTCTTAATCAATTCGTGGAAACTATATTCCTCGGGTAACATATCGAAAAGATCTTCACCTCGACAAATGAGCCTTTGGATCCTCGAATAATCTAGGAAATCTTTGCTCTTCACTCGGTCCGCGTGGCTATAGGCCGTCATTTTGAATTTAAACTCTCGTAGCTCTCGAAAGCAAAAGCTACAATGCCAGCCAGCATCCGAAAGAATAAGGTCCGTTTGGCGAGAATGCCTATATTGAGTTGATGGCCCGAAAATGTGGATGGAGGCACGCCAGCTGCTGTAGTCCACGGGAAACTCGAATGAATACATGTAATGCCTAAGCTGTAGATGAATGATAGGTGGGAGATCATCACACCATTGAAGTAACTTCACGGTGTGAGGGCTTGGAATCTCGTCAGCGTCCGACATTATCAAGAGGTCCCCGTGGGAAATGCCGGCACGCTGGAGGACATCATTCATGGTGACCCGTTGCTCGGCCTCAAGGTTAAATGGATCTTTTTGAACGAAGTCAGAAGCAACCTGCCCAGGATAAACACCGTGGACTATCTTGTCCTTGGCAAAGGCAAACCGATCCCGGTTCAATTCAAAGTAGAGAGGTTTGGGGATGCCGGTGAAAGTGGTTTCACCCTCGATGATGACAAGTTTCGTCACATAAGGGTGAAGTTCACGCCAACGAATTTCGAGTATGTCGAGCTCGTTGCTAAATAGTATGGCATCAAATACACGGAGGGGTTTGGTTCGGAGGGACCAGTTGTGAGTGCGACAAAGATTGTCAATTGAGATGTTTTCGGCATAATAATGGGGTAGGTGCTTGAATGGGGGTGGGGGATTATCCCAAAGTGGCCGGAAAAAATAAGTGAGTTTTTGTCTATAGGTGAAGATTTGAAAAATACAAATAGGCAAGAGTAAAAAGAAAATGAGAAAAACAAATTTTGGTGTTGCTCTTCTAGAGGTGCGGCGGAGATGCCGTGGTGGTGCCATGATCTGAAATTAATGAGTGGATCGTGTGGTGGAGCAACTAGTGTGGCACTTCAAGATTATTGATCTGCATAATTTTAAATTGAAATTGAGATTAGATACAAGTAATTAAAGTGGAAAGATATGATAAATAAAATATTTTAAGTATAGTTAGAGCAATGTGAGTTAATCAATGTAACCACTCTCATGGAGTTTTTTAGAATGTGGGGAAGTCAAATTGAATTAAGAGTTCATATTTCTCTTTTAGATGCTCCAAGATAAGAATCCAGTGTCTGACATCAATTGAAGTTAGTGTTCATAAAATGTGAATGTTGACCGAGAGATCTTAATTTAGAATGAATTGAGTATCTTTTAACTAAACAAACAGTGAAATATGTTCAGAAAGGAAGTAATTAAAAATGGCTTCTTAGTCAAACCGCACAAGCTTAGAACATTGAATAGGAACTCGACTAGAAAAATAGATTTTTCAAAAATGAAGAACTGGAATCAAAAAATTCGTCATGATATTGTGATTTATTTTGTACTTCCTCCATCCAAAAATAAGATTTCAATTTTTTTTGGGGGAAGACCCAAATTAAGAGTTAGCTTTCCAATATAAAATTTACCAAATTTTGTAATATAAGTTAAACAAGTTTTGTTATGGACCTTGTTACATTGAAACTACTTTATTTTTAAAATTGTAAAAACCAAACACCGATTCATAATTTAGAGCAAAAAGAGTACTCAATTTATCTTTCTAAGCTATATGAGCTGTTGGGATAAGAAAAAATTAAAGAATTTTGAACAAGGTTGTATTCATTGTTCATTTGCCTTTCGTATTAATGCAAATTAATGACCACTTTGTATCTATCATTGACTATTTTCTACATATTTATTTATTAACTCAGAAACATGTACGTTGCCCGTATTCAAAAGAGATAATTACGATCCAAAAAAACAGAAAAAGAGATAATTACGATCTAATTACATTATACGCTAATTAATATAATTTTTACTCGATCTCATTAAATAAATATACCTGAGTGAGTGAAACGATCAATTGATTCAAAAGAGATCAGGGCTTCCTTGCATCAAAAGAAATGAATTACGTCAAGCTTATTCATACAAATATATATTCTAATTAGAAAAAAAAAAGTACATAAATTTAACTGGAAGCATTCCATAATTAATACACCACCAAGTGCAGTAATGAACATGGAATTGAATTTGAACTTGAATTTTAGTTGCATTTTTTAAACAAACTACTACCTCATGCGTATTGAAATAGAACATGCCATATATGCCAAGTAACTACCACTATTCACACTCTCTTACACTGAGAGTACGTGTACGTGTCAATTAACTCTGTAGCAGAAATAAGGACCGGAGTTATTGTTTAAAAATAATTAAAACACTGAGTACGAGGAACTCAATCAATTTAATGCAAATCACTATCAAACAAATTAATTTTTAGAACTAATTAATTACAAAAGTACGTCAATAACCCATTTAATTAATTAATTAATTACCTCCACTGTTATGAAGATTCTTCTCTTGCTCGAGCAACCTTTTGTTGTATTGAAAAATGTGAACGTTTATTTGAAGGTAGAGAGAGATGAGTGAATTATTTAGAGAAAATTAAGGTGCATGAATTAAATATGTAGAGAGGAGATTGAGATTTGTTAAGGTTTGCAATTAGAGAGTTGTGAGAAATTAAGCTTGGTTAGTTAGAGGAGATGGTTTGCATGACTAATAATTCAAATTGGTTTAACCTGTAATTTATTTATTTTCATTTCATCAACCACCAAAGAGATATTGATTATCATTGTTTTCACTTGAAATTAAAAAAATATATATACAGAAAAAAATATGACTACTTTTTTTTAATAAAAATGTTAATTCACTCTGTAATAAAAATAGGGACTAGAGTTATCGTTTAAAAATAATTAAAAATGTTAGTACGAGAAACCCATTAATCACTAAATCAAACAAATTAATTGTTGGACTAATTAATTAAAAAAGTACGTCAATAATCCATTTAATTAATTAATTACCTCTCTGTTGTATGAAGATTGATCTTCTCTTGCTCGAGTACCTTTGTATTGAAATAATGTGAATGTTAATTTATTTGAAATTAGAGAGATGAGTGAATTGTTTAGAAAACATTAAGGTGCATGGATGAAAGATATAGAGAGAAGATTGAGATTTGTTAAGGCATATGCAATTAGAGAGTTGTGAGAAATTAAGCTTGGTTAGTTAGAGGAGATGGATTGCATGACTAATTAATTCAAATTGGTTTAACCTATAATTTATGCAATTAGAGAGTTGTGAGAAATTAAGCTTGGTTAGTCAGAGGAGATGGATTGCATGACTAATTAATTCAAATTGGTTTAACCTATAATTTATTTATTTTTATTTCATCAACCACTGCACCAAAGTGATATCGATTATCATTGTTTTCACATGAAATTACAAAATTACAATATATATATAAATATGACTACTTTTTATTAAAATTGTGGGTGACCAAAAATAACGCCGGGCCCACAGGACTGAACTTCTTCAATTCGCAAGAATGAATGCCCCGTTGGTAGTAAAGGAGAGAGGACAAAGTTATTTTTGGCTTTAGTTAGGTTCCTCCAGTGATTTTTATGTCTGCTGGCACTAAGTCCTTCTTTTTTGTGTAAGTGAGCTTTTTTTGCTTTATAAATGAAGTTAACAAATAGAAGACAAGCCACCGGCTTTTTCTATTTCTATCTTTCTACCTTTTTCTAGATTCCTCACTTATAGAAATCGACCCCCCCCCGCCCCCTCTTCATAAAACTATCCCTTTTTATTCGTATCTCTCTAGAATGAGGGTTATAATACTCTATTAGGGCAACTAACTAAAAAACATGCAGCTGAGGGTAAGGCATGGCCTCCCCTGTTGCATTAATTTTGGAATGATCTTCCTTTAAGACTGGTCACTTTTACATCACAGATGTCAGGGCTTGGTGGCGTTCTGCAAGAGTGGGTAAAGTGCAGCATAAGCAAGTGATATCCATCACAAGTTGGTAGCTAGCTTTGCACGAATGCTTCATGATGAGTATACTTCCATCACATCCCTTCGCACATTCTCTGTTCCCCCACAAGTGTTGGTCACGCAGTGTGCCCAGCACATAGGTTGGCCAAATTCTCATCATCCTCGACATAAAGTCACTCTCAGAGCCTAGTTGGCTCTTCATTTACCCTTTGACCATTACACCGTCAAATTGTACCTAGTGTGTGGGCCCGAAAGCGCTAGGTCTGCCCAATATACTTTTATAATATTTTTATGTCACCTCAAAAATTAAAAGAGTAATTATAATATTATCTGTAATAGGAACATCCAACTTTTATGAAGCAAGGAGGTAATAGTCATTTTTTAAGTGAACTTGAAATTATAAGTTTACACTTCATTGAATTTGCCCTTCTTTACTTTACATTTTGGCATGTACACAAAATTACCAAATTATCATTCTGAACTTCACAATTTACAAACAAAAAAAAAAGATAAAAAAGAAAAAAGACTCAAACCTAGACTTTTACCATGAATAACACATAGTCAAATCAAAAAGCCAAATCATATTCCTTGATTTTGAAGTGCTCTAATAATCTACATAATATTTCTAAACGTATATGTGAAATTACCATTTTTCATTTTAGTAAAGAACAAAAACTCAAATCAAACGAGCATGAAAAACTAAAAGTAGCTTAATTACTTTTGGGATGCTAATTAAAAATCACGAAAATTTAAAATGTAATAACTTAAGTGTCTCGATTTTCTTTATAAAACATTTGAAGTGCATTTCTACTTTTGGTATATAATTGACATGTCAAATGTCACAGTGTTTAACATAATCAATTTACTTAAAAATAAAAATCCAAGATTTAACATAATCAATCTACTTTTGCGATATAATTTAACATATTTACAATCTCCAATGTTTGTTGGACATTTACTTTGGTAAATTTACTCTAAAATTTTCTTATACTGGAGGGTGGATCCAAGATTTTACCATGGAAATATAGTCAAAATATATATTAAAAAAATATTACTTTTTTTTCCAATCACATTAAACTTTACATTTAAATCAGACTTTTTATGTAAAGAAGTTTTATATCTATTTCGGTTTGAGTTTTGACCCTAAGAAGGTGAAATTTGAGGAAACAATATTAAATCTGTAATAAAATCTCAATTTAAGAGTTTTATTTTGAATTTATTATTTTTTATGACATCATTCATTTTTAATTTAATCATTAATCAAAAATACATATTATTTATTAGTCTGAAAAGTAAATTAATTTTGTCCCAAAAGGGAAATGACTTAAATTTGAAATATCCTTAAAAATTAATTAAAAGCTTTACTTTAAATTGATTTTGTTCCAAAAGGACAGGAGATGATTTTTTATTTTTTTTTTGTTTTCTAATGAGATAAAATGGAAGGGGTGCTTTGTGAATGGTGAGGGAGGGTGATAAATTAGCGTTACAGACCAGGAGAATAATGTAACTCAAATTAGACGGTAGAGATTCATCTGTAGAGGAGAGTAATGTAACTCATTTAACATTCACCAAAAAGCTGGATTCTTATTACTCTATGGAATCATAACTCTTATTAGTGTCTTCTCGGTCATGTCAATATTTAACTTTTCTTGCGTAACATGTAAATTTCATATCACTAGAGGGTTGGAGATGCACATCGTCAACGGATTTTCTAATAATACTTATCCTTTAGAAATCCGGTGCCATTCCAGGGATACTGATGATTTCGGATTCCATAATCTCATGACGTCTAATATGGCCAGTGACGAATTCTACTGGACATTTCATAACCATTTTCTCTCGAGAACCTTGGTCTTTTGCCATTTTTACTGGGGAGATATCTTGGACAAAGCTTTTACTGTTAATGATGATGATGCTAAAAATTTTCCGACTTGTGACGATAATAGAGATTTCCTTACGCATAATCGTACATGCTATTGGTTAGTAAAAGATGATAGGTTTTTGTGAGAACCCGCGTTTTCCACGCTTGAGTCCTCATGGGCGGCGATTCTGTGTTGCTTTGAAAATTGGGTTTTGAGAAGAATAAGAGTCGCCAATTTGTTTTATTAAGAAACAAAAGGTTTGTATAAAAGAGATGTATTTATGGACTAAATATTCTCTTATACACAATGTATGCGAAACTAGTTAATTCGAAGGTTCGGGGATTAAGTTACGAATTGGGAAGGTGTTAGGCACCCAATTCGCCCTTTCGGTCTCTTAAGTAGGATATGCGCGTGTTATAATTTAGCTCTTATATGTTATTACTATTACTTTACAGCTTTCCGAGCTTACCTTAGAAACCGGGATTTTGGGGATGGGATGAAAATGATGTGTTTTCTAGTTCGTCCATGATTTTAAAAATAAGTGTGTGTGATTTGAAAATGAGAGTTCGATAATAGTAGATGCAATGAAACAAGTGATATGGTAAAACATTGGGCTTTTCGAAAACTGATTCAATGTGCAATCTTATATTCGATGTGATATGAGGCGACTTGACCGATCGCGTATCATAGTCTATAGATTAAACTGGTATAGATGGCAGTAATGCTCTCATAATTGAGTATTCATCACATACACACCGCAATCTATGAGTTAGATTGGATATATAGCGATTATCAATTTCTTCGTATAACAATGCCGCTAATCCGGGCTTTTGAAAAAGTAAGAAAGTAATAATCCTATTTTGGAATTGAATTAGGGTTTATTATACGCCTTTGATTTTGAAAACAATTTGAAAAAAGGGTTTTGAAAAGTTATAAGTGATAGAAATTATGCAAATAATAATATGAATAATAAAACTGACAAATAAATAAAAGAAGAGAGAAAAAATTATACCTAAGCCCCCTTGGAGGGGGAGAATAAGGGTCTCTTAGTGTGTACCACGAAATCCCTTTAATTGTTGATGGAAAATATGAATGGAGGGGGGGTCTATTTATAGTTGAAAAATGCTTCGAGAGCAAGAAAAGAGATTGCAACCTAGACTATTGAAGCTTATTGCGAGGTCTTCCCACCATTGGATCATGCTGTGTTTTTTATATGTGTTGGGAATAGAAGTATTCTAGATCGTATCAAAATTTCAGGTCGATCAGAGTTTGGTAAGGACTCCTTTTGCTCTAATTGGTACGAAGAGTTTGTTTTCGCGTAGGAAAGGTACTTGTTGTAGACAAGATCACTCGTTTGTACGACAAGTCAAGTTCTATCCATTTGATGATGCTGATTTTTGGATAAATATTTCCAATAGAAGTCTTCTAAAACCTATAAAAAATTAAAGACGATCGGAGTTTGGGAAGGACTCGGTCTCCTCGGATCGGTACAAAGACTTGGTTCCCGCATAAGAAACATACTTGCATACAACAACCTCACTTGTTGTACGACAAGTAAACTTATACCCATTGGATTTTCCTAAATTTTGGATATGTTTCCCTCCAAATGTTTTCCAACTTTTTTCCAAATTTGAGATAGATCAGAATTCGGGAAGGCCTCCATTTACTTTAATTGCTAAGAAGGATATTTCGATTAGAATTGCATGATAGACGAATTAATTCTTGATGATCCCATATCCGACAAAGCTTAACTTTGGATATGTTCTTCCCCAAAATAATACCTATCTACTGACCAAATTTCAGATCATTTTAACTTCGGGAAGGCCTCCATTTGATCACCCGAAATTAACTCCCGTTTTTCTGAATTTTCGGAGATTCAACCGTCGGATCGAGCTGATTTTCAAATATGGTAATGTCTAACAGGCCAAAAAATTTTAGGATGATCAGAAATGGAAAAATATCCTTTCACAAGTTTCTAGGAGTTTTGACGGTTTGCGATTCCGACAGTTTCTGGTAATTCTCGTAACTTCTCATTCGGGTGTCTTTCTGGCTTCCTTTTTTGACCTGTATCACATGTACATAGTATATGTACATCTAGGAATGCTCGTGCATGCATGCGTGCTTGTTTTCCTAGAGTTCGGGATTCTTGTAAGGGTTGCAAAATGAGGTGTTCATTGTTTTACTATTGCAATCACAAAGCTGACTTTGATTCCTTTGATTGGGATTTCATATATCCTTGTAAGAATTAACTAAGAAGTATTAATGCCATATAGATTTCGGATGTGTTAGGAAATGTTATTCGTAGTTACTATATATCATTATTTGTCACAGATACGTTTAGTGTACGTGACTAGCTGAGTTAATATATTTTTGTTACAGTTTTTTGATTGACTCTAAACCAATTTCAAATTAATTGTACTTTTCACTTTTGTAGTAAAATCTAGAACCATTGGATACCTCCATCTCAAGTGTTGAAAATTTTCTCAAAACTCAAATATATGTGAAACTTTTGCCCTTGAAAAACATCTCTTTGTATTTTGGCAAAAGCATTTTATTTATTTATTTATTTATTTTTAAAATAGGAGGTAACATAAGATTAATGAGGGTATACATTAGAAGGAGGAAAGGCAACAGGAAAGACGGTGCCTCTTTTATCCAAGAAAAAAAATCATAAACATCCCTTACGTATTTTGAAGTTGGTGAGCGACTGAATTACCCTCACAATGAACAAAAGAAAGCTTCCATCTTCTACACACATATAGATACTTTCAAGTGTCATCTATAATGGTCGATGTATAAGAAAGGTTGTCTTTTGGCGACTCTATCTCTTTGATAACCTTAAGGCAATCACCCTTCAGATGCAAATCTTAAAACCCAGCCTCAATAGTTAATCTAGCAGCCCAAGGAGATGCAATAGCCTCAGCTTGCACCACCTCCAAAAGCATTGGAAGATGAACATAAAAACCCGTAAGAAAATCACCAGCATTGTCACGAATTACTACACCAACACCAATGGCATTAATATCTTCAAATAAAAAAGCGTTGAAATTTACCTTGACAGAAGGATCAATAGGGCCGTGCCAATATCGAAGAGTGGCGGTGCCTATGCTAATAGGCATAGGCCGAGTTGCATCCAAAAAATTGGAAAACACGGAATGTGACATATCCATCAGCTCCTCCGGCAAAAAGTAGGACGAACAATGAACCACTTGGTTTCTGTTGAACTATAAATTCCACAGCACCACCCAAACAAACGGAAGTTTATTCAATTCAATTCATCTTTAAATTCTTCGATCGACAACTTGGCAGATGTGTTGAAGAAAAAATATGGCATCTGAGACACTTGCAGCAATCTATCCCATACTAATCTTGCAAAAGGGTAGTCTCGAAAAACATGAATCAAAGTTTCCTCGTATAGACTATATAGAGTGCAATTAATCTCTACAACACCGCCATGAATTAACAGATTCTTCTTGGTGGGCAATGAATTAGTCCAACATCTCCATAAATATTGTGCTTAACTTTCTAAGGTAACCTGTATTTCCAAATTCCTTTAAAAGCGCACCCATTAGAAGACGACGAAGATATAAGAAGCACACTACTGCAGTACTGCTAAGCAAATTAAGATATTTTATTAGGTGATACCCACTTTTGAGGAGTACGTACGCACTAGTATGTTCGCGAAATTAGTCGTTAAAGGCCAATCCGTACCAGATCTGCTCTACTGTTTTTATATGGTAGTATATAATTTAAGTATTATTTTATATAATGATATTTCTATGGTGCCTAGATTTATGCTCTTCCCTGCACTCCCTCCTTTGTTCGAGCTAGACGAATCTATCAATCATTTGTATAATTTATATATAATAATATCTCCATATTACAATTATACAATACAACCAAATTATTATAAAATGATCAAATCATATGTACTATGTATTTATGTGTTACACTAAGTTATAAAGGAGGAAATTACATTAACTAATTTTGCTTTCATTAACGGAGTTGGACAGAAGGTTGAAAGTGAAACACTTAAAGTACTATAGGGTTTACAATGGAACAATAGAAACTCGAAGGGGAACTTTGAAATTAACCCCAAACTTGAGGGTTTACTCATTTTGTCATTTCCCCTAGAATATCAATTACAATCGGACATGGAGAAAGTGAGTGTGGGATCCAAGAAATGCAAAAGTACAAATTGTTTATTTTTTAAATCAAATATGCCTTACGCGTATTTATGTTGTATATGGTCTTATATCGTAAGATCTTTAAACTTTTGTAAACTCTTTAAAACATTTTATTATGCTTGTTGTAATAATCGGATCTTATTAATAATGATATTATATATATTTTTTTAAAAGGAGTGAATCAGATATATATGCTTGAGTGGTAATGTCTTGTTGAAAATTATAAAAGAATGTTAACTACGGGCATATTTGGATCAGAAACATTATTCTCCAATTAAAATTGGGAAATATTAGTATTTTAGTACCACTCTTTGTGTTTTTTTCTTTTTTTTTTTTTGTGTGTGTGTGTTTTCTTAAATGTACCCACAAGCATACTTGTGTTTTTCTTTAAACTAAAAATTAATTCGAAAAAAAAAAGGAGAAACAAACTACAATGGTTTAAATATGTTCAGTACATCGTATCCGCATTCAAAAAATTAATATTTTTAATATTTTTAAATATTTCCTATTTTTAAAAAATTAATTTGAAATTTTAGAGCTAACTAAATATTTCAAAATTTTGGGTAATCTAATATGCTACCATTTTAGTGTGATTTTAAAACTAAAAAGGTTATTATTTTGAGCTTTACATTAGTAAACTTGATATTGTAATTCTATTTACAATAAATTTTGGTTGAAAAAGTTAATATTTCTGAATATTATGTGTGTGCATTTGGAAAAGGTCACGGATTTTGCCAAATTAAACTTATTAAAGTTACTTGAATGGTCAAGCCAATGCCGACCTTATTAAAACCTAGCTTATTAAGTTGCTTAAAGTTATGATTGCTACGCTTAGTTTCTTTTCTGCAAAATTGACGAAGTTAATTAAAGGAGGCCCTTAAAGTTAGCAAAAATGACCCCTAAAATTTGACTCAAATCTCTCTCTCATCTCTTAAGTTTAATTTTTGGTTGAAATATCCTTAAAATTTCTAATTTCAGTTGAAGTATCCTTAAAGTTTTTAATTTCAGTTGAAACATTCTTAAAGTTTCTAATATCGGTTTAAGCATTAAAAAATGTCCTTTAAAAGAGTGGCTCATGACAATCACGCACATTTTTCATCTAGCTTTTTAACGGGGCATTCAATTTTGGACGAGTAAGGGAAATTAGTAATTTTAAGGATGTTTCAACAAAAAATTAAACTTTAAAAACGAGCAAGATATTCGGATCAAACTTTAGGGGTCATTTTAGTTAATTTCCAACAAGGTCTAATTGTCGCCATGCTGGGCTCCCTTGCTGATCATTTTCCTCGGCCTTTCCTCTTCTTCATACCCTTCAACAGCAGCTAGAGCATCAAAGAAGCCAGCTGGATCTCAACTTGTGTCCTATGGACACTCACAACGTTATGTTTCCAATTCTTAAAATTTATGCCGTTATGCACCAATACCAAATTTATGTTGGCAGATATATATATATATATAAAGCATAACTAGAAACTGAATAGAGAACAAACTATAAAATTACAAACTTACGATTAATGTGCATGTCATAATATATGAACAAATAATATATATGCTTGACACAATTTTTTCCAAATTATCAATGGTGGGTCCCCATCACAATAATACCTAGCACACCATTGATGTTTAGTCTTTGAACATAAACATTAACTTGTAATTAGCCTCTCAATGCAGTAATCAAATATAGATGACAAATCCTGTCAAATAATAGAACTTTCTTTGGGCCGACATATTATTCACATAAAAAACTTGATAGTTATCTTATATTTATTACTACAGGTGTACATATTATTCGACCAAATAATAACATTTCTTTAAGCCAATTATTATTCTTATAAATAATAAATATTCGCATCTTAATATTTTAAAGTAAACAAATTTACACAATAGAAGTTGCTTGGGCAACTTGTCGTTTCAATTCATCTACTTGGAAAAACCAAACGATTTGTGCTTCGCGTTCTTATGATCTACAAAAATTAAATCGTCTGTGTTGATGAGATTTACAAAGTACAAACCTTATTTTTTTCACATTAGTGTCTACTGCAATTTTTGAACTTTTGGTAATTTAGAGTATGACGTACTGGTAAGACACTTTAAGGGTTTATACCAATAGAATTTTATTTTATTTTTTTAATAATTCATACTTGTCCAAACCCTTAAATAGTGTAAAGATTAATCAAAGTAACGATAAAAATAAAATAACAGTGACTCCAAATTAAATTCTTTAATCTTAATTCGCATAGAACCTTATATTCATTATAAGACCAAATCAAATTCAACAAATAAACAAAATTCAAAAATAAGATTAAGTGGACCAAGCTTTCTGACTATTTTCTAAAACAATTCGGCTTAATCCTAGAAAAAAGAAAGAAAGAAAACAAAATAAAATAAAATAAAGGGTTAGGTCCAATCGAAATGCTCCTGACAACTTACTGGGCTCAATTAATTCGGCAGTTACATATATATATATATCATATTTTTAATCCAATCACAATTCCCACATGATTTCTAGAACCCATCCTTTTTGTTTTATTTTTTTTGTTTTGGCCTGCCGAGACACACGTCACCTTTTGTTTTCTTAAACCACACTTTTATTACCATTAAAATTTGAACCTTTATATATGTACATATATAAATTAAAAATTCTCTAATAGTAAACATTAATTTATCCATTTCATATGACTTGTAGGAACTCAAATATTAAATTATATAAACTTTAAGAATCATAATTATGTGTAATTTTTAAGAGACTGATCTTTAGGTAGCTTACCTCAATTTATGATGCTGTAGAGCGCGGAAACTTGTGTAGGTTGGTGGGTTTGTACCCTTCTAACGTCTGAATCCTGGAGTGCTCAATGAGTTCTCTCTTTAAGATGGGAAACGAGGAGAAGAGTGTATATCGATTCGACTTGGGAACCGTAACCTTAGGTGTCTTTATATACTAACTGAAATAGAAGACCATCAATCCTAATATGAGTACTATTAGGTTTCTACGCATTGCAAAGCACATATCCATTAGATGCATTAAATAGCCCATAATATAATTGGTTAAATGTGTAAGCCCATTTAAGAATTATATTTCCAACAGGAGCTCCCTTAGTCGAATCCCAGTAGCGGCAAAAACCTCTGGTAGCGAGTAACTGGCTAATGTTACGTGAACAGAGCTTAGTCAAGATGCTTAAAAGTTGGCCCAGACACTCTGTGGTTTTGTCTTGGCCTAGTTATAGCCATCCTTGTTGGCCTTGGTTAGAGTGGCCTCATGATGAAGCTTTAAAGCATCTGAGGACCCCTTAGGCTTCTTTTTCTCTACGTTGGCCACCTCCTAACTCCTTTTAATCGGCCTCAACAAACAGGTCTTCGGTGGCTGGGTCGATGTAGATTTAGGATCGTTCAGTGTTAGACTCAAGAAGTTATACAAACAGACATGCGCGCGCGCGCGTGCACACACACATATATAGAAAATATAATTATTATCACACTCATTTTCGGTCTGATCTTTTATTGAAATTTTATAAAAATAATTTACTCATAATAAAATTTATCTTTACCAAATTTTATAACATCGAAATGGTGACTAACTGAGAGAACCCAAATTCCATAATACCAATGTCACCACCATATGTGAACAGCAACGCGAACCCAACAACAAATAATTAAGAAATTACGATAAGGTAAGGAAACTCATGGCCAAATAAATGGAGGACATACTAAATATGCTTCTAACAAAAATAAAGGCACATAATTCTTTAACAAAACATGAAAATTTTGTAATAATTAATACATTAAAAATTAAATTTACATTTCCTCAATTCATGTTAATTTTTTTAGTGAATTTATCAAAAATGCCGTATGGAAATTAAGAAGTAAATTCACCAAAATTATTATTATTATATATACATAAAAAAATTATTTTTAACTACATTCCTAACTTGATAATTAATTCTTGTTGTTGGATATATATGTATTCATCTTCAATTTGTTCGTGGAAAAAATACTCACTAGAATTAGAGGAAATAAAATTTCTATAAACATTATTTTGGGAGCAGGAAAGCTTTGTTATCATTATTTAACTACTTCATAGAAAATGATTTATCACAATCAAGAGGTTTTTTATTTTTTCCTAAAAATTGTGACATTTGTTACACTTAAGAGTTTACGTGGATAAATAAAAATATATATATATATATATATAATAAGTTTAGCCTTTTCTTTTATTAAGTAAATCTATAATAAGCTTAACTTATCTACTATATAAACGGATTTTCTCATTCCACCGAATCCACCAAAAAATGGGTTCTTCTTATTCCATCAAAATTCTTAGCCTCTTAATTTCTTGTGCTCTTATTTCACCTTTCATGCGTGAAATGTAAAATTTACATTACTAATGGGATGGAGGTTCACATTATCAATGGGATTCCTAATATAGTAATACGAATCCTCTGGAATTATTTTGTCAATCTAAAGAAACTCATTTTAGATACCATAAACTCAACGTGGGTGAAGAATTCTATTGGAAGTTTCATATCCATTTTGCCGGAGCAACGTTGTACTTCCAATAGATTAAAAGGAGTTTTTCACCCACATTAAGTTTATGGTATCCAAAATGAGTTTCTTTAGATTGACAAAATAATTACAGAGGTATCCATTGGTAATGTGAACCTCCATCCCCTTAGTAATGTAAATTTTACATTTCACGCAAGAAAGGTGAAATAAGAGCACAAGAAAGAGGCTAAGAATTTTGATGGAATAAGAAGAACCCATTTTTTGGTGGATTCGGTGGAATGGGAAAATCCGTTTATATAGTAGATAAGCAAGCTTATTATAGATTTACTTAATAAAAGAAAAGGCTAAATTTATTATATATATTTTTTTTATTTATCCACGTAAACTATTAAGTGTAACAAATGTCACTATTTTTAGGAAAAAATATAAAACCTCTTGATTGTGATAAATCATTTTCTATGAAGTAGTTATATAATGATAACAAAACTTTCCTGCTCCCAAAATAATGTTTATAGAAATTTTATTTCCTCTAATTCTAGTGAGTATTTTTTCCACGAACAAATTGAAGATGAATACATACATATCCAACAACAAGAATTAATTATCAAGTTTAAATAAATTAGGAAGTATATTTTAGACAGGAATGTAGTTAAAAATAAAATTTGTATGTATATATAATAATAATTTTGGTGAATTTACTTCTTAATTTTCATACGGCATTTTTGAGAAATTCACTAAAAAAATTAATACGAATTAAGGAAATGTAAAATGAATTTTTAATGTATTAATAATTAAAAAAATTTCATGTTTTATTAAAGAATTATGTGCCTTTATTTTTGTTAATTAGAAGCATATCTAGTATGTCCTCCATTTATTTGGCCATGAGTTTCATTACCTTAATTTCTTAATTATTTGTTGTTGGGTTCGCGTTGCTGTTCACATATGGAGGTGACATTGGTATTATGGAATTTGGGTTCTCTCAATTAGTGTCCATTTCGATATTATAAAATTTGGTAAGGATAAATTTTATTATGAGTAAATTATTTTTATAAAATTTCAACAAAAGATCAGACAGAAAATGAGTGTGATAACAATTTCATATATGTGTGTGTGCACTCCTGCACTCATCCGTTTGTACAACTTCTTGAGTCTAACACTGAACGATCCCAAATCTACATCGACCCAGCCACGGAAGACATCTTCGCTGAGGCCGATAAAAAGGAGTTGGAGGTGGCCGACGTAGAGAAAAAGAAGCCTCAGGGGTCCTTGGATGCTTTGAAGCTTCATCACGAGGCCGCTCTAACCAAGGCCAACGAGGATGGCTATAACTAGGCCAAGACAGAACTACAGAATGTATGGGCCAGCTTTCAAGTATCTCAACTAAGCTCTATTTGCGTAACAGTAACTAGTTGCTGGCTACCAGATGTTTTTGCAGCTACTGGGATTCGACTTGGGGAATTCCTGTTGGAAATATAATTCTTAAATGGACTTACACATTTAACCAATTATATTATGGGCTTTGCAGTGTATAGAAACCTAATAGTACTGATATTAGGATTGATGGGCTACTATTTGAGCTAGTATATAAAGACACCTAAGGTTATGGTACCCAAGTCGAATCGATATACACTCTTCTCCTCGTTTCCCATCTTAGGCAGAGAACTCATTGAGCACTCCGGGATTCAGACGTTAGAAGGGTACAAACCCACCAACCTACACAAGTTTCCGCGCTCTACGGCATCATAAATTGAGGTAAGCTACCTAAAGATCAGTCTCTTAAAAATTACACATAATTACGATTCTTAAAGTTTATATAATTTAATATTAGACTTCCTACAAGTGGTATCAAAGGGATAAATTAATGTCTACTATCAGAGTTTTTTTAATTTATATATATACATATATAAAGGTTCAAATTTTAATGGTAATAAAAGTTTGGTTTAAGGAAAACAAAAGGTGAAGTGTATCTCGGCAGGCCAAAACAAAAAAAAAACAACAAAAAAGATGTGGCCTAATAACAGCAGCCGGATTTATGGGTTCCAGAAATCAGGTGGGAATTGTGATTGAATTAAAAATATGATATATATATATATATATAACTGCCGAATTAATTAAGCCAAGTAAGTTGTCAGGAGTATTTGGATTGGACCTAACCCTTTATTTTATTTTATTTCTTTCTTTCTTCTTGGATTAAGCCGAATTTTAGAAAATAGTCAGAAAGCTTGGTCCACTTAATCTTAGTTTTGAATTTTGTTTATTTGTTGAATTTGATTTGGTCTTATAATGAATATAAGGTTCCATGCGAATTAAGAATAAGGAATTTAATTTGGAGTTATTGTTATTGTTATTTTAAACATTACTTGATTAATCTTTACACTATTTAAGGATTTGAAACAAGTATGAATTAATAAATATAATTAGGGTATTAAATTTTTAGAAAAAACAAAACAAAATTATACGGGTATAAACCCTTAAAGTCTCTTACCTGTACGTTAGACTCCAAATTGCCAAAAATTCAAAAATTGTTGTACGCATTAATGTGGAAAAGATAAGGTTTGTACTTTGCAAATCTCATCAATACGGACGATCAAATTTTTCTAGATCATAAGAATGGGAAGCACAAATCGTCTGATATTTCCAAATAAAACAATTGAAATGATAAGCTGCCAAAGCAACCTCTATCGTGTAAATTTGTTTACTTTGAAATACTAGGGAAAAAGACAAATTAAAGCCTGATGTTTTGGTGTAGATTCAATTTATTCCCTGATGTTTCAAAAATCGCATTGTCTTCCTTGAAGTTGCTACAGTGGTTCAATTGAGATCCTCGTCCTAATTTCGTTAACAATTCTGTCCAAATAATTTACACTTAACTCCCTAAAACTTTAAAAGTGACACTAAACCCCCTTAAGTTATATTTTTTTAACTTTTAAATCCACCAATTATATATAAACATACACAATCTTGCCGTGGTGGTGAATACTAAGACAAATATAATGGATAAGGTAAACAACATCCAGGAGTTTTGCGAAATTTCTAGAAGAATGCGGAATCATCCCACAGTACACCATATTAGGCAAACCTAACATGAACAGTGTTGCTAAGAGACGAAACAAGATGCTTAGGAATATGTTAAGGAGCGTGATTAATCATTATTCTCTTCCATGATGACTTTAGGAAGAAACACTTAAGACTGCAACATACTTTCTAAACAGTGTATGTCAAAGTAGTAGTTAAAACAAGTTTTTCAACTGAAGTAAGGCCATAAAGAAACGAATCTGGACTAAAAATAATTATTTGCTACGTACTTTGTTAGATACATTGAAAGATCAAGAGATTATAAATTTTGCGATCCTTCGAACAAATTCTTTATTAAGACGGGAAATGCCAAATTTCTTGAGGATATTGAGTTTGAGAGGGAAGATAAAGTTATAAACATTGTTTTTGAGGAGGAATTTATACAAATTCCATGTATTGCTATTAACAATGACCAAGAACGTACAGATTTCTAACATTGTCTCAGAAGCAAATCAAGATCATCAAGACAATATTGAAGAACAACCTATACATTAAACTTAACAACCTTAAGAGAAAATGTCAATGCGTTACTACTAGGCCACTTGCTGGTGGATGAAAGTTTTTTCTTTTTTCTTTTTTCTTTTTTGGGGTCTAGATATTGGCCAAGATGAAAAGCGTTTGAGCAATTCGAGCCTTTCCTAGCTCAACTTTACCAGCTGGTTACAACTTTGGCCTTGAGGTTACTAGGATTCCAATTGATAGTGTCCATAGGACAAAAGTTGAGATCCATACTGCTTCTTTGATGCTCTAGTTGCTGTTGAGAGATAGGAAGAAGAGGAAAATGCTCATCAAGGGAGACCAGCAGGGTGACCCTACTAATGGGTCCCACAATGGCAACAATTAGGCCTTCCTGGTAATTAACAAAAATAACCCCTAAAGTTTGATCCAAATATCTTGCTCGTTTTTAAAATTTAATTTTCGGTTATAACATCCTTAAAGTTTTTAATTTTCCCGTACTTGTCCAAAACTGAATGCCCCATTAAAAGCTGGATGAAAAAATGATAAACGCATAATATTGTCATGTCTAAGCTCCTTCTCGGAGTCGCTTGACGCGTTTGTTGCTTTAATTCTGCCTAATTATCCACTTATCTCGAGATTAGTATCTTAGTGAGTTTTGTATCTAACATCGTCCCGCTAGGTGTGCTTTTGTTGTGTTTCTATGTGTATATAGGCATAGGATGCAATGGCCTTCGAAGAATCGATCACGCGCTAGTAAAAAGCTCGCAAAATGCTGATTTGAGGATTTTCCCAGAAGCATGATCGATCATGGGTAAACCATGATCGATCATGGTGAAAACTTGTCTTCAGGCAGAGAACCCCATGATCGATCATGGGAAGGCCATGATCGATCATGGCCTGGCGGGGACATTCACCAACTCCTGCTTTTAGCCTTATTTCGGGGGTTTTGGTTCCTAGATATTTTCCCTTGCTTATTTTATTAGTTTTTGGTACTCCTTTAGCTATTGTTTTTGTCTAGGAGATAGGAGGGAGATTAAGGATCTAGTTTTTTTACACCTTTAGAGTTCTAGAGAGAAGGGAGAGCTCTTTGGAATATTGTTCTTCATTTTTTCCCTTGTAAGTATTTTGATTTGTAAGAATGATTTCTTCTTCTATAATATTTGTTCTTTCATCTATTATGGAGTAGTCTATTACTAAGGTTACGGAGGTTGATTGCGATATGATTTTTTGGTGATTAATGGCTCAATCCATGTTTAAAGTTTGATAAATATTTGTGAATCTTCTTCTTCTTCATCATACCCTCCATTATTTCAAGCTTTCTAGGTATTTTCATTTTAAGTTAAGACTTTACATGCCTTGTATATTTAGTTCTTGGTTGTTAATGAACATACAACATATTTCTATGGTTCTAGAAAGCTTGTAGTCTTTTTCCCCCATCCATGGAGTTTTTCCCTCTTCATAGAAATTATGAATAGTTCTCAAAACTCCATAGATGGATTATAAATTTGTTTAGCTTATCTTTGATTCATTTATTGATATATTGAGTGCTTCTTACACTTTATGTGATACTTAGACTCTTTATTTTCTACCAAATGTGATAAACGATGAGTTGACAAATTTGTCCCATAATCTTCATCCCGTTTCATTGTTAGGATTCACTTTATAATTTTCATTCTTTAAATTATGAGATTGCATACACTTGCTTTATGTTAAACCTTTTTATGATGAGTTTGTCATATCTATTTCAGATTAGCTTCATCGGGAATGGGTTGCCTTGCTTCACACCCGTAGCTAAGAGATAGGAACGATAACCTCGTTTTTGGTGGAATGTGTTTGTCTCTCTCTTGATATAGCTTCAATCCGGGAATGAGGCGCCTAGCGTCGCACCCTTTGCTATTGAGAGATACACCAACATTCCTCTTATCTTGAGAAACCTTGTGTTGAAATCTTTGTTTGAGCTATCGATCACCATCTTTTAAATCGTAACTAACCTCCAACTACCTTAGTGCTTTCTTATTAATTTTCACAACCATTTTACATTAACGTTGTTCTACAACAAATCCAACTCACACAAAATCTGAAAATCGTAAAATCCGTAATCCATTCCATTCCTTTTCACTTATCCCTGTGGTTCGACACTCGGACTTCCGAGACTATATTACAACTTGACGTGCCTGCACTTGGGCTCTATCGCAACGCGCTATTTTAGCGGCGTCAAGTTTTTGGCGCCGTTGCCGGGGATAAGGCAAAAGGCGAATTTCGGGTTTTGTACAAAACCATTCTGTAAGTATTTCTCTCCATTTAATTAATTTATTTTTCTCCCTTATTTTTGTTTGATTTTGTAGAATTCCCGAGGAGCGATTCGAATCGTTGTCCAAGCCCATGCAAGGGCGAATGTTTGTGGATATTCGAATTAGCCCTCCCACATCTCCAAGAATGGCAAACCAAGGTAGAAACGCGGATCACGAGAGCGATAATGAAGGGGAAGGGGCCAACAATGTTCCTCCTGTTAGGACCATGAGAGACTACCTTCAACCGCCTCGGGCAACTTCAAACTCATGCATCGTGCTTCTTGCTGGCCAAGCCGGAGCGTTCTCTTTCAAACCGGGTATGCTTCAACATATCCCTTCTTTTCATGGTATGGAGTCGGAAAACCCATACTTGCATTTGAAAGACTTTGAAGAAGTCTGCTCCACATTTCGTGAGGCAAATGTTAACGAGGATGTCATGCGTTTAAAACTCTTTCCTTTCTCCCTAAAAGACAAAGGAAAATTTTGGTTAAATGCTCAAAGACCGCAATCAATTCGGTCTTGGCAAGAGCTTCAAGCGGAATTTCTAAAAAAATTCTTCCCCGTTCATAGAACCAATGCTTTAAGAAGGGCGATATCAAATTTTTCACCAAAAGAACATGAAAGCTTTTATAAATGTTGGGATAGATACAAGGACCTTCTAAACGCATGCCCTCACCATGGTCACGAAACGTGGAGCCTTGTTAGTTTTTTTCTATGAATCTCTCACCCCTGAGATGCGTACGTTTGTTGAGACCATGTGTAATGGTCAATTCTTGAGTAAGAATCCCGATGAGGCTTTATTGTATTTTGATGAATTAGCGGAAGGTGCTCAAAATTGGAACTCCTATTCCGAGGAACCCAAAGCCAAAACTCTAGGAAGGGGTGGGTTGTACCAAGTGTCCAATGAGGATGACATGGGGGCAAGGTTATTCCAATTGTCTAAGAAGGTAGAGGCAATGGAAGCAAGTAAGCTTAAGGAGGTCAATGTAGTATCCTCGAGTCAATTGTGTGTCATTTGCGAAAATTTAGGACACACTACCGAGGATTGTCCTACCATTCCCGCTTTTCGGGAAGTCCTCAAAAATCCCGCCCAAGTCAATGCTTTGCAGCAGTACAACCAAAATCGTAACCAAAATGATCCTTACTCTCAAAGGTACAATGAGGGATGGAAGAATCACCCCAATTTCAGTTGGGGAGGAAATCAAAGTCAGAACCACAACCAATATCATCAGAACCAAAGGCAACAACAACCTCAAAACTCTTTTGTTCCACCTCAAAATCAAAACCCCAACCAAAACTTGGAAGCTTTGTTGAGGTCATTTGTGGACAAAACGGATCGTGATGTAGGTGAGTTAAAAACTCAAATGTCTAAACTCACCACCGCCCTAGCTACTCAAGAGAAGGGAAAATTCCCCTCTCAACCTTTAGTTAATCCTAGAGGGCAAGTTCAAGTCATAGAGGGAGGAGAGTCTAGCACCAAGATAGAAGAACTCAAATCTATCACGATCCTGAGAAGTGGAAAGGAGGTAGACAAGACTATTGTTCCTAAAACCCCCAAGGTGGCAGACATAGTTAAATCTACTAGTGTTGAGGAGTCGGAGGTTGAAAAAGTTGTGAGTGAAGAAAAGAAGAGAGAGGAAGAGAGACAAGGGAAGGAGGATCTTGAAAAGATCAAAAATGGGATCAAAGTCCCATTTCCGGAGAGATTGAACCAACCATCCAAATCTAACACCGAGATATTGGATGTCTTTAGGCAAGTGAAAATCAACATTCCATTGCTTGACGTGGTCAAGCAAATACCTTCGTACGCTAAGTTCCTCAAGGACTTATGTACTACCAAACGAAGGTTGAATTTCAAGAAAAAGGCCTTTATGGCGGAGCAAGTGAGCTCCCTCATGCAAGGCACGAGAGCCCCCAAGTTCAAAGACCCCGGTTGTCCCACAATTTCGTGTATCATAGGAAATTGTAGGATCAAGAATGCATTGTTAGATTTGGGAGCAAGTGTGAATGTGCTCCCATACTCGGTATATCAACAATTGGGGTTGGGTGAGTTGAAACCCACGAGGGTTACTATTCAATTAGCGGATCGATCCGTTAAAATCCCAAGAGGGATAGTCGAGGATGTGCTTGTCCAAGTCGACAAGTTTTATTTTCCGGTTGATTTCATCATCCTCGACATGCAACCTGTGTCAAATCCCGCTAATGAGATTCCGGTCATTCTCGGACGACCATTTCTTGCTACTTCTAATGCCATAATAAATTGCAAGAATGGAATCGTGAAGTTAACATTTGGCAACATGACTCTAGAGCTAAACGTGTTCTCTTTGAGCAATCAAAGAGATGACGATGATAATGAGGAAAATGAACACGCGAACATGATAGAGTCATGTATCCAAGACCACTTTGTGGCAAATTTCGAATCGGAGTCAACGGAAGGTTATCTAACCACTTCCGATGAACTCGAGGATTGTATGCAAGTGTTTTCTTTGTCTGACAAACAGGTTGAATTCTCGGAGAAAGAAGAAAACACACAATCTCCCACCAAAAAGCTTGATGGAAAAATGGATCTCAAGCTATTGCCGAGCAATTTGAAGTATGCCTTCTTGGGAGCTTCAGATACTTTCCCTGTTATCATCTCATCCGAGCTTTCGGATGACCAAGAAGGAAGGTTAGTTCATTTGCTTGGTAAATACAAAAAAGCTTTTGGGTGGAGTCTGGCCGACCTCCAAGGCATAAGCCCTTTGATTTGTACACATAAAATTCACTTGGAGGATGGGGCAAAAACATCGAGACAATTTCAACGCCGGTTGAATCCTAACATGCAAGAAGTGGTTAGGAACGAGGTGTTGAAATTGTTGGATGCAAAGATCATCTATCCAATCTCGGATAGTAAATGGGTTAGTCCAACTCAAGTGGTACCAAAAAAATCAGGTCTTACGGTAGTCAAGAACGAATCAAACGAGTTGATTCCGCAAAGAGTCACCACCGGGTGGCGAATGTGTATTGACTACCGTAAACTCAATGAGGCAACTCGTAAAGATCATTTCCCACTCCCCTTTTTGGACCAAACTCTAGAGAGGGTAGCGGGCCATGAATATTACTCGTTCCTCGATGGTTTTTCCGGGTATAATCAAATTGAGATTGACCTAGATGATCAAGAAAAAACCACCTTTACATGTCCTTTTGGCACCTTCGCTTATCGGAGAATGCCCTTTGGTCTATGTAATGCACCCTCCACTTTCCAACGGTGCATGCTAAGTATTTTTAGTGATATGGTGGAAAGGACTTTGGAAGTTTTTATGGATGACTTTACCGTCTATGGTAAGTCATTCGACAATTGCTTGACTAACCTGGAACAGGTTTTGGGAAGATGCGTGGAAAAACAATTAGTGTTGAATTGGGAAAAGTGCCATTTTATGGTTACCAAGGGAATTGTTTTGGGGCACATCATTTCGTCTGAAGGAATTGAAGTGGATAAAGCTAAAATCGATTTGATTGCTAAACTTCCTACGCCCAAGAATGTCAAAGATGTCCGATCATTTCTAGGACATGCTGGGTTTTATAGAAGGTTTATCAAGAACTTCAGTTCCATTGCCAAGCCAATGTGGAATCTGCTTCTCAAGGACGCACCGTTTGAGTGGAACGCCAAGTGCGAGGAAGCTTTCGTCTCTCTAAAGCATATGCTCACCACTGCACCGATTATGCAGGCACCGGGTTGGAGCTTGCCATTCGAGCTCATGTGCGACGCAAGTGACTACGCGGTGGGAGCGGTTCTTGGTCAAAGGAAAGACAAGAAACCGGGTGTGATATACTATGCAAGTAGGACTTTGAATGATGCGCAAATGAATTACACCACGACAGAGAAAGAGCTCCTAGCAATTGTCTTCGCCCTAGACAAGTTTCGATCCTATTTGATAAGATCGCCAATTGTGATTTTCACGGATCATGCGGTGTTGAAGTACCTATTCACAAAGAAAGATGCCAAGCCGCGGCTTTTGAGGTGGATACTCTTATTGCAAGAATTTCATTTAAGCATCAAGGACAAAAAGGGAGTCGAGAATGTGGTGGCCGATCATCTGTCTCGACTCACTTTTACGAACAACATTGAAGAAAGTCCGATCCAAGATTCGTTTCCAGACGAGCAATTATTGGCAATCTCAACGCTCCCATGGTATGCAGACATAGTAAATTATCTTGTAACTGACAAGATACCAAAGTCATGGGGCGCACAAGATAGAAAAAGGTTTTTGAGCGAAGTGGGTCGCTTCTATTAGGATGAACCGTACCTGTTTAAGTATTGTGCGAATCAGATTATCCGGAGGTGCATCCCGGAGGAAGAAGTGGAGAGAGCTCTATCCTTCTGTCATAATGAGGCTTGCGGAGGACACTTCTCGGCAAAGAAGACCGCCGCGAAGATTTTGCAAAGCGGATTATACTGGCCGTCGCTGTTTAAGGATGCACAACGCTTTTGCAAGGCATGCCAAAGATGCCAAATGCTTGGAGGGATCTCTAAAAGGAACATGATGCCACTAAATCCCATCTTGATGATTGAAATCTTCGATTGCTGGGGCATCGACTTCATGGGACCTTTCCCATCATCCTACGGTAATCTTTACATTTTAGTTGCCGTAGATTACGTTTCAAAATGGGTAGAAGCCCAAGCGTGCAAGAAAAATGATCACAAAGTGGTGATCCGATTTCTGAAAGAACACATTCTTGCACGTTTTGGTACTCCCAAGGCAATAATAAGCGATGGCGGTACTCACTTTTGCAACAGACCATTTCAATCATTAATGCAAAAGTATGGTATAAACCACAAAGTTTCGCTCGCTTATCATCCTCAAACTAATGGTCAAGCCGAGTTGACAAATAGGGAGATCAAACAGATTCTAGAGAAAACGGTAAACCCGAACCGCAAGGATTGGTCGTTAAGACTGACCGATGCACTTTGGGCTTACCGTACTGCGTACAAAACAACTCTAGATATGTCTCCCTATCGTATAGTGTACGGAAAACCATGTCATTTGCCAGTAGAGTTGGAACACAAATCATACTGGACAATTAAGATGGTTAATTGCGATTTGAAAAAAGCCAGGCTTGACCGTAAGTTGCAAATTAATGAAATTGAGGAGTTAAGAAGAGATGCTTATGATAATGCAAAAATAAGCAAGGAACGTGCCAAAATCTTTCATGATAAATCCATTTTGAGGAAAGAATTCAAACTTGGGCACAAAGTTCTTGTTTATGACACTCGGTTGCATCTCTTCCCCGGGAAGTTAAAGTCTCGTTGGACCGGCCCCTATGTTGTCCGTCAAGTATTTCCTTTTGGGGCTGTGAATGTTGAGGATCCCAAAACCGGCTACATTTTCAAGGTGAATGGACAACGTCTTAAGCCGTTTTTGGAATTCCCAGTTCGAGAGGAGTCCACCCCTCTCGAAGACCCGACTTATGCCTAAAAGGCATGGGTCGATTTTGTAAATAATGTTTTTTGTTAGTGTTTTTGAGTTTCAGGAATTGTCATCGGAGATTCGGGTGTCATTAAGTCTGAACGGACCAAGTTGAGGGGAGAAATAAGGTGTTTTAGATCAAAGAGAGCAAAGAAAATTTTTGGCTGGCAGATTGAACCATGATCGATCATGCCCTACCCATGATCGATCATGGGTGAAAATTTTCTGTGGCAGTAAGAAGCATGATCGATCATGGGATTCCATGATCGATCATGGAAGAAGAGAATTTTGGCAGAAGGCAGCATGATCGATCATGGTCACCCCATGATCGATCATTGTACAAAGCATCATTTGGGCATAATGACCCATGATCGATCATGGTCCCGTAATAAAATAGGGGCGCCATTCCTAAACCCCCATTTCTCACTTCCCCTTCTCCCAAATCTCTTCCAAACCCTAGCCCCTCTTCCCCCTTTGATCCCAAACCTTCCCCAAACACCATTACCAACCTCCCCCACCTAGAATCAACCCTCAAATCTTCCAATTTCAAACCTCAATCATCAATCCCATCCCAAAAATCCCCCTTTCTCTATCTTCTCACCAATTTCGAGCCCTATCAAAGCAAATCTCGAAATTTCTCATCTCTCCCTCCTCTAAAGCTTCACATTATCCTTCTATGGCTTCATCTAACCCTCCCACCAAGCCACTTGAAATCCAAGCCGCAAGGGGTGGCTTCCGCGGATTTCGAAGCCGCCAAGAATTCGAATGGTGGAATTATGCTTTCAAAACGAGGACGGTAGTCATTGAGAGGCCAGTCTACATTGGTTCGCTCGACGATTTTCCTCAACGAGCAACGTTTGAGCAATATCCGGGGTGGATTAACTACTTGCGTCAACAAGGTACTCAATGTAATCTCACCATTTGTCGTGAATTTGTTGCAAGTTTAATTCAAGTTCCAAATGCACCATATACATATGTTGCTCATGTTCGAGGTAGGACGGTTCATTTTAACCTCGAGGTGTTGAGTGAGATTACGGGAATCCCGGCTTTGCCGCCCAATGCCCACGATTTCCCTTATTCTGATGGAACCCCTTATGAGGAACCAAGAGCTAGCGATTTAGCTACATATATAGCTGGTAGACAAATGGAGTGGATTGGAACTCAATTTGATAGGGCCAATTTACATGATAGCCTTAGGACGTTGTGGCTTGTAGTTGCCAATGCTTTGGACCCAACATCTCATACCCAGCACCTGTACCCTTCTCAAGCGTATGTACTATACGCTATCGCAACGAACAAGCGCATTTGTTTGCTTTGCCATATCATTGGGCGAGTTGCGAGAATCATAGACTTAGTCGCCCACAACGAAACAATCAAATTTGGGTCTTTGATCACTAAGGTTTGTTTGCGAGCGGGGGTAACTGAGAGAGATGAGGATGTGAAGAAAATGCCTCGAGCACCGCTTAACCGATCTACCCAAACTCGAGCCGCTGGTCAATTGAGGAACCGGCCAAGTTCTTCAACCGCACCTCCTCAAGTCGAGTCTGAAGAAGAGGGGGCAGAAGAAGCAGGAGCAGATATCCCGGGCCCCTCAAGGCGGAGAAGACGGGCAAGCTCTGGACCGGTAGATGACACGAGGGAATTCATGAGAGAGCAGTTTGAGCAGATGACTGCTTTGATGCAGACCGGGTTTGCTAGCGTCAATGAGAGGGTAGAGATTATGGTATTGCGTCAGGACCGTTTGGAGGCAGATATTGCAGCCCAGGTCGAGGCACGAGTTGCAGCTCAGATGGCGACCCAGCAGGAGTTCATACGCCAGCAGTTCGAGGCGTTGTATGGTCGTTTTCCACCACCCCCACCCCCTGAGATGTGACGATGATGAGATAGCCTGAAAACTCTTTAAGTAGTTATATTTATGCTTAGTTTTATTTTATTCCTTTTGGGTTGTATTAGATTCCTGACATGACGTTAACTTTAGAACTTGGTTTTATTAGTTGAATGTTATGGTTTTTGTTTTCGAATTCTAATTCTAACCCGTTTTGTGAATAGTTGTTGTTTATCTCTGATTTTTGTCTCATGGAAAGCAAAGCCAAAGTAGCCCTCCCGTGCGTTGTTATTGTTCTCTTTCCATTGAGGACAATGGTTGTTTCAAGTTGATGGGGTACGTTATTTTGTGTTTTTTTTTTTTTTGTTTGGCTTGCTATTGTTCATTTCCATGAGTAAAAGAGATACGTTAAAAAATTTTTTGAAAATTGATGATTGACTGATGTTTTGTTTAATGAAGACTATGGTTTCATTAGCTTTTGGCATGAATTCTTTGATTTGGATAGGAATTTGAATGATAATCTAAATTGCCTTGCTCCACTTAGTCTCATATCCCGTTATTTTCTCTTGCTCCACATGCTAGATTGCTTTGGTTGTTTCCAATTCGGTTATAACACCTAGATTTATTTTCATTGAGAGAAGAGAAATTTTTGTCCAAAAATGATGGAAGCTCTTTCAAAAAAAAGATCCTCCAATGAGAGGACAAAAGCATAGCACTTTGATAACTTGGATGACTTTTATCCTAATATTGACTTAAAGCTTCACTTGACTAAATCTTAAGTCTCTTTGTCTAATATTACGGATGGGTAAAGGTTACCATATGGGAAAGGGTGAATAGCTTCCTTTAAGCTCCAATGAATGAGCAGTAATGAGAAATTTCATAAGTGAGACCGCTGCCCCTCATAGAGATGAAAACTGCCCTGATCTAATTTAGCAAAAATTTCCAAGAAAAGATAAAGAAAGTGCTTAGAATTGACAAATCTCGGAGCTTTTGTTTTTGAAAAAGTTCTCTCTTCCTTCTCAAATGACTATGACTCTTTGTGTTTTTATTGAATTGCTTGAATCGAAGTCTAGTATGTGAGCAGTGGAGAATATGGGATTGTGTTCTAAAGGAGATATGCGAATTAGATAATCATTCAAAAGTCCGTCGTTCTGGAAAATTGATAGTAATGCCTTTTGCTTTGCAATTTGAAACTTGAAGCTTCATTCTCATCATTCATCATAATCAAACTTCTAATGTTTGTAGGTATCATTTCTGAAAACCTTCACGAGATGCAACTCGTCTTCTTTGGGAACTTAGAAGTTAACAACTTTTTTGTATAGCACAGTGCTTTTGTAATTATATATTTTTGTCTTGCTAAGGGACTAGCAAGAGATAAGTTGAGGGGAGTTGATAAACGCATAATATTGTCATGTCTAAGCTCCTTCTCGGAGTCGCTTGACGCGTTTGTTGCTTTAATTCTGCCTAATTATCCACTTATCTCGAGATTAGTATCTTAGTGAGTTTTGTATCTAACATCGTCCCGCTAGGTGTGCTTTTGTTGTGTTTCTATGTGTATATAGGCATAGGATGCAATGGCCTTCGAAGAATCGATCACGCGCTAGTAAAAAGCTCGCAAAATGCTGATTTGAGGATTTTCCCAGAAGCATGATCGATCATGGGTAAACCATGATCGATCATGGTGAAAACTTGTCTTCAGGCAGAGAACCCCATGATCGATCATGGGAAGGCCATGATCGATCATGGCCTGGCGGGGACATTCACCAACTCCTGCTTTTAGCCTTATTTCGGGGGTTTTGGTTCCTAGATATTTTCCCTTGCTTATTTTATTAGTTTTTGGTACTCCTTTAGCTATTGTTTTTGTCTAGGAGATAGGAGGGAGATTAAGGATCTAGTTTTTTTACACCTTTAGAGTTCTAGAGAGAAGGGAGAGCTCTTTGGAATATTGTTCTTCATTTTTTCCCTTGTAAGTATTTTGATTTGTAAGAATGATTTCTTCTTCTATAATATTTGTTCTTTCATCTATTATGGAGTAGTCTATTACTAAGGTTACGGAGGTTGATTGCGATATGATTTTTTGGTGATTAATGGCTCAATCCATGTTTAAAGTTTGATAAATATTTGTGAATCTTCTTCTTCTTCATCATACCCTCCATTATTTCAAGCTTTCTAGGTATTTTCATTTTAAGTTAAGACTTTACATGCCTTGTATATTTAGTTCTTGGTTGTTAATGAACATACAACATATTTCTATGGTTCTAGAAAGCTTGTAGTCTTTTTCCCCCATCCATGGAGTTTTTCCCTCTTCATAGAAATTATGAATAGTTCTCAAAACTCCATAGATGGATTATAAATTTGTTTAGCTTATCTTTGATTCATTTATTGATATATTGAGTGCTTCTTACACTTTATGTGATACTTAGACTCTTTATTTTCTACCAAATGTGATAAACGATGAGTTGACAAATTTGTCCCATAATCTTCATCCCGTTTCATTGTTAGGATTCACTTTATAATTTTCATTCTTTAAATTATGAGATTGCATACACTTGCTTTATGTTAAACCTTTTTATGATGAGTTTGTCATATCTATTTCGGATTAGCTTCATCGGGAATGGGTTGCCTTGCTTCACACCCGTAGCTAAGAGATAGGAACGATAACCTCGTTTTTGGTGGAATGTGTTTGTCTCTCTCTTGATATAGCTTCAATCCGGGAATGAGGCGCCTAGCGTCGCACCCTTTGCTATTGAGAGATACACCAACATTCCCCTTATCTTGAGAAACCTTGTGTTGAAATCTTTGTTTGAGCTATCGATCACCATCTTTTAAATCGTAACTAACCTCCAACTACCTTAGTGCTTTCTTATTAATTTTCACAACCATTTTACATTAACGTTGTTCTACAACAAATCCAACTCACACAAAATCTGAAAATCGTAAAATCCGTAATCCATTCCATTCCTTTTCACTTATCCCTGTGGTTCGACACTCGGACTTCCGAGACTATATTACAACTTGACGTGCCTGCACTTGGGCTCTATCGCAACGCGCTATTTTAGCGGCGTCAAAAAAGCACGTGATTGTCACTAGCCACTCTTTTAAAGGGCATTTTTGAATGCTTCAACCGATATTAGAAATTTTAAGGTTGCTTCAACTGAAATTATAAATTTTAAGGATGTTTCAACCAAAAATTAAACGTAAGGGATGAACGAGAGATTTGGGTCAAATTTGAAGGGTCATTTTTACTAACTTTAATTAAGGGCCTCCTTTAATTAACTTTGTCATTTTTTCTAAAAAGAAACTAAGCGTAGCAATCATAACTTTAAGCAACTTAATAAGCTAGGTTTTAATAAGGTCGGCATTGGCTTGACATTCAAGTAACTTTAATAAGTTTAATTTGGCAAAATCCATGACCTTTTCCAAATGCACACACATAATTGCAATGTCAAGTGTACTAATGTAAAGCTCAAAATAATAACCTTTTTAGTTTTAAAATCACAATCGAATGGTAGCATATTAGATTATCTACAATTTTGAAATGTTTAGTTAGCTCTAAAATTTCAATATTTCCTATTTTTTATTCTTGTAATTTCAATATTTGTTTATGACTTTTGAGTTAAAAATAACAATTTTTTGAATGTAGATACAATGTACTGAACATATTTAAACCATTGTAGTTTATTTCTCTTTTTATTTTTTTCGAATTAATTTTTAGTTTAAAGAAAAAGCACATATATACTTGTGGGTACATTTAAGAAGACAAAGAAATAAAACAAAGAGTGGTGTACTAAAGTACTAATATTTCCCCATTTTAATTGAATAATAATGTTTCCGGTCCAAATATGCCTGTAGTTAACATTCTTCTATAATTTTCAACGAGACATTAGCATTCAAGCACATATATATATATATATATATATTTGATTCACCCCTTTTTTTTTAAAAGAATATAATATCATTAATAATAAGGTCTGAATATCACAACAAGAATAATAAAATGCTTTAAAGAGTTTACAAAAATCTAAGGATTTTATAATATAAAAAAAAATGAGACAATATAAAACATAAATACGCATAAGGCATATCTGATTTAAAGAATAAGAAATTTTTAGTTTTGCATTTTGCATTTCTTCGATCCCACACACACTTTCTCCATGTCCGATTGTAATTGATATTCTAGGGGAAATTACAAAAACAAAAACCCTCAAGTTTGGAGTCAATTTCAAAGTTCCTCTTCAAGTTTCAATTGTTCCATTTTAAACCCTATAATACTTTAAGGACTCGTTTGATTCGGGTATTAAAAAGTGGGATGAGATTATTAATACCACTTTTTTTATACACTACACCAGATGTGGTCTTAGGCGACATACTCTATTGGGTATGTCTCCTAAAACACATCTTAGGAGACATACTAAGTGTATGTCTCCTAAGTTTCTCTCTTAAGAGACATACTTTTAGTATGTCGCCTAAGTAATTACTTACGAGACATATATACTCCGTATGTCTCCTAAGAGTGTCACTTAGGAGACTTACAATTAGTGTGTCGCCTTAGCATATACTTATGCGACATAAAATGAAGATATGTCGCCGAAATACTTCTCTTAGCAGACATACATATAATATGTCTCAAAAGAAATATACTTAGGAGACATACGACCTTTATATGTCGCATAAGTAAGCTCACAAAAAGTGTCACTTGTCAAAAGATCTTAGGAGACATACAATTAAATATGTCTCCGAAGTAAAATCGTAGGCGACACACTTAAGTATGTCTCCTAAGAGCTCACTTAGGAGACATAGTTAATTATATGTTGCCTAAGATCTTACTTAGGAGACATACTTAATGGTATGTCGCTTAAGATCTTACTTAGGAGACTTACCTTAGTTGTATGTCGCCTAAGTTCTTTTGACCACCGACAATTTTTTTACGCAAAGGATTTGATTGACTTCTTTTAGGTGACATACTTAATTGTATGTCTCCCATGATCTCACTTAGGAGACATACTTAATGGTATGTCGCTTAAGATCTTACTTAAGAGACTTACCTTAGTTGTATGTCGCCTAAGTTCTTTTGACCACCGACAATTTTTTTTACGCGTAAGATTTGATTGACTTCTTTTAGGCGACATACTTAATTTTATGTCTCCCATGATCTCACTTAGGAGACATACTTAATTGTATGTCTCCTAAGATCTCACTTAGGAGACATACCTTAATTGTATGTCGCCTAAGTTCTTTTGACCACCGACACTTTTTTACATGTAGGGTTTGACTGACTTATCTTAGGCAGCATACGTTTAGGTGTAAGTGGTACAACACAGACCCTAATGTTCCTGGTAGCAAGCGATAAGGCGATGGAAGAGCGGGTACGGGATCTAGTATCATCGATGATGGCGAATCTTACTACGGGTGGTGGTAGACCAAGAGAGGTTTAGTGATAGACTTATTTATTTATAAACTATTTTTCATCTTTATATATAGACTTCTTTCTTTTCTCTCTATTGCTAGACTTTTGGTATTTTTATTCTATACTTGAATTTTGGCTTGTAATTAGATTCTTTGTACATTTCAATTTTGGCTGGTAAATATTATACTTTGTACAGTTCAATTTTGGCTTATTTTTGTGTGATTGAATTGGTATCAAATTTATATTGCAAGTTGATTTGTAGAAATTTTTTTGTGGGATTGAATTGTGTGTGAAAATAAATTGGTATCAAATTTATAATGCAGGTTGATTTGTAGAAAAGTGCAGGTGTGGGCTACACAATAATATAGCTTGCAATAAAACAGGTCTGGAACCTCTTAGGCGACATACTTTCATTTGTATGTCTTCTAAGTGATGGGAAAATACCTTTGAACAAATATAGTATGTCGCTTAAGTCTACGACTTAGTAGAAATACTCTATTGCCTATGTCTCCTAAGTCAACCACTTAAGCGACATACTCTATTTGTATGTCGCTTAAGTTGTGAACTTAGGAGACATAGAAAATATAGTAGGTCTCCTAAATCGTACACTTAGGAGACATACTCTATTGTTTATGTCTCATAAGTCAACTACTTAAGCGACATAATCTATTGCTTATGTCTCTTAAGTCAACTACTTAAGCGACATACTCTATTGCTTATGTCTCATAAGTCAACAACTTAAGCGACATACTCTATTGCTTATGTCTCCTAAGTTCAAAACTTATGCGACATACAAATAGAGTATGTCGCGTAAGATCTTAGGCAACACCACTTAACCGACACCACTTAGGCGACATACCTCATGTCGTTTAAGGCTTAGGCGACATACATCATCTCTTAGGAGACATAATTTGTATGTCTCCCAAGTGTCTGTTTCATGTAGTGATAATATCTTGTTTGGTTTGCACAAATGTGCTGGGATTATTAATACCAGGACTAACTTAAACACACTCTTTGTGGTATAATTTAATACCAAGGGGGAGGTGGTATATTGTTTATCCGGGATTAAGAAAAATGAAACATATATTTTCAAAAATGCCATTACTACTATAATATTTTAAAAAATGCCACAACCACCATCACCCCCACCCCCCCCCCCACCCACCCACTACTACTACCACCACCACCCCACGCCCCACCCCCACCCACTACTACTACCACCACCACCCCACCCCCCCACACCCCTACTACTACTACTACTACTACTACTACTACTACTACACCCCCACCCCATATTCCGATGATAATAATAATAATAATAATAATAATAATAATAATAATAATAATAATAATAATAAATTGTTATTCCAAAATATAATCCCGTATACGAGTTACAAAACCAAATATGGTATTAACATCAACATGTGATATCCTAGTATTAATACTGTATGAATCAAACAAGGTATTGGTATTAAATTAATACCAGGATTAATAATCCAGTACTATTAATAATGGTATTATTAATCCCACTGACCCTAATACCTAAATCAAACGAGGCCTAAGTGTTTCACTGTCGACCTTCCGTCCAACTCCACTAGTGAAAGCAAAATTAGTTAATGTAACTTCCTCCTCTATAACTTAGTGTAACACATAAATACATAATACATGTGATTTGATCATTTTATACTAATTTGGTTGTATTGTATAATTGTGTAATATGGAGATATTATTATACATAAATCATAAAAATGATTGATAAATTCATCTGGCTCGAACAGAGGGAGTCCAGGGTAGAGCATACATCTGGGCATCTTAAAACATCATTACAAAAAATAATACTTAAATTATATAATACCATATAAAAAATAGTAGAGTAGATGTTGTATGGATTGGCCTTTAACGATTAGTTTCGCGAAGATACTAGTGTGTACTCCTCAAAAGTGGGTATCACCCTATAAAAAATCTTAATTTGCTTAGCAGTACTGGAGTAGTATGCTTCCTCCATCTTCGTCTCTTCTAATGGATGCGCTTTTAAAGGAATTTGGAAATACAGGTTACCTTAGAAAGTTAAGCACCATTTTTGGAGATGTTGGACTAATTCATTGCCCACCAAGAAGATTGAATCTGTTAATTCATGGTGGTGTTGTTGAGATTAATTGCGCTATATACGGTCTATACGAGGAAACTTTGATTCATGTTCTTCGAGACTTTCCTTTTGCTAGATGATAAGAGCATAATATTGTCATTCGTTCACTCCTTTACAGAGTGACTTGACGTGTTTATTTCCATTAATTCTTCCTAATTATCCGCTTATCTCGAGATTAGTGTCTTAGCGAGTTTGTTTTTAATATCGCCCCGCTAGGTGTGTTTTTGTGTGTTCATAGGCATAGGATTCAATGGCCATCGAAGAAGTGATCAAGCGCTAGTCAAAAGCTCGCAAAAGTGTTGATTGGGAGAATTTTCAGAAGCATGATCGATCATGGTGCAAATCATCAGCAGGCAGAATGACCCATGATCGATCATGGGTTGGCCATGATCGATCATGGCCTGGCGGGGACAGCCACCAACTACTAGTTTTAGCCTTATTTTGGGGACTTTTGTTCTTAGATATTTTCCCTTGCTTTGTTAATTAATTAAAGTACATCTTTAGCTAGTTTTTAGTCTAGGGGATCAAAGAAAAAGGATTATTATTGATCTTGGACACAAGAGAGTTCTAGAGAGAAGGGAGAGCTAAAGTGTATCTTTTCTTCATTTTTCTCTTGTAAGTTCTTGATTTGTAAGGATGATTTCTTCATATATAATATTTGTTCTTGCATTTATTATGGAGTAGTCTATTACTAAGGTTACGGAGGTTGATTGCGATATTATTTTCGGTGATTATTAACTCAATCCATGTTTAAAGTTGTTAAATATTTGTGAATCCTATTCTTGTTCTATATCATCATTCTATAAGCTTTCTAGGTATTTTCATATTAAGTCAAGACTTGGTATGCATTGTATATTTAGTTCTTGGTTGTTAATGAATATACTACATACTCGTATGGTTCTAGAAAGCTTGTATTCCCCCTCCCCCATCCATAGAGCTTTTACTTTTTGTAGAGATTACGAATAGTTCTTAAAACCCCTGGATGGGTTGTAAATTCGTTTGGCTTATCTTTGATTCATTTGTTGATATATTGAGTGCTTCTTACACCTTATGTGATATTTAGACTCTCTATTTTCTTTCTCAAATGATAAACGATGAGTTGACGAATTTAACCCGTAAACTTCGTTCCGTTTCATTGTTAGGATTTACTTTCTAATTTTCATTCTTTAAATCATGAGATTTCATACACTTGCTTTATGTTAAATCTTTTTACGATGAATTTGTCATTTCTATCTCGGATTAGCTTTATCGGGAATGAGTTGCCTTGCTTCACACCCATAGCTAAGAGGTAGGAATGATGATTTCGTCTTTGGTGGAATATTGTTTGTCTCTTTCTTGATATAGCTTCAATCTGGGAATGAGTCGCCTAGCGTCACACCCCTTGCTATTGAGAGATGCACCAACATTCCCCATATCTCGAGAAACCTTGTGTTGAAGTCTTTGTATGAGTTAGTAAATGCCGGTTCTTAAATCGCCCTTAGCTTCCTGTTACCTTAGTGCTTTCTTATTAATTTTCAAACCAATTTTCGTTTTCGTTGTTTCACAACAAATCCAACTTACAAAACCTACAAAACCATTTAATCTGTAATCCATTCCATTCCTTTTCGACTATCCCTGTGGTTCAACACTCGGACTTCCAAGACTATATTACTACTTAACGTGCCTGCACTTGGGCTAACACAACGTGCTTTTATAACAGCGTCTAGTTTTTGGCGCCGTTGCCGGGGATAAGGCAAAAAGCGGATTTTGGGTTTTGTATAAAACCATTCTTTATAAGTATCTCTCCATTTATTTAATTTATTTTTCTCTCTTATTCTTGTTTTATTTTGTAGAGTTTTCGAGGAGCTATTCGAATTGTTTTCCAAGCCCATGCAAAGGCAATTGTTCGTGGACATTCGAATTAGCCCTCTCCCATCACCAAGAATGGAAAATCAAGGCAGAGCAGCGGACCACGAGAGTGATAACGAAGGGGAAGGTGCAAACAACGTTCCTCCGGTTAGGAACATGAGAGATTATTTTCAACTTTCTCGGGCGACTTTCAACTCATGCATCGTGCTTCCCACCGGTCAAGTAGGCGCTTTCTCTTTCAAACCGGGTATGCTTCAACATATCCCTTCGTTTCATGGTATGGAGTCAGAAAACCCATACTTGCATTTGAAAGACTTTAAAGAAGTATGTTCCACATTTCGTGAGGCAAACATTGATGAGGATGTCATGTGATTAAAAAATTTTCCTTTCTCCCTAAAAAATAAAGAAAAAATTTGGCTAAACACTCAAAGACCGCAATCGATTCGGTCTTGGCAAGAGCTTCAAGCGGCGTTTCTAAAAAAATTCTTTCCCATTCATAGAACCAATGCTTTAAGAAGGACAATATCCAATTTTTCGCCAAAAGATAATGAAACTTTTTATAAGTGTTGGGAAAGATACAAAGAGCTTTTAAACGCATGCCCTCACTATGGTCACGAACCTTGGAGCCTAGTTAGTTTTTTCTATGAATCCCTTACCCCTGATATGCGTACTTTTCTTGAGACCATGTGTAATGGTAAATTCTTGAGCAAGAATCCCGATGAGGCTTTGTTATATTTTGATGAACTAGCGGAAGGTGCCCAAAATTGAAACACCTATTCTGAAGAGCCCAAAGCCAAAACTCAAGGAAAGGGTGGATTGTACCAAATATCCAACAAGGATAACATGGGTGCGAGATTGTTCCAATTATCTAAGAAAGTAGAGGCAATAGAGGCAAGTAAGCTTAGAAAAGTCAATGTAGTGTCCTCGAGCCAGTTATGTGTCATTTGTGAAAACTCGGGACACAGTACTTAGGATTGCCCTACTATTCTCACTTTCCAGAAAGTCCTCAAAAATCCTGCCCAAGTCAATGCTTTGAATCAGTACAACCAAAATGACCCTTATTCTCAAAAGTACAACGAGGGATGGAAGAATCACCCCAATTTCAGTTGGGGAGGAAATTAAAGTCAGAATCACAACCAATACCATCAAAACCAAAGGCAACAACAACCTCAAAACTCTTTTGCTCCACCTCAAAGTCAAAATCCCAACCAAAACCTAGAAGCTTTTTTGAGATCATTTGTGAAAAAGACGGATCGTGATGTGGGTGAGTTAAAAACTCAAATGTCTAAGCTCACCACCGCCCTAGCTACCCAAGAGAAGGGAAAATTCCCGTCTCAAGCTTTAGTTAATCCTAGAGGCCATGTTCAACTCATAAAGGGAGGAGAGTCTAACACCAAGTTAGAAGAGCTCAAATCCATCACAATCCTACGGAGTGGGAAATAGGTAGACAAAACTATTGTTCCTAAAACCCCCAAGGTGGCGGACATAGTTAACCATACTGCTGTTGAGAAAACGAAAGTTGAGAAGGTTATGAGTGAAGAGAAGAAGAGAGAGGAAGAGAAACAAGGAAAGGAGGATCTCAAAAAAATCAAAAATGGGATCAAAGACCCTTTCCCGGAGAGATTGAACCAACCATCCAAATCTAATACCGAGATTTTGGATGTCTTTAGGCAAGTGAAAATCAACATTCCGTTGCTTGATGCGGTCAAGCAAATACCTTCATATGCTAAGTTCCTCAAGGACTTATGTACTACCAAACGAAGGTTGAATGTCAGGAAAAAGGCTTTTATGACGAAGCAAGTGAGCTCCATCGTGCTAGGCACGAGGGACCCCAAGTTCAAAGACCCCGGTTGTTCCACAATTTCATGTGTCATATGAAATTGTAGGATAAAAAATGCATTGCTAGACTTAGGAGCGAGTGTGAATGTGCTCCCCTATTCTATATACCAACAATTGGGGTTGGGTGAGTTGAAACCCACGAGGGTTATAATCCAATTAGCGAACCGATCTGTTAAAATTCCAAGAGGGATAGTTGAGGATGTGCTTGTCCAAATCGAAAAGTTTTATTTTTCGATTAATTTTATCATCCTCGACATGCAACCCGTGTCGAATCTCGCTAACGAGATTTCAGTTATCCTTGGACGACCATTTCTTGCTACTTCTAATGCTATAATAAATTGTAAGAAGGGAATAGTGAAGTTAGCTTTTGAAAACATGACTCTGGAGCTAAACGTGTTTTCTTTGAGCAATCAAAGAAATGATGGTAATAAAGATGAAAGAGAACACGTGAACTGATAGAGTCATGTATTCAAGACCACTTTGTGGCAAATTTCGAACCGGAGTCAACAAAAGGTTATCTAACCACTTTCGATGAACTCGAGGATTGTATGTAAGTGTTTTCTTTGTTTGACAAACAGGTTGAATTCTCGAGGAAAGAGAAAAACACACCATCTTCCACCAAAAAGCTTGAAGGAAAAATGGATCTCAAGCTATTGCCTAACAACTTGAAGTATGCCTTCTTGGGAGCTTCAGACACTTACCCCGTCCTCATCTCGTCTGAACTTTCAGATGACTAAGAGGGAAGGTTAGTCCAATTGCTTGGTAAATACAAAAAAGCTTTTAGTTGGACTCTTGCTGACCTCCAAGGAATAAGCCCGTTAATTTGTACACATAAAATTCACATGGAGGATGGGGCAAAAACATCAAAGCAATTTCAACGCCGGTTGAATCTTAATATGCAAGAAATGGTTAGAAACGAGGTGTTAAAATTGTTAGATGCAAAGATCATCTATCCAATCTCGGATAGTAAATGGGTTAGTCCAACTCAAGTGGTACCGAAAAAATCGGGTCTTACGGTAGTCAAGAACGAATCAAACGAGTTAATTTCACAAATAGTCACCACCGGGTGGCGAATGTGCATTGACTACCGTAAACTCAATGAGGCAACTCGTAAAGATCATTTCCCACTCCCCTTCTTGGATCAAACTCTAGAGAGGGTAGCGAGCCATGAATACTGCTCATTCCTCGATGGTTTTTTTGGGTACAATCAAACTGAGATTAACCTAGATGATCAAGAAAATATCACCTTTACATGCCCCTTTGGCACCTTCGCTTATCGAAGAATGCCTTTTGGTTTATATAATGCACCGGCCACATTCCAACGGTGTATGCTTAGTATTTTTAGTGATATGGTGGAAAGGACTTTGGAAGTTTTTATGGATGACTTTACTGTCTATGGTAAGTCGTTCGATAATTACTTGACTAACCTAGAACAGGTTTTGAAAAGATGCGTGGAAAAATAATTGGTATTAAATTGGGAGAAGTGCCACTTTATGGTTACCAAGGGTATAGTATTGGGGCACATCATTTCGTCTGAAGGAATTGAAGTTGACAAAGCAAAGATCGAATTGATTGCCAAGCTTCCTACGCCCAAGAATGTAAAAGATGTCCGGTCTTTTCTAGGACATGCCGGGTTCTATCGGAGGTTTATCAAGAACTTCAGTTCCATTCCCAAGCCGATGTGCAATCTACTCCTTAAGGATGCACCATTTGAATGAGATGCCAAGTGCGAAGAAACATTTATCTCTCTGAAGCATATGCTCACCACCGCACCAATTATGCAAACACCAGATTGGAGTTTGCCATTCGAGCTTATGTGTAATGCAAGTGACTATACGGTTGGAGCGGTTCTTGGTCAACAGAGAGACAAGAAATCGGGTGTAATATATTATGCAAGCAGGACTTTGAAAGATGCACAAATGAATTACACCACAACAGAGAAAGAGCTTCTGGCAATTGTCTTCGCTTTGGACAAGTTTCGATCATATTTGATAGGATCTCCCATTGTTATTTTCAAGGATCACGCAGCGTTAAAGTACTTGTTCACGAAGAAGGATGCCAAGCCGTGGCTTCTTAGGTGGATACTCCTGTCGCAAGAGTTCCATTTAAGCATCAAGGATAAAAAGGGAGTCGAGAACGTGGTGGCCGATCATCTGTCTCGACTCACTTTTATGAGCAACATCGAAGAAAGCCTGATCCAAGATTCGTTTCTAGATGAGAAATTGTTGGCAATCTCGACACTCCCATGGTATGTAGACATTGTAAACTATCTTGTGTCGGCAAAGAAGACTACCGCCAAGATTTTGCAAAGCGGACTGTACTGGCCGTCGCTCTTTAAGGACGCGCAACGTTTTTGCAAGGCATGTCAAAGATGCCAAATGCTTGGAGGGATCTCCAAGAGGAATATGATGCCACTCAACCCAATCCTGATTATTAAAATCTTTGATTGCTGGGGCATCGACTTTATGGGATCATTCTTATCCTCCTACGGTAATCTTTACATTCTAGTTGCCGTAGACTATGTTTCAAAATGGGTGGAAGCCTAAGCGTGCAAGAAAAACGATCACAAAGTGGTGATTCGATTTTTGAAAGAACACATTCTTGCACGTTTTGGCACCCCCAAGGCAATAATAAGCGATGGCAGTACTCACTTTTGCAATAGATCATTTCAATTATTAATGCAAAAGTATAGTGTAAACCACAAAGGATCGCCCGCTTATCACCCTCAAACTAACGGTCAAGCCGAGTTAGCAAATAGGGAAATCAAATAGATTCTAGAGAAAACGGTAAACCCGAACCGCAAGGATTGATCGTTAAGACTGACTGACGGACTTTGGGCTTACCGTACTGCGTATAAAACAACTCTAGGTATGTCTCCTTATCGCATTGTATACGAAAAACCATGTCATTTGCCAGTAGAGTTGGAACACAAATCATATTAGGCAATTAAGATGGTTAACTGTGAATTAGAAAAATCCGGGCTTGACCGTAAGTTACAAATTGATGAAATTGAGGAATTGAGAAGAGATGCATATGATAATGCGAAGATAAGCAAGGAACGTGCCAAAAATTTTCATGATAAATCCATTTTGAGAAAATAATTCAAACTTGGGCACAAAGTCCTTGTTTATAATACGCGTCTGCACCTCTTCCCGGGAAAGTTGAAGTCTTGTTAGATCGGCCCATACATTGTCCGATATGTATTTCCTTTTGGGGCTGTGAAAGTTGAGGATCCCAAAACCATCTTTGTGTTCAAAGTGAACGGACAACGTCTTAAGCCGTTTCTGGAATTCCCACTTCGAGAGGAGTCCACCCTTCTTGAAAACCCGACTTATGCTTAACAAGCATGGGTTGATTTTGTAAATAATATTTTTGTTAGTATTTTTGAGTTTCAGGAATTTTTATCAGAGATTCGGGTGTAATTGGGAATGAACAGACCAAGTTGGGGGGGGAGCCATAAGGTGTTATAGAGCAAATAGTGGAAGAAAAACAAATTATGGCATATTGGACCATGATCGATCATGGAGGAAAAATTTTCTGGCAAACTGAGGCATGATCGATCATGATCCAAGTATGATCGATCATGGAAGGCAAGAGGCTGGGCAGTGGGCAGCATGATTGATCATGGTCCAACCATGATCGATCATTGTACAAATTTTGGCTGAGCAGTTTAACCCATGATTGATCATGGGTTCACTATGATCGATCATGGTCTCGTTTTAAAACAGGGGAACTGTATACAAAGCCCCCATTTCTCATTTTCCCCTTGCAATAACTTTTCCAAACCCTAGCCCCTTCTCTCCCATTCTTCCCAAATCCTCCCCAAACACCATTTACATCCTTCCTCGCCTAAAATCACCATCAAATCTCTCAATTTCTAACCCCAATCGTCAAACCCATCTCAAACTCCATTTTTCCTTCTCTTCTCACCAATTTCGAGCCCTAGCCATTCAAATCTCAAAATTTCTCATCTTTTCCTCCTCTAGAACATCACAATACTCTTCTATGGCTTCCTTTAACCCTCCGGAGCCGCTTAGAGTTTGAATGGTGGAACTATGCCTTCAAGTTTAGAACGGTAGTGATAGAGAGGCCGGTCTACATCGGTACGCTGGACGATTTCCCCCAAAGAGCAACATTCGAGCGAAATACCAGATAGATTAACTATTTGCACGAATAAGGTAATCAATGTAATATCACTATTTTTCGTGAATTTGTTGCAAGTTTAATTCAAGTTCCAAATACCTTGTACACATATGTTGCTCATGTTCGTGGAAAAACAATCCATTTTAATCTTGAGGTGTTGAGTGAGATCACGGGAATCTCGGCTTTGCCACACAATGCCTATGACCTCCCCTATTCGGATGGTACCAACTATGTAGAGCCATCGGCTAACGATTTAGCCTCATTTCTAGCCAGTAGACCCATGGAATGGATCGGGACCCAATTTGATAGTGGCAACCTACAAAATAGCCTTAGGACATTCTGGCTAGTAATTGCCAATGCTTTGGACCGGACCTCTCATATTCAGCACCTTTACCCATCTCAAGCGTACGTATTATACGCTATAGCAAAGAACAAGCGCTGTTGCTTGTTACGACACATCATTGGGCGAATTGCGAGAATCATAGATTTGGTCGCCCATAATGAGACAATTAAGTTTGGGTCTTTGATTACTTGTATATGTCTACGAGCGGGTGTAAATGAGAAGGATGAGGATGAGAAGAAAATGCCTCGAGCGCCACTTAACAGGTCTACCCAAACTCAAGCCGCTGGTCAATTGAGGAACTGGCCGAGTTCTTCTACAGCTGCACCACCACCGGGTGATGATGAAGAAAAGGGGGCAGAAGAAGTAGGAGCGAATGTTCCAGTTCATTCGAGGCGTAGAAGAAGAGCAAGCTCAAGGCCGGTAGATGACAATAGGGAGTTCATACGCTAGCAGTTTGAGGCGTTGTATGGTCGTTTTCCCCCACCCCCACCTCCCGACATGTGATGATATTGCTAAACCTGAGAACTCTTTATTAATTATATTTATGCTTAGTTTTAATTTATTTTCTTTTGGGTTGTATTATAATTTAGACATGATGATTAACGTTAGAACTTTGTTTTAATGGTTGAATATTATGGTTTTTGCTAGCGCTAATTCTAACCCGTTTTTGTATAGCTTTTATTTTTGTCTCTTCCTTTGTCTCATGTAAAGCATAGCCAAAGAAATCCCTTCCTTCATTTTGTGTTATCTTTCTATTGAGGACAACGATTCTTTTAAGTTGGGGGGTATGCATTCCATTGTTTTTGTGTTTGGCTTTGTTTTGCTTATTTCCATGAATATAGAGGCCTATTCAATTTTTTTTTGAGAAGTTTGAAAATTGATGAATGATTGATATTTTGTTTAATAAAGATGATTGTTTCATTAGCTTTTGGCATGAATTTCTTTGATCTAGATAAGAATTTGAATGATAACCTAATTTGCCTTGCTTCACTTAGTCTTATATCCGGTTATATTCCCTGTTCCATATGCTAGATTGCTTTGGGTGTTTCTAATTCGGTAATAACACCTAGATTTATTTTCATTGAGAGAAGAGAAATTTTTGTCTAGAGACGACGGAAGCTCTTTCGAAAAGATCCTCCAATGAGAGGACAAATCCATATCACTTTGATAACTTGGATGACTTTTATCCTAATATTGACTTAAAGCTTCACTTGACTAAATTTTAAGTCTCTTTGTCTAATATTATGGATGGGAAAGGGTGAATAGCTTCCTTTGAGCTCCAATGAATGACCAAGTTATGTAAATTTCATAAGTGAGACCGCTGCCCCCCATAGAGATGAAAACTGCCCTGATCTAATTTAGCAAAAATTTCCAAGGAAAAGATAAAAAAGTCTTTAGAATCGACAAATCTTGGAGCTTTTGTTTTTGAAAAAATTCTCTCTTTCTTCTCGAATGATTATAACTCTTTGTATTTTTATAGAATTGATTGATCCAAAGTCTAGCATGTGAGATATGGGGAAAATGGGATTGTGTTTTAAAGGAGATATGTGAATTAGATGATCATTCAAAAGTCCGTCATTCTGGAAAGTTGATAGTAATGCCTCTTGCTTTACAAATTGAAACTTGAAATCTTCATTCCCGTCATTCATCGTGATCAAACTTCTAATGTTTGTAGGTATCATTTCTGAAAACCTTCACGAAATGCAACTCGTCTTCTTTGGGAACTTAGAAGTTAACAACTTTTTGTATAACGTATTATTTCTGTAAATATATCTATTTTTGTCTTGCTAAGGGACTAGCAAGAGATAAGTTGAGGGGAGTTGATAAGCGCATAATATTGTCATTCGTTCACTCCTTTACGGAGTACTTGACACGTTTATTTTCATTAATTATACCTAATTATCCACTTATCTCGATATTAGTGTCTTAGCGAGTTTGTTTCTAATATCGCCCCACTAGGTGTGTTTTTGTGTGTTCATAGGCATAGGATTCAATGGGCATCAAAGAAGTGATCAAGCGCTAGTCAAAAACTCACAAAAGTACTGATTGGGAGAATTTTCAAAAGCATGATCGATCATGGAATTCCATGATCGATCATGGTGCAAATCATCAGTAGGCAGAATGACCCATGATCGATCATGGGTTGGCCATGATCGATCATGGCCTGGCGGGGACAGCCACCAACTACTAGTTTTAGCCTTATTTTGGGGACTTTTGTTCCTAGATATTTTCCCTTGCTTTGTTAATTAATTAAAGTACATCTTTAGCTAGTTTTTAGTCTAGGGGATCAAAGAAAAAGGATTATTATTGATCTTGGACACAAGAGAGTTCTAGAGAGAAGGGAGAGCTCAAGTGTATCTTTTCTTCATTTTTCTCTTGTAAGTTCTTGATTTGTAAGGATGATTTCTTCATATATAATATTTGTTCTTGAATTTATTATGGAGTAGTCTATTACTAAGGTTACGGAGGTTGATTGCGATATTATTTTCGGTGATTATTAACTCAATCCATGTTTAAAGTTGTTAAATATTTGTGAATCCTATTCTTGTTCTATATCATCATTCTATAAGCTTTCTAGGTATTTTCATATTAAGTCAAGACTTGATATGCATTGTATATTTAGTTCTTGGTTGTTAATGAATATACTACATACTCGTATGGTTCTAGAAAGCTTATATTCCCCCTCCCCCATCCATAGAGCTTTTACTTTTTGTAGAGATTACGAATAGTTCTTAAAACCCCTGGATGGGTTGTAAATTCGTTTGGCTTATCTTTGATTCATTTGTTGATATATTGAGTGCTTCTTACACCTTATGTGATATTTAGACTCTCTATTTTCTTTCTAAAATGATAAACGATGAGTTGACGAATTTAACCCGTAAACTTCGTTCCGTTTCATTGTTAGGATTCACTTTCTAATTTTCATTCTTTAAATCATGAGATTTCATACACTTGCTTTATGTTAAATCTTTTTACGATGAATTTGTCATTTCTATCTCGGATAAGCTTTATCGGGAATGAGTGTTAGTAAATTAGGGCAGTAATCATGCATCGCATACACTAATTTACGCACTAATCATTGAATCCTATTATCTATGCAGTTCAATAAAATCGACAGATGACATACCTTAATCGAGATTTGATGTCAATGAAACGAACAGGATGGATCTGATCCTTCTGTTGTTGTCGTCCTTAGCGTAGAAAACACGACGCCTCTACGGTATGCACACACGAACGAGATGAGATCTTGCTTGGTGTACTAGCGCCCTCTAGGGTTCTCTCTGCTATTTCGAATTTTCTTGCCTCTCTCAATTTCATTGACGGCCAAGAAGAACAAAGGTTCCCTTTTATAAGGGAACCCTAGTGAGAACCCTAAGCAACAAACGAACTGGGCCCAAGTCCAACTTGGCCCGTTTTAATTCGTTTTGATCCAACTCGTTTTGGTGTGCGACCCTGTAGGTTTTACACTCTTTGGCCGTACAATTAAAACCCGTTTTATTATACGAACAGTAAGCGGTTTCTAGTAAAACATTACTATTATCCAAAGGGTATAAAGGTCAAAAACGACACAACCTTAAATTGATATTTCACACATTAACTCCTTTTGTCAATCGATATCTAGATTGAACACAAGACTAGGCAAGTGTCATTCTTGTATAGTTCAATCTTTATTTCTTGATCTCTAAGTATAATTAATCCAAAACAAATGACATCTCATTTGTGCATGGCCATGCAAATATTAATTACACTTATCAAGGGGCCCAACGATATCTCTCTCAATATATGAGAGTGACAAATCCCATCTTGATCAACCACATACCTCTACATAGTTCATAGTATGCTCGGTCATCATCTTTATAATTACTCGGTCAAGAGCAACGTTTGATAATGCCTGATATGCTAATCCCTATGTTGGTAACCATGGCGATCTCAGGTCTGAGGATAATACGATATCACAAATGGGGAACATCACTGATGACATTATGTAACACTCCTCGCAGTGTCCCCAAAGCGGGTCAGTCCAATACTTTGTTCCCTAACAAGTATCAGTATGTTCAGCTTGATATCTCCATATCCATGACTTGTGGAACATAGTCATCAGCTGACCCATACTCTAATCATTATATCAATGTGATCCTAGGTTATTGATACATGATTAGGGACATCTAAACAATATTATTATTACATTACTAGCATCCCACAATCTAGTCACGTACTTGATGAACTAGTATTAATAAATATTATTTACAAGAGATTATAAAGTAAAATAAATAAACTTTATTAATAAAAATAAGCATAAGATATCCAAGTATAAATCATAATCTATGAATAGTCCTAGGACATATCTCTTTCAGTCTCCCACTTGTACTAGGACCATTCATTCATAAAACGAATGCCTAATGCACTAAAATGACGATCATGTTTAGTTTGAGAAAGTGGCTTAGTCAAAGGATCAGCTACATTCTCGTCTGTGGGAACCTTGCATATCTTCACATCACCATTACTGATAAACTCACGAATGAGGTGATAACGTCTCTGAATATGTTTGGATTTTTGGTGCGACCTTGGCTCTTTAGCCTGAGCAATAGCTCCATTGTTGTCACAATACAAATCCACTGGATTGGTGCTACTAGGAATGACACCAAGTTCAGTGATAAACTTCTTTACCCATACTGCTTCCTTTGCTGCTTCTGAAGCAGCAACATATTCAGCTTCTGTTGTAGAATCAGCAACTGTGGCTTGCTTAGAACTCTTCCAACTCACAGCTCCACCATTGAGACAAAACACAAAACCGGATTGTGATCTGAAATCATCCTTATCTGATTGAAAACCAGAATCCGTGTACCCATTTACAACCAACTCTTCTTCCCCACCATAAATCAAGAATATATCCCTAGTTCTTCTTAAGTACTTGAGGATATTCTTGACAGCGGTCCAGTGACTCTCACCTGGATCTGACTGGTATCTGCTAGTCACGCTCAATGCGCATGCTACATCGGGACGAGTACACAACATAGCGTACATGATAGAACCTATAGCCGAAGCATACGGGATTCTACTCATGCGATCTCGCTCATCTTGTGTCTGAGGACACTGAGTCTTGCTTAGTGTTGTGCCATGTGTCATTGGCAAGAACCCTCTTTTAGAGTCTTGCATGTTGAACCTACGTAAAACTTTGTCAAGGTAATTACTTTGACTCAGTCCTATTAGTTTTCTTGATCTATCTCTATAGATCTTGATCCCTAATATGTAGGCTGCCTCGCCCAAATCTTTCATTGAGAAACATTTTCCAAGCCAGGTCTTGACAGACTCAAGCATAGGAATATCATTCCCAATGAGTAGTATGTCATCTACATACAATACCAGAAAGACTATCGCGCTCCCACTAGTTTTCTTGTATACACAAGGTTCTTCTTCGTTCTTTCTAAAATCAAACTTTTTGATAGTTTCATCGAAACGAAGATTCCAGCTCCGAGATGCTTGCTTAAGACCATATATGGATCTCTTAAGCTTGCATACCTTGTTAGCATTTCTTGGATCAACAAAACCTTCAGGTTGTGTCATGTACACATCCTCTTCTAGGTATCCATTAAGGAAAGCAGTTTTGACATCCATTTGCCATATTTCATAGTCATAATATGCGGCAATGCTTAAAAGGATCCGGATTGATTTAAACATGGCAACTGGCGAAAAGGATTCATCATAGTCAATACCATGGATTTGTCGATATCCTTTTGCAACCAATCGAGCTTTATAGACATCGATCTTGCCATCTTTATCAATCTTGATTTTGAAAACCCATTTGCAACCTATGGCTCTACAGCCATTTGGCATGTCAACCAAGTCCCATACTTGATTGTCATCCATGGATTTCATTTCGGATTTCATGGCTTCTAGCCATTTCTCGGAACTAGAGCTCTCCATTGCTTCTTTGAAAGTCGAGGGCTCATTGTTGTCTAACAACACTATGTCTTGCTCATCTGAGACGAAAAGTGATAATCTCTCAGGTTCGCGACGTGGCCTACTTGACCTTCGTAAGACTGTAACTTCTTCAGGAGTTTCTGCAACTATTTGCATACTTTGTTGAGGCTCTTCATTAAGATTACTATCATCTCGAATTTCTTCTAGATGTATAGTGCTCCCACTGTTTTCTTTGGAAAGAAACTCTCTTTCTAAGAAAACTCCATTCCGAGCTACAAACACTTTGTTCTCAGTTGGATTATAAAAATAATATCCTTTTGTTTCCTTAGGATATCCTACGAAGAAGCATTTATCAGATTTGGGTTCCAATTTAGTTGTGATTAGTCGTCTGACGAAAACGTCACAACCCCAAATCTTTAGAAAAGACAGACTTGGAACCTTTCCAGTCCATAACTCGTAAGGTGTCTTTTCTACAGCCTTAGATGGAGATCTATTTAGTGTGAACGCTGCGGTTTCAAGAGCATATCCCCAAAATGATATTGGAAGAGATGTCTGACTCATCATTGATCGAACCATGTCTAACAGTGTTCGGTTTCTCCTTTCAGATACACCATTCCATTGTGGTGTTCCTGGTGGAGTAAGTTGTGAAACAATTCCACAACTCTTAAGATGATCAATGAATTCTTGGCTTAAGTATTCTCCTCCTCGATCTGATCGAAGAGCTTTAATAGTCTTGCCAAGTTGATTTTGTACCTCATTTTGAAATTCTTTGAACTTTTCAAAAGATTCCGATTTATGTTTTATCAAGTAAACATAACCATATCTACTGAAATCATCAGTAAATGTGATGAAGTACTGATATCCTCCTCTGGCAGTTGTGTTTAGTGGTCCACATACATCAGTATGAATGAGGGCCAAAAGATCACTTGCCCTATCATTGTTTCCATTGAAAGGGCTCTTGGTCATCTTTCCCAGTAAACAAGATTCACATCGTTCAAAAGACTGAAAATCAAATGAATTTAGAAGACCATCTTTATGGAGCTTCAACATGCGTTTCTCATTTATATGGCCTAAACGACAATGCCATAAATAAGTAGGATTCGAATCATCAGACTTGATTCTCTTGTTATTTACGTTATAAACAGGTATTTCAAGATTTAGAATATAAAGACCATCCAATAATTGTCCAATACCATATTGCATATTATTCAAAGAAAATGAACAACGTTTGTCCTTAAAATTGAATTCAAAACCTTCTTCGTCTAACAAAGAAATAGAAATAATGTTTCTGCTAAAAGCAGGCACATAGTAACAATTATTTAATTCTAAAATTAATCCTGAAGGCAAAAGAATCTCAAATGTTCCTACAGCTAGAGCGGCAACTTTTGCTCGATTTCCAACGCGTAGGTCCACTTCTCCTTTAGCCAGCTTCCTACTCCTTTTGAGTCCCTGTACATTTGCACAAATGTGAGATGCACTACCAGTATCTAATACCCAAGAAGTAGAAGAAGCTGAAGTAACATTTACTTCTATAACGTAAGTACCTGAAGACGAAGGGGCTAGTCCCTTCTTTTTGTCGTCAAGGTATTTCTTGCAGTTTCTCTTCCAATGACCCTTTTCATTGCAGTGAAAACATATCATTTCAGCTTGTGGATTAGGCTTGGGCTCAGAATCTTGCTTCTTGTTCTTCCAGTTCTTAACTGGAGCTTTACCTTTGCCTTTGGCATTGGACTTTCCTTTGCCATTTCCACCCTTCTTGAAACCCTTTCCCTTTTGAACCATCAGAACATTATTCTTTCCTTTCTTAACAATATTCTGCTCAGCTGTTTTCAGCATCCCATGCATCTCAGTTAATGTCTTCTCCAAGCTGTGCATATTGAAGTTCATAATGAAACCATCATATGACTCAGGCAGCGACTGGAGAATGACATCAGTGGCCAGCTCTTGGCTAATAGTTGTCCCCAACCTTTCTAGGTGATCAATGTACCCAATCATTTTGAGTACATGAGGACTAACTGAGCCTCCCTCAGGAAGCTTGCAAGAAAACAAAGACTTAGTAGTCTCGAAGCGTTCGACTCGAGCTTGTTCCTGAAACAAACTCTTTAGTTCCTTAACCATGTCGAATGCATTCATGTTTTCAAACTGCTTCTGCAGATCAGCATTCATGCTAGCAAGCATGAGACATGAAACATCTAAATCATCATTCAGATGCTTCTGATATGCATCTTTCTGTGCACGAGGAGCATTAGCTGCTGGTTCTTCAGGAATAGCATTTTCGAGGACATAATCTTTCCTCTCCTGTTTGAGAACAATTCTCAGATTCCTAAACCAGTCTAGGAAGTTGGTTGTATTTAGTTTTTCCTTCTCAAGGACAGATCGCAACGAAAAAGCGGTTGTGTTATGGTTCGTCATCTATCTACAGCAAAATAACATATGCAAACATTTAATATGCTTATTTATAAAAAATTCCTACTATGTCTTACACACAATTGTCCCAATAGGACATAGTAGGTCCAAGATCCATATTACACAAGGTATTAAGAAAGCTTTGGCTTTTCACTTAAACTTTGTTAATTAGGTAAGCAACATTTGTTAATTACATCCTATGTAATTCTTGGTTTGTTGAGTTTTACATCTTATGTTTCGGCTTCTCAACACTTTGCCTCAAGGCCCAAAACCGTTTTGATGGCCCGTGAAATCAAACCAACACTTTTCTGATTTATGGATGTCCGACTTCCATACTATTAATTTATGATGATTTAAGATAACCCCGTTTTGGCAGGCGTCTTCTAAAATAATCATAAAATTAATAGTTATCAGTATTGGAAAGGCACAAATAATTTCATTTGTTCTAGGGACATAAATATGCAGTCTCACAATAATACAACAGAATATTTAAACATGCATCAACCAAAAATATGTGATATAGTATGGCCAGAGAAATAAAGCTACTAATTAACTATGCTCTCCCATCCTTTGTAGCTTTGGACATTCCAAAGTTCTTGGCTATCTTCTCTTGTGATGAGGGATCCTCCATCTTCTATGCGAGGTAATTATACAATCAATTGTACATCCTAATACAAGAGACTAGTAATTGAAACTAGTAATTGAAATTACATTGCAAAACAAAAAAACGACACGCAGGCCGTATTTATATATTACAATAAAAACAAGACGACACGCAGGCCGTATTTAGTTTGGCCATACTATATCACTATAAATAATAACCCTGCAAGTTAGTATTATCCCATAACACAACACATTGCATACTCATAAAAGGAAACATAAATTTAATCAATTATTAAATAAACAATTAGGGGTCGAGGGGCAACGCCCCCGCGGGGTTTGGGGCAGCGCCCCAACGGGGTCGAGGGGCAGCGCCCCCGCGGGGTTTGGGGCAGCGCCCCAACCGGGGTCCGGGGGGTGGACACCCCGGCGGCGGTCCCGCTGACCGGTCAGCGGGCTCGGTGTATGACCTGCAAGAGAATCATACTTCTGCCACCGTGGAAAATTTGAACGATTTCAAATTATTTCCTCCAGAAACGTGTCTGATCTTATCAGACAGATTCGTCTAGACTAATCACATTAATCTGCCCTATCTCGTTAATCAAATCAACGTGAACGAACCCGATAGCCGTGATCTCATCAAGTCTATCAGATTGCGTAAACCCTAAACGAACGATTCTGAAAAACGCTAAACATGATAATTGCGGAATTAAAATCACAACAGCATATGATGAACCCTAATCAAAAACGACTTAACAGAATCATGAACATGTCGATAACAGTCATACAATAATCACGTTTTTGACATATCAGATCTCTATTAATCAGATTATAAAGGGACATATCGTATATGTAAACTGATTAACGAAAACAGAAACATGCTACAGAAAACGATTAACCCATTAATCGATATTACTAAAACCTAGCATGATACTAAAATCCGAATATGAAATTAATCGAAATTTTAAACGAGAACAGATCTTCAAGTTATAAAACGATTATAATCATGATCGAAATTAAAGAACAGCAATAACCTCCCTCTGATACCACTGTTAGTAAATTAGGGCAGTAATCATGCATCGCATACACTAATTTACGCACTAATCATTGAATCCTATTATCTATGCAGTTCAATAAAATCGACAGATGACATACCTTAATCGAGATTTGATGTCAATGAAACGAACAGGATGGATCTGATCCTTCTGTTGTTGTCGTCCTTAGCGTAGAAAACACGACGCCTCTACGATATGCACACACGAACGAGATGAGATCTTGCTTGGTGTACTAGCGCCCTCTAGGGTTCTCTCTGCTATTTCGAATTTTCTTGCCTCTCTCAATTTCATTGACGGCCAAGAAGAACAAAGGTTCCCTTTTATAAGGGAACCCTAGTGAGAACCCTAAGCAACAAACGAACTGGGCCCAAGTCCAACTTGGCCCGTTTTAATTCGTTTTGATCCAACTCGTTTTGGTGTGCGACCCTGTAGGTTTTACACTCTTTGGCCGTACAATTAAAACCCGTTTTATTATACGAACAGTAAGCGGTTTCTAGTAAAACATTACTATTATCCAAAGGGTATAAAGGTCAAAAACGACACAACCTTAAATTGATATTTCACACATTAACTCCTTTTGTCAATCGATATCTAGATTGAACACAAGACTAGGCAAGTGTCATTCTTGTATAGTTCAATCTTTATTTCTTGATCTCTAAGTATAATTAATCCAAAACAAATGACATCTCATTTGTGCATGGCCATGCAAATATTAATTACACTTATCAAGGGGCCCAACGATATCTCTCTCAATATATGAGAGTGACAAATCCCATCTTGATCAACCACATACCTCTACATAGTTCATAGTATGCTCGGTCATCATCTTTATAATTACTCGGTCAAGAGCAACGTTTGATAATGCCTGATATGCTAATCCCTATGTTGGTAACCATGGCGATCTCAGGTCTGAGGATAATACGATATCACAAATGGGGAACATCACTGATGACATTATGTAACACTCCTCGCAGTGTCCCCAAAGCGGGTCAGTCCAATACTTTGTTCCCTAACAAGTATCAGTATGTTCAGCTTGATATCTCCATATCCATGACTTGTGGAACATAGTCATCAGCTGACCCATACTCTAATCATTATATCAATGTGATCCTAGGTTATTGATACATGATTAGGGACATCTAAACAATATTATTATTACATTACTAGCATCCCACAATCTAGTCACGTACTTGATGAACTAGTATTAATAAATATTATTTACAAGAGATTATAAAGTAAAATAAATAAACTTTATTAATAAAAATAAGCATAAGATATCCAAGTATAAATCATAATCTATGAATAGTCCTAGGACATATCTCTTTCAATGAGTTCCCTTGCTTCACACCCATAGCTAAGAGGTAGGAATGATGATTTCGTCTTTGGTGGAATGTTGTTTGTCTCTTTCTTGATATAGCTTCAATCCGGGAATGAGTCGCCTAGCATCACACCCCTTTCTATTGAGAGATGCACCAACATTCCCCATATCTCGAGAAACCTTGTGTTGAACTCTTTGTATGAGTTAGTAAATACCGGTTCTTAAATCGCACTTAGCTTCCTATTACCTTAGTGTTTTCTTATTAATTTTCAAACCAATTTTCATTTCCGTTGTTTCACAACAAATCCAACTTACAAAACCTACAAAACCATTTAATCTGTAATCCATTCCATTCCTTTTCGACTATCCCTGTGGTTCAACACTCGGACTTCCGAGACAATATTACTAATTGATGTACCTGCACTTGGGCTAACACAGTGCGCTTTTATAGCGGCGTCAATACTTCGTAAGAGGTGTCATTTATAATAATCCGTAGTGACTTTTTCAGAAAAAATGGTCATAACAACAATTTAATTGTACTTTATATGACCCCTTTTCCAAAATAGACATTTATTTAGCTCCGCCAAAGGTCATAAAAAGTGTTTTTTCTTGAAGTGTATGCACTTTAAGGATGGGCATGGTGGAAAATAGAGTTCATGAATGAAAGTGAAAAAGCGAACAAACTTCGTAGGGATAAAATGTTTACAACTCAAAAAAAAACACATGTCAGTTTGACTTAGACATGTGTTATAATTCTTTATCAGAACATAGAAAACACAATAAACATATATATATATATATATATATCAAAGAGAGTGTTAAAATTACTGTGAATGAATTAATAGTTTTTATTCCATTCTCACATTTTTTGTTTACAAATCTAGACAAAAGAGGAAGTATATCTTTTTCAACATGAATACAATTTTTCCCATTGCAAAGAATCAGGATCTGCCTTCACGTTTGAAAAATAAAAGCCATCATCATCAGAAGGCAGACAATTGGGAAACGGAGTCGAAACTTTAAAAACGTCGAAAACATTATCTTTGTGTTCCCAATAAAAGTGACAAAAGTAGAAGGTATTTATATAAAAAAAAAATTTGACATGGAATTTCCAATAAAATTCCTGACCCACAAGGAGTTTATGGTATTCAAAATTATTATCGTTAGACTGACGACATAACACAAGCCACCAAGTGTTATCAAGTAATCCATTAAGGATGTTTACCTCCATTTTTCTTATCAATTGGAAATATTCTTTGCATTTGGTGCAAGAAAGGTGGCATGAGAGAAGGAGAAAAAGACTAAAGATTTTCATGGCATAGACACTCATGTTGTAAAATGATGTTTATGTACGAATGTTACAACTGTGGAAGGAGAAGTTAAAAAAAAAAGACTAATCCGCCATTTAAAAAAAAAGACAAATATTGTGAAATAATGATGGTCATTAATATAATATATAGTGACAAATTTCAAAAAGCGTCATATTTGTAGCATCCGTCAATATGAGTTAAATAATAGTTAAATTCCAAGGTATATACGAAATAATAGTTAGCCATTTATTTACCTGCAACAGGTCTTGCATAACACAACTTGCCTTAATTGAAATAAGTGGAAATTAACACAAAATAGATTTATTTGGCCTCCAAAGTATGTTGTTTTCCATAAAGAATTTATATTGGAGACATTTACAACTAGATAAATTGACGAAGAAACATTTATTCAAATTCAAATATATTTGGGGGCATATCTACGTATAAGCAAAAGGACGTAGATCTTATAATTATCGCCAGGATTGCAATTTTTTCCAATCCGGTGATGCCGGATTTGCCTTGTAGTTGGTAAAGTAAAAGCCATCAGGCTTCACTAACCAATAGCATTTATGAATGTCACCGGTAACGACGTCACACACTGTGTCTCTGTTGAAAACATCAAAAACTTTATCTTTGTTTTACCAATAGAAGTGGCAAGTATAGCGTTCTTCCAAAATAATTGTCTCTGAATTTCCAGTAGTATCCCTCACCAACATCCAGTTTATGGTATCCCAAATCATCGTCCTTAGATTGGCAACGAAACTCAAGCAAATAGTATTCTTAGGCAATCAACTAAAAATGTGAATCTCGTATGGATAAGTTGTAAATATATCTCTACATGTAGTGTTAGAAGACTAAGCCTTCGTATGCCAGAGACACCCATGTTGTGAATTGAGATGGTCATTGTAGTTTCTACACTTCGGCTCCTTAATTATATAGAGACAAGGTTCTTTGATTGTCAAATAGTCCACAACTTAATTTCTTGACATTTACATAAATTGTCAATAAGTATTTGGAATGTTTTGGTAGAGTAGTTATTGATTTCCTAATTATACTTATATAAATATATAAATTCCCATTTAGATTAATCTAACTTGGCAAGCTATTTTAAATGAGTCATAGTTTCTTCTGTAACTATATATAACCTAGAACATTATTCATGTAGTTAAATAAAATCGAAATAGCAAAATTAATAAAATTAAGATTTTTTTTAATTAAATAATCCATACGTAATTATACACCATAATTTGGTAATTTTGTATACATGTGAAAATGTAAAGTAAAGTAGGGTAAATTCAATGGAAGTGTAAATTTATAATTTCAAGTTCACTTAAAAAATAACTGTTACCTCCTTGCTTAAGAAAAGTTGGATGTTCCTATTACAGATACTATTATAATTATACTTTTAATTTTTGAGGGGACATAAAAATATTATAAAAGTATATTGGGCAGGTCTAGTGCTTTCGGGCCCAAACGCTAGGTACCATTCAACGGTGTAATGGTCAAAGGGTAAACGAAGAGCCAATTAGGCGCTGAGGGTGACGTTGCGCCGAGGATGATTAGAATTCGGCCAACCTCAGTGCTGGGCACACTGCGTGACCAACAAGTGTGGGGAAACAAAGAACGTGCCAAGGGGTGCGACCGGTGATACTCATCATGAAGCATTCGTGCAAAGCAACAAAGTGGTGATGAATATCACCTGCTCATGCTGCACTTTACCCATTCTTGCAAAACGCCACCAAACCCTAACATATGTGACAGATGTCTTTTGGTTAGTTACCCTAATAGAGCATTGTAACCTTCATTCTAGAGAGATATAAATAGAAATAGATAGCTTTAAAAAGGGGGATCGATTTCTATAACTGAGGGATCTAGAAAGAGGTAGAAAAAGAGAAATACAAAAAGCCAGTGACTTGTCTTCTATTTGTTAGCTCTATTCATAAAGTAATAAAAACTCGATCACTTACACTAAAAAAGGAGGACTTACTGCCAGTAGACATAAAAATCAATGGAGGAACCTAACTAAAGCCAAAAATAACTTTGTCCTCTCTCCTTTACTACTAACGGGGCATTCATTCTTGCGAAGAAGTTCACTCCTATGGGCCCGGCGGAATTTTTGGTCACCCACAATTTTAATAAAAGGTAGTCATATATATATATATATATATATATTGTAATTTCAAGTAAAAACAATGATAATCGATATCATTTTGTTGCAGTGGTTGATGAAATAAAAATAAATAAATTATAAGTTAAACCAATTTGAATAAATTAGTCATGCAATCCATCTCCTCTAACTAACCAAGCTTAATTTCTCACAACTCTCTAATTGCATATGCCTTAACAAATCTCAATCTTCTCTCTATATATTTCATCCACGCACCTTTCTAAACAATTCACTCATCTCTCTACCTTCAAATAAACTTTCACATTATTTCAATACAAAGGGTACTCGAGCAAGAGAAGAATTTTCGTATAACAGTGAGGTAATTAATTAATTAAATGGATTATTGACATGCTTTTTTAATTAATTAGTCCAACAATTAATTTGTTTAATTTAGTGATTTGCATTCAAACTGATTAAGTTTCTCGTACTAACATTTTTTATTATTTTTAAACGATAGCTCTGGCCCTTCTTTAAACTACAGAGTCTATTAACACATACAGTCTCAGTGCAAGAGAGTGCGAATGGTGGTAGATTACATGGTGTATTTCAATATGCATCAGGTAGTTTTTTTTGTTTAAAAATGCAACTAAAATTAAAATTAAAATTCAATTTCATGTTCATTACCGCACTTGGTGGTGTATTCATTATGGACTTCTTCCAGTTAAATTTATGTACCTTTTTTTTTTCATTAGAATATATATTTGTATGAATAAGCTTGACGTAATTTATTTTTTTGTTGCAAGGAAGCCCTGATCTCTTTTGAATCAATCCATCGTTTTACCCACTCAGGTTTATTTATTTAACAAGAGTAAAAATTATATTAATTAAAAAACTCTCCTCAAGTAGGGCGATTGTGTGCATCTGCACTTACCTCTCATTAGAAAAGTCTTAAGGGGTATTAGTGATTAACAATTTACCTTTAAGGAGTGTTTATGACAAGAAAAGTGTTTGTGATAGAAATAATGGATATAAATATCACTACCCTCTTAAAATGTAAACAAGGCCAGTGGTAGTAATTCTCATACCTTTGCCCAGTTCAAAATTTGTGGCGCAACTTTTACATGATTATTATCATTTGCCCCTATTTTAGGTGTAGAGTCCATTTGCATGACACTCCTGACCGCTCACGCAAGAAAAACCTGTACCGCTAATTTATCACCCTCCCTCACCATTCACAAAGCACCCTTTCCATGATTCATTCTCCTAAATTTAATATAGTATTTCCTTCAACTTAATTAAGTAAAGCTTTTATTTTTTTTAAGGATATTTCAAATTTAAGTCATTTCCCTTTTGGAACAAAACCAATGTACTTCTCGCATTAATAAATGAGATGTATTTTTGATTAATGATTAAATTAAAATTAATGATGTCATCAAAAATAATAAATTCAAAGTGAAACTTTTAAATTAAAATTTTATTACAGCTTTAATCTTGTTTCCTCAAATTTCACCTTCTTAGGGTCAAAACTCAAACCCAAATAGATATAAAACTTCTTTACATAAAAAGTCTTATTTCAATGTAAAGTTTATTGTGATTGAAATGAAAAAAGTTATATTTTTTTTTATATATATTTTGACTATATTAATTTCTCCGTGGTAAAATCTTGGACCCACCCTTCAGTATAAGAAAATTTTAAATTAAATTTACCAAAGTAATTGTCAAACAAACTTTGGAGATTTAATAATGTAAATATGTCTTCTAAATATCTCAACTTAAGAGCTATATTTTGACTTTTTATTTTTAAGTAAATTGATAATGTTAAATTATTTTAACATAATAACATTTGAAATGTCAATTATATCCCAAAAGTAGAAATGAACTTCAAATGTTTTATAAAGAAAATCGAGACTCTTAAGTTAATACATTTTAAATTTTTGAGGCTTTTAATTAGTATCCTAAAAAGTAATTAGGCTAGGTTAGTTTTTCATTCGTTTGGTTTGAGTTGTTCTCTATTACTGAAATAAAAAATGGTAATTTCTGTTCACCCACAATTTTAATAAAAAGTAGTCATATTTTTTTATATATATATATTTTTAATTTCAAGTGAAAACAATGATAATCAATATCTCTTTGGTGGTTGATGAAATAAAAATAAATAAATTACAGGTTAAACCAATTTGAATTATTAGTCATGCAATCCATCTCCTCTAACTAACCAAGCTTAATTTCTCTAATTGCATATGCCTTCACAAATCTCAATCTTCTCTCTATATATTTCATCCACGCACCTTTCTAAACAATTCACTCTTCTCTCTACCTTCAAGTAAACATTCACATTATTTCAATACAAAGGGTACTCGAGCAAGAGAAGAATCTTCATATGACAGAGAGGTAATTAATTAACTAAATGGATTATTGACGTACTTTTTTAATTAATTAGTCCAACAATTAATTTGTTTGATTTAGTGATTTGCGTTCAAACGGATTAATGAGTTTCTTGTACTAAGATTTTTAATTATTTTTAAAGAAGGGGTAGAGCTATCGGTTAAAAATAATTAAAAATGTTAGGACAAGAAACTCAATCAGTTTGAACGTGAATCACTAAATCAAATAAATTATTTGTTGGACTAATTAATTAAAAAAGTACGTCAATAATCCATTTAATTAATTAATTATCTCACTGTTATATGAAGATTCTTCTCTTGCTCGAGTACCCTTTGTATTGAAATAATGTGAATGTTTATTTGAAGGTAGAGAGATGAGTGAATTGTTTAGAAAGGTTCATGGATGAAATATATAGAGAGAAGATTGAGATTTGTAAAGGCATGTGCAATTAGAGAGTTGTGAGAAATTAAGCTTGGTTAGTTAGAGGAGATGGATTGCATGACTAATTAATTCAAATTGGTTTAACCTATAATTTATTTATTTTTATTTCATCAACCACTGCACCAAAGTGATATCGATTATCATTGTTTTCACTTGAAATTACAATATATATATATATAAATATGACTTCTTTTTATTAAAATTGTGGGTGAACAAAAATTCGGTCGGATACATAGGAGTAAAGTTTTTCGCAAGACTGAATGCACCTTTAGTAGTAAAGGAGAGAGGACAAAGTTATTTTTGGCTTTAGGTAGGTTCCTCTAGTGATTTTACGTCTGCTGGCGGTACGTCTACTGGCGGTACGTCCACTTTTTTGTGTCTCTAAAAGCTTTTATTGCTTTATTTATGAATGGAGTTAAGAATAAGAAGACAAGCCACTGCCTTTTTCTATTTCTCCCTCTCAACCTTTCTCTAGAGTCCTTAGTTATAGAAATCGATCCCCTTTTTAGAGTTGTCGATCCCTTTCTATATATATCTATAATGAGGGTTAAAGTGCTTTATTAAGGCAACTAACCAAAAGACAACTGAGGGTAAGGCATGGCCTCCCCTATTGCAATTATGGAATGATTTATCTTTACGATCGGTCCCTTTTACATCACAGATGTCAGGGTTTGGTGGCGTTTTGCACTAGTGGGTAAAGTGCAGTGTGAGCAAGTTATATACATTGACCAGTTGGTAGCTTTGCACAAATGCTTCATGATGAGTATGGTTCCGTTACATTCCTTTAATTTGCACGTTCTTTGTTTCCCCACTCGTGTTGGTCATGTGGTGTGCCCAACACCGAGATCGGCCGAATTCTCATCCTCCTCTGTGCAACGTTACCCTCAGCACCTAATCGGCTCTCTATTCACCCTTTGACCATTACACCACCGAATTGTACCTAGTGTGTGGGCCTGAAAGTGCTAGGCTGGCCCAAAATACTTTGATAATATTTTTATGTCCCCTCAAAAACTAAAAGAGTAGTGATAATATTATCTATAATAGGAACATCCAACTTTTATTAATTAAGCAAGTTGGTAACAGTTATTTTTTAAGTGAATTTGAAATTATAAATTTACACTTAATTGAATTTAACCTCCCTTACTTTACATTTTGGCATGCATGTATACAAAATTACCAAATTAATTACCCTTCTTAACTTCACAATTTACAAACAAAAAAGAAAAAGAAAAAAGACTCGAATCTAAGACTTTTACCATGACTAACACATATTCCTTGATTTTGAAGTTTTCTAATAATCTACATAATATTTCTAAAAGTATATGTGAAATTACCATTTTTTATTTCAGTAATAGTGAAAAACTCAAACCAAACGAGTATGAAAAACTAACCTAGCCTAATTACTTTTTAGAATGCTAGTTAAAAGCCAAAAAAATTTAAAATGTATTAACTTAAGAGTCTCGATTTTCTTTATAAAACATTTGAAATGCATTTCTACTTTTGGGATATAATTGACATTTCAAATGTCACAGTGATAAATTGATTATGTTAAAATAATTTAACATTATCAATCTCCTTAAAAATAAAAAGCCAAAATATAGCTGTTAAGTTGAGATATTTAGAAGACATATTTACATTATTAAATCTCCAAAGTTTGTTGGACATTTACTTTGCTAAATTTAATCTAAAATTTTCTTATACTGAAGGGTGGGTCCAAGATTTTACCACGGAGAAATTAATATAGTCAAAATATATATTAAAAAAAATAGTACTTTTTTCATTCCAATCACACTAAACTTTACATTGAAATCAGACTTTTTATGTAAAGAAGTTTTATATCTATTACGGTTTGAGTTTTGACCCTAAGAAGGTGAAATTTGAGGAAACAAGATTAAATTAGTAAGAAAATTTCAATTTAAGAGTTTCACTTTGAATTTATTATTTTTTATGACATCATTAATTTTAATTTAATCACCAATCAAAAATACATATTATTTATTAATGCAAGAAGTACATTGGTTTTGTTCCAAAAAGGAAATGACTTAAATTTTAAATATCCTTAAAAAAAATAAAAGCTTTACTTAATTAAGTTGAAGGAAATACTATATTAAATTTAGGAGAATGAATCAAGGAAAGGAGATAAATTTTATTTTTTTTCTAATGAAATAAAATGGAAGGGGTGCTTTGTGAATGGTGAGGGAGGGTGATAAATTAGCGGTACCGGTTTTTCTTGCGTGAGCGGTCATGAGTGTCACGCAAATGGACTCTACACCTAAAATAGGGGCAAATGATAATAATCATGTAAAAGTTGCGCCACAAATTTTTGACTGGGCAAAGGTATGGGAATTACTACCACTGGCCTTGTTTACATTTTAAGAGGGTAGTGTTATTTATATCTATTATTTCTGTCACAAACATTTTCCTTGTCAAAAACACTCTTTAAAGATAAATTTTTAATCATTAACACCTCCTAGGATTTTCTTAATGAAAGGTGAGTGCAGATGCACACACTCGCCCCACTTGAGGAGAGTTTGTTTGTAATAACTCGCTTAAAATCAGGCAATGGATTACTTGAGTGTTTTCCAAATAAGACCCGCTTAATAAGAGGTGAGTGCACTTTCTTAAACTCATATTACATTAGGAGAGTGTGTTAATAAACACTCACCTAATATCAGGCAATGGAATGGGTGTTCGTGACAAATAAGGTGGTCTTAAAATGTATTTTTAGTTAAATTTTAGAGGGGGTGTTTGTGACAGATTTGAGAGGTGTAAATAACAACACCCTTTTCAAGGGGTTGGGTGTAAGCTAGGTGTCCCCCCTAGATCCGCACTTGTTTATAATTCTTAATCAAGAGATGGAATCATAAGTTGATGAAACTCGAACTTTTCATGTGAAATACAATATACACTAGCGTGATACAACATGGAGAGAACTAGATACACTAGTTGAACAACCGAAAAACCAAATGAATGACTATAAGATACTCCATGTTGACAACCATGATAATGAATGAATGAATATTAACAAACCAACGAACAAATATATAATGAAGCAACAGAGTAAAGACATCCACACAATAGTAAATCATGCATACAACATTATATCTATAGATGATAAAGAAGGATCACACAAGAATCATTGGAATCTAATCCACTTTCTAGACCGCGAGTCCCTACTAGAGTTGCCACTATGGGCGCTAGCATCGGTACCACGGATTTCCTCTATCCTTTCAGAGGGTGGAAGCTCATTCAATTCGTTTCATTTGCAAAGATGTATGAGAAAAAGACTCGCTTGTTTTCTATCTCCCTTGTGGGAACGCGTGGTCCGACACTCCCACTAGGCCTAACTATGGTGTGTGATTAAATTAGAGTATCCAGTACATTTGACTTTATAATGAACAAGGATAAATATGGTGTTGATCAACTAAGGTGATCAAACCATTAACATATGCAATATTATAGATTCAACCGAGGTCCTGGTGGGCAAAGGTGTTAGGCACCCCCATTGCCCCTTTCAGGTCTCCTCTTTTTATGTGATCAATTACGTATATACTTGTGCATAAATGTATAGATAAATAACATATATAGACTCTAGATTTATTTTCTTTGTTGTATTCCATTAGCAAATACATATGTAAATGTGAGTATTCGGGTAATTTAGGGCTGAGTTTAATGTATGTACAGCTTATTTTGAAAAATTATAGTTTTTCATAAATTGCATTTTGCCCTCAAAAGTGTGAAAAGATGGTTGATTTATGTATGTAATGTTAATGTGTGGTTTTTATAATGAAAAGTGGTCAAGTATGCATATTTATATAAAAGCACTTCAATTCCTAAAAATTGCAGTAGGGCCCCCAAGCTTTAGGAAATTACCAAACTACCCCTCACCAGGACTGGCCGAAAAGACCCCTACTATCATAGTAGGAGACCTTAACAATCCTGGAGTGAGTCATATAATTTCTCTCTGGTATAAAAATTGTGGTGTTAAACACTGGGTTTACCACCACGAGGCTATGGCGATGGTGATGATTATGGCTTGGTGACAGTGATTTCAATAATGGTTCTCTATCTATCGGAAACAAAGGAAAAAAATTTGTTCTATTCATTAGGAGAGTGATAAACGCATAATTTTTTCATGATTAAGCTCTTTCCCGGAGTCTCATGACACGTTTGTTCTTTAATTCTGCCTAATTATCCACTTATCTCGAGATTAGTGCCTTAGCGAGTTTTGTATCTAACATGGCCTAAGTTGGTGTGTATTTTGTAGTATTCCAAGTGTTTGTAGGATTGGGATACAATGGCATTGCATGAAGTGATCAAGAGCAAGCCTAGATAGCTTGCAAAAGTGCTAAGTGAAAAGTTCCAGGCCCTTGATCGATCATCGCCAAAGCCATGATCGATCATGGCTTCCAAAAATTCTGGCAGAACACTCCCATGATCGATCATGGTCTGGCGGGGACAGCCTCCAACTTCTACTTTTAGCCTTATTTTGGGGATTAATGTTCCTAGATATTTTCCCTTGTTTTGTTAATTAATTAAAAGACACCTTTAGCTATTGTTTTAGTCTAGGGGATCAAGGTAGATAGATTTTATCCAGTTTTACACATTTACAAGTTCTAGAGAGAAGAGAGATCTCTTAGAGTATTGTTCTTCATTTTCCTTTGTAAGTGTTTAATTTGTAAGAATGATTTCTTCTTCTATAATATTTGTTTTTGCGATATGATTGCGTTATGATTTTCGGTGATTAATGGCTCAATCCATGTTAAAAGTTTAATAAATATTTGTGAATCATTTTCTTCATCATATCTTCCATTATTTCAAGCTTTCTAGGTATTTTCATATTAAGTTAAGACTTTATATGCCTTGTATATATAGTTCTTGGTTGTTAATGAGCATACAACATATTTATATGGTTCTAGAAAGCTTGTAATCTCTTTCCCTCATCCATGGAGCTTTTTCCTCTTCGTAGAAATTATGAATAGTTCTTAAAACTCCATAGATGGATTATAAATTTGTTTAGCTTATCCTTGATTCATTTATTGATATATTGAGTGCTTCTTACACTATATGTGATACTTAGACTCTTTATTTTCTACCCTAAGTGATAAACGATGAGTTGACAAATTTATCCCATAAACTTCATTCCGTTTCATTGTTAGGATTCACTTTCTAATTTTCATCCTTTAAATCATGAGATTTTATACCATTGCTTTATGATAAATCTTTTTACAATGAGTTTGTCATATCTATATCGGATTAGCTTCATCGAGAATGGGTTACCTTGCTTCGCACCCGTGGCTAAGAGGTAGGAATGGTAACTTCGTCTTTGGTGGAATGTTGTTCGTCTCTTTCTTGATATAGCTTCGATCCGAGAATGAGTCGCCTAGCATCGCACCCTTTGCTATTGAGAGATACACCAACATTCCCCATATCTTGAGAAACCTTGTGTTAAAGTCTTTGTATGAGTTAATGACAAATGTTTCTTAAATTGCAACCAACTTCCCAATACCTTAGTGCTTTCTTATTAATTTTCACAACCGTTTTACATTTACGTTGTTTTACAACCAATCCAACTTACAAAATCTGAAAACCATTTTATCCATAATCCATTCCATTCCTTTTCGATTATCCCTGTGGTTCGACACTCGGACTTCCGAGACTTTATTACAACTTGACGTGTCTGCACTTGGGCTAACACAACGCGATATTCCTTCAGCGTCAGAGAGAGAGGTATAGAGAATGGGGAAGAAGGAGATTGAAAGAAGTTTTTTTCTCTTTAGAAGAAAAAAAATAAAATCTGGAATTGTGCCTTGTATTATAAAAAGTTAAGTCATGTTGTAAACCATGGCATCTATATATATATAATTATGTTATTCAATTGTTTTTATTTAAACTTCAAAAAAGTTGATTAAATTTTATTGAAAATATTCAAATTTTATGATAAATCCTTATGCTTTGGATAGAGGGAGAGATTGATTAACCTTTGAGTCCTAAAAGGGCTGATAACCATTAATTTAATGGAGTTGAAATATCTATTATCTTTATCCACTACAAAAACACTGAACTAAAATCCTTTTTTTTGTAGTAATTCAAAATTCAACTTGCCTACTTTATCTCCCTTTTAACTTTTTCGAGATAATAGTGTAACTCAAATTAGATGGTAAAGATTCAATTGCAAAGGAGAGTAATGTAACTGATTTATCATGCACAAAAAATTGATTTTTAGTATCCTCATTGTCCTCATAATATTCCACCTTTCTTGCGTAACATGTAAATTTCAAATCACAAGAGGGTTGGAGATGCACATCGTCAACGGATTTCCTAATAATACGTATCCTTTAGAAATCCGGTGCCATTTCAGAGATATTGATTTTGGATTACATAACCTCATGGCCGGTGACGAATTCTACTGGATGTTTCATAAGCATTTTCTTTCGAAAACCTTGTTCTTTTGACATTTTTACTGGAGAGATACCTTGGACAAAGTTATTGATGTTTATGATGATACTAAAAAGTTTTTGACTTGTGACGATAATAACAATTTTCTTACACATGATTGTACGTACGTATGTGCTATTGGTTAGTAAAATATGTGACGCAACCGAAATAGCGCGCTTCGATATAGCCCAAGTGTAGGCATGTCAAGTTATAGTATAGTCTCGGAAGTCCGAGTGTCGAACCACAGGGATAAGTGAAAAGGGATGGAATGGATTACGGATTTTTACGGTTTTCTGATTCTTGTAAGTTGAAAAGGTTGTAGAACAACGGAAATGTAAAACGGTTGTGAAAATTAATAAGAAAGCACTAAGGTATGTGGAGGTTAGTTACGATATAAGAGAGACGGTGATCACTAGCTCATACAAAAATTACAACACTAGGTTTCTCAAGATATGGGGAATGTTGGTGTTTCTCTCAATAGCAAAGGGTGCGACGCTAGGCGACTCATTCCCGGGTTGAAACTATATCAAGAGAGAAACAAACAACATTCCACCAAAAATGAGGTTATCATTCCTACTTCTTAGCTACAGGTGTGAAGCAAGGCAACCCATTTCCAATGAAGCTAATTCGAGATAGATATGACAAACTCATCATTAAAAGATTTGACATAAAGCAAGTGTAGTAATCTCATGATTTAAAGAATGAAAATTATAAAGTGAATCCTAACAATGAAACGGAATAAAGTTTATGGGATAAATTAGTCAACTCATCATTTATCACATATGGTAGAAAATAAAGAGTCTAAGTATCACATAAAGTGTAAGAAGCACTCAATATATCAATAAATGAATCAAAGATAAGCTAAACAAATTTAAAATCCATCTATGGAGTTTTAAGAGCTATTCATAATTTCTATGAAGAGGGAAAAACTCCATGGATGGGGGAAAGGGACTACAAGCTTTTTAGAACCATATAAATATGTAATATGCTCATTAACAACCAATAACTAAATATACAAGGCATATAAAGTCTTAACTTAATATGAAAATACCTAGAAAGCTTGAAATAATGGAAGATATGATGAAGAAGAAGAAGATTCACAAATATTTATCAAACTTTAAATATGGATTGAGCCATTAATCACCAAAAATCATATCACAATCAACCTCCGTAACCTTAGTAATAGACTACTCCATAATAGATGCAAGAACAAATATCATAGAAGAAGAAATCATTCTTACAAATTAAGCACTTACAATGGAGAAATGAAGAACAATCAACAATGAGCTCTCCCTTCTCTCTAGAACTCTAAGTGTGTTAAAAACTAGATAAAATCCCCTTTTTTAAGCTAAGAGAAATAATATATATAAAAAGGTTGAAAAATATCTAACTAAATATCTAAAATAGCTTGAACCACTAAAATAGCCCATTTTGGGTGTGAAATGGCCAAGTTGCCAGGGCCATGATCGATCATGGCCAACCCATGATCGATCATGGGGTCTTCTGCCTAAATGCCAGTTTGTACCATGATCGATCATGGTTCTGGGAAATTCCTCAGATCAGCATTTTGCGAGCTTTTCACTAGCGCTTGATCAATCATTCGAAGGCCATTGCATCCTATGCCTATAAACACATAGAAACACAACAAAAGCACACCTAGCGGGACGATGTTAGATACAAAACTCGCCAAGACACTAATCTCGAGATAAGTGGATAATTAGGCATAATTAAAGCAACAAACGCGTCATGCGACTCCGGAAAAGAGCTTATGCATGACAATATTATGCGTTTATCAAGATGATGGGTTTTACTATTGCAATCGCAAAGATGACTTTAATTCCTTTGATTGGGATTTCATTCTTGAAAGAATTAATTAAAAAGTATTAATCCCACATAGAGTTTGGATGTGTTAGGAAATATTATTCGTAGTTAATAATATTATTATTCATCACAGATACGTTACAACTTTTTAAGTGGCACATGGCAAGTATTAATTGTAAATCCCAAAATTTAGTTGCTAAGCTAAACGTCTAAACCAATTTCAAATTAATTGTACTTTTCACTTTTGCAGTAAAATTTTGAACCATTGGATAACTCCTTCTCAAGCGTTGAAAATTTTCACAAAGCTCAAATACCTGTGAAATTTTAGCCACTGAAAAACATATCTTTGTATTTTGGCAAAAGTTTTTTTTTTATTTATTTATTTTTAAAACAGAAGGTAACATAATATTAATGAGGGTATACATTAGAAGGAGGTAACAGGAAAGACGGAGCCTCTTTCATCCAAGAAAAAAATCATAAACATCCCTCACATATTTTGAAGCTGTTGAGCGACTTAATTACCTTTACAATGAATAAAAGAAACCTTCCTTCTTCTATGCATATATAAATACTTTCGAGTGTCGTCTATACTGGTCAATGTATAAGAAAGGTTGTCTTTTGGTAACTCTATATCTTTGATAACCTAAAGGCAATCACCTTTCAGATGCAAATCTTAAAACCTAGCCTCAATAGCTAATCTAGCCGCCCAAGAAGATTGATAGGCTCAGCTTGCACCACCTGCAAAAGCATTGAAAGACGAACAGAAAAACCCACATTATCACAAATTACTACCCCAACACTAATGGCATTAATATCTTCAAATAAAAAAGCGTTGAAATTTACCTTGACAAAAGGATCAATTGGGCCTTGCCAATATTGAAGAGTGGTGGTGCCTATGCTAATAGGCACAGGCTAAGTTGCATCCAAAAAATTGGAAAACACGGAATGTGACATATCCATCTCCTTCTCCAGCAAAAAGTTAACCAAACAATGAACCACTTGGTTTTTATTAAACTATAAATTCCACAGTACCACCCAAACAAATGAAAGTGCATGTATTTTGTTGAAAATAATTCCTAAAATCAACATGTCAAATCATTAAGATATAAAATATAACACTTAAACTGCGTACCTAGATCCATGATAAAACGAATGCGGAAGTGTAAGGATAGATCATAATGAGAATGCGGATCATGCGGGTACATGGTCCTCCTCAACCAAATCGCCTTAGTTTCTTGATAGGAATTTTTGGTTATCTTCCAGATGGGGAGAAGAGAGCCGTATTTTGATTTGGTGTCTTGGGGACCATAACCCTAATATTTTCTTTATATACAGTCTAGTTAGGGTTCCCATAAAACCCTAACAAGCCCATATAAGGTATCTACACATTTGGCCCACATTTATTTGAGTAGTCTATTAGCTTAACTAAAAATTAATTTGACCACCAAAAATTATCCCATTAATTTAAATAGCAAATATAATTGAAATATAATAATATGTTCCCTACACATAATTAGAAATATAAATTTTCTAACATATTCAACTCAATTCATCTTTTAATTCTTCAATCGACAACTTGGCAGACATGTTGGAGAAAAAATATGGCATCTGAAACATTTGCATCAATCTATCCCATACTAATCTAGCAAAAGGGCAGTCTAAGAAAACATGAATCAAAGTTTCCTCGTATAGACCGTATATATCGCAATTAATCTCGACAACACCACCATGAATTAACAGATTCTTCTTGGTGGGTAATGAATTAGTCCAACATCTCCATAAATGGTGCTTAACTTTCTAAGGTAACCTGTATTTCCAAATTGCTTTGATGTACATTGTTTAGAAACTATGTTGCAGCCTTAAGTGTTTCTTTTTAAAGTCATTATGAAAGAGAATAATGATTAATCACGCTCTTTACCAAATTCCTAAGCATCTTGTTTCTTCTATTAAAAACATTGTTCATGCTAGGTTTGCCTAGCATGGTGTACTGTGGGATGATTCAACATTCCTCTAAAAATTTCGCAAAAGTCCTAGATGTTGTTTACCTTATCCGTTATATTTGTCATAGTATTCACCACCACGACAAGATTTCACAGCCTTTATTTTCTTACCTAATTGATTTTCTACTTCGGCTGTGAAAGCCATAACAACGTCTAAAAATGTAACTTCTCATTAATTAAATATAGGTACCCTTAATAATTGTCATGAACATAATAAAATACTGTTAGCCATTCCAGGAGGCCGTAGGGAATAGTTCACAGATATTTGCATGAATTAGTTCAAAGACATTTGTACTCATGATGGCACCTAGTTTCCTTATGTTTGTCCATTTTCCCTTTACACATTCAATATAAATTTTAAAATCTATTAAATCAAGGGGCTTCAAGAATTCCACAAGCTTATTGATTCCCTAATTGGAGATGTGTCCTAAATGCTTATGCCATAAGCTGGATAAATTCTCATTAGTTAATTTATGCTTTCTATCACGTGAATCAATTTACAAGGTTTATTACATGAGGTGATTGTATCCGTATATAAGTTATCAATTAAAGAACCAGTAGTAAAATATTTGAATCTTGAAAAAGACTGACTTTATTATTTTCAAATGAACAAGAATAATTGTATTTGTCCAAATAAAAATAAAAATTTCGTCTAAATGATAGTACTATATAAGTCTCTCTCAAATCCAAAAAGTAACCAGTCTTTATTGATAACCTAAAATTCTTAAAATCACAAATGTAACTGTTTCGCCACCACCTTGATATGTGAGTAGTATCACTAGAATCTACTCACCAAGTAATCACATGTACATAAGTTAAACTGACTACCGAACAAACCCTAATGAAAAGTATATCCTACTCTACATGCAAAGTGGCGTACCTAGAACATTCATATATCTATCATTCTTGCAAAAGTAACAAATAAATTATTTATCATATTTCTTTTACAATTACATTAGTGTTATTCTAACTGCAACTTCTTAACATTTTTCCTTTATCCTTTTTTTCTGTTCTTTAGATGTGTTTGCTAGATGAGTACTTTCTGTCTTTTATCGCTAAATCTTTTCTTCTACATGCACACTGTGAAATATAAACTCATTAAGAGATCATTTATCCTTATGCGTATCATAACTCACTGTATATTAACTATATTGTACAGGAAGAGAAATAAAGAACTGGATGCACGGTAAGTCATCAAACTGCCCTAACTTTTGTGCCTTTAGTTTGAAACCGATATTTGATATTTCCATAATGTGCTCCCCTTATTTACGGAACTAAGTAGCAATTTCCTCATAAAACCCCAAAATTTTTGGAATGGAACATTTTATGATTAGAAAAGCGAAAGCAATCACAACGTTATGTTTCCAATTCTTATTTTTTTTGCCGTTAAGCAACGATAAAAAAATTTATGTTGGCATATATATATATATAAAGCATAACTATAAACTGAATAGAGAACAAATTATAAAATCACAAACTTACGACTAATGTGTATGTCATAATACACGAACAAATAATATATATGCTTGACACAATTATTCAAATTATCAATGGTGAGTCCCCATCACAATAATACCTAGCACAACATTGATGTTTAATCTTTGGATATAAACATTAACTTGTAATTCGCCTCTCAACGCAGTAATCAAATATAGTCAACAAATCCTGTCAAATAATAGGATTTCCTTTGGCCGACATATTATTCACATGAAAAAATGGATAATTATCTTATATTTATTATTACAGGTGTACATATTATTCGGCCAAATAATAACCTTTCTTTGGGTCAATTATTATTCTTATAAATAATAAATACACACATCTTAATATTTCAACGTAAACAAATTTACGCAATAGAGGTTGATTTGGCAACTTATCATTTCAATTCATCTATTTGGAAGTATCAGACGATTTGTGCTTCGAATTCTTATGATTTAGAAATATTAAATCATATGTATTGATGAGATTTGCAAAGCACAAACCTTATCTTTTCCACAATGACGCGTAGTGCAATATTTGAATTTTTGGCAATTTGGAATCTGATGTACTGGTAAGAAACTTTAAGGATGTATACCAATAGAATTTTATTTTTTAAAACACTTTAAATCCCTAATTATATTTAATACTTTATACTTGTCTAAACCCTGATAATAGTGTAAAAATTAATCAAGTAATGATTAAAATAAAATAACAGTGACTCCAAATTAAATTCCTTAATTTTAATTCGCATGGAATCTTATATTCATTTAAGACCAAATCAAATTCAACAAATAAACAAAATTCAAAAATAAGATTAAGTGGACCAAGCTTTCTGACTATTTTCTAAAACAATTCGGATTAATCCAAGAAGAAAGAAAGAAATAAAATAAAAGGTTGAGTCCAATCGAAATCGAAATTCTCCTGACAACTTACTTGACTCAATTAACTCGGCAGATATATATATACATATTTTTAATTCAATCACAATTCCCATATGACTGCTGGAACCCAGAAATCCGGCTTCAGTTATTAGGCCATATTTTTATTTTTATTTTGGCCTGCCGAGCCACACTTCAACTTTTGTTTTCTCAAGCCAAACTTTTACTACCATTAAAATTGTAGACATTACAAAGCCTATACTCATTAGGTGCACTAACTCAAATAAAAGCCCAACAATTCTAATATGATTAATATTAGGTCTTTACACATTACAAAGCCAATACTCATTAGATGCACTAGATTGCCCATGATATAGGTGGTTACATGTGTAAGCCCATTTAAAAATTAAATTTCAACCAGGAGCTTCTCAAGTCGAATCCCAACAGTTGCAAAAACATCTGGTAGCCAACAACTGACTATTATTTCATGAATAGAGTTTAGTCGAGATGCGTGAAAGCTGGCCTGGACACTGTAGTTCCGTCTTGGCCTAGTTATAGCCATCCTCGTTCGCCCTGGTTAGAGCGGCCTCATGATGAAGCTTCAAAGCATCCAAGGACCCTTAAGGCTTCTTTTTCTCTTCGTTCGCCACCTCCAACTCCTTATAATCGGCCTTAGTAAACAGGTCTTGGGTGGCTAGGTCGATGTAGCTTTGGGGTCGTTTAGTGTTTGACTCAAGAAGTTGTACAAACGGATGAGTGCGCGCGCGCGCACACACGTGTATATTTGAAATTGTTATCATAATCATTTTCGGTCTGATCTTTTGTTGAAATTTTACAAAAATAATTCACTCAGAATAAAATTTATTTTTACCAAGTTTCATAATATCGAAATGGACACTAATTGAGAGAACTGAAATTCCATAATACCAATGTCACCTCCATATGTGAACAGCAACGCGAACCCAACAACAAATAATTAAGAAATTACGGTAAGGTAATGAAACTCATGGCCAAATAAATGGAGGACATACTAGATATGCTTCTAACAAAAATAAAGGCACATAATTCTTTAATAAAACATGAAAATTTTGTAATTATTAATACATTAAAAATTTATTTTACATTTCCTTAATTCATGTTTAATTTTTTTAGTGAATTTCTCAAAAATACCGTATGAAAATTAAGAAGTAAATTCACCAAAATTATTATTATATATACATACAAATTTTATTTTTAACTACATTCCTGTCTAAAATATACTTCCTAATTTATTTAAACTTGATAATTAATTCTTGTTGTTGGATATATATGTATTCATCTTCAATTTGTTCGTGGAAAAAACACTTACTAGAATTAGAGGAAATAAAATTTCTATAAACATTATTTTGGGAGCAGGAAAGTTTTGTTATCATTATATAACAACTTCATAGGAAATGATTTATCACAATCAAGAGGTATTTTTTTTTCCTACAAATAGTGAAAATTGTTACACTTAATAGTTTACGTGGATAAATAAAAAAAATCTATATAAGAGCATCTCCAACCGTAGTGTATAATTTTGGTTTGTATAAAATTTACACGTTTTGTAAAAAAAAAAGGACTCCAGCAGTATTTTGAGAAACTTTGACACCTAGAATTTGTGTAAAAAGGTTGTGTAAAATACAAATCAAATTTACACGACCACGTCAGATAATGTCGCGTCTATTTTCCCTCATCCCGTATCTAGAAATAAATGAATTTGAAAAGTAAGGAAATAAATATAGGATAAGTTCCACTTGTGCATATCTAATTGGTTGTTTAATATTTACACAAAAGTTTAAAAAAGACTGTTAGTGTAGAAAATGAATTCTTTATTATTTTTGCGTAAATCCCACTTTGACACATAAGATTTACACAAAATTTATACAAGACGATTGGAGATGCTCTAATAAGTTTATCCTTTTCTTTTATTAAGTAAATCTATAATAAGCTTAACTTATCTACTATATAAAACGGCTCTTCTCATTCCACCGAATCCACCAAAAAATGGATTCTTCTTATTCCATCAAAATTCTTGGCCTCTTTCTTGTGCTCTTATTTCACCTTTCTTGCGTGAAATGTAAAATTTACATTACTAAGGGGATGGAGGTACACATTACCAATGGGCTTCCTAATAATACGAATCCTCTGGAATTATTTTGTCAATCTAAAGAAACTCATTTTGGATACCATAAACTCAACGTAGGTGAAGAATTCTATTGGAAGTTTCATCTCCATTTTGCCGGAGCAACGTTGTACTGGTGCCGTTTTTACTGGGGAAACCTAGTTCGTAGTGCTGACGTTTTTAATGACGACAGAGATTTTCCAACTTGCGATCAAGATCCCAGTCCGACTGGCAATAAGTGTTATTGGTTAGTTAAAGAGGATGGGTTTTACAATTGTAAGAAAAGCAAGAAGGACTGCTCTGATTGGGAGAAAATATATGAGTGGAAGGCCTAGTTTTATGTTTATGCATCGAAGAATATTATTCAAAGTCAATAAATATTATTTGGGTAATCTTGTTTATACGTGCGTGATATGTCTATTTATCTCACTTTCAAAGATTCATTATGTTAATTCACGTTTGTTATTATTAAGTTTAAATGTATCATAAGTCATGAGATTAACTTACAAAAAAAATAAAATATTCTCATTATTTCTTTTACAATATATTTATACTAACAAAAGCCTCGATAAATTAATCCACATTTATTAATTAGTTTCTCTACATTGAATTAATTCCCATTTCTTCACCAAGCTGTACAAGAAAGTATAAGTTATTTTTTTTTATTATTATTAAATGGTAATATGTATGTATATTAGTATATATGTATGTATTGAAGAGAAATAGTAACCCATACATCAAAAGGCAAGATATGAATAACTGATCTTGAATTTTGATAAATTTAGTATTGAAAAAATTAACTATTACGGTATTGTTGGATAAATTTGATGTATTCCTATTTATCAATTCTATATATTGAGGATTGGGATCAAATAACAGAAGCATGAAGATTAATTCTAAAAATAGTATTAAATAGATAATTAAGTGAATATACTTATTAATTTTTTGAAGCGCATTTTAAAAAAAAAATTACGTAAAAAAATCCCATGTTTTAAGATGGATACGCTAACAATAGTAGCAGATAGGTTTAAAATCACCCATATTTTTAGATATTCGATAATTCTTCTATCTTGATCTCGTCAATGTCTCGTCTATTTTTATGCTTTCACATGTTTGCCAGAAACAATGATCGAACTCAATAAGTGTGTATGTGCGCGCGTATATAAATCCAAATCTCAGATCAATATGCATGCACACACCATAGCGAATGATCTATAATACTTAAAAATCAAAATAATTAATTTTAGTGCTGAAAATTCTAAAATTGAATAGTTGGTCTTTTTAATTAACATTATGTAAATATTAATTAAAATGTTCGATCAATCACGAGTTTGAAGCTTAAAGATGTGTTAATTTAGAGAATTACCCACTATAGCATATGGTAGAAAATACCTACTATTCCACTACTTTATATATATATATATATATATATTTCCTTTCTTATATATATATATGAGTACGTAGTGGAATGGTAGGTACATTTCACCATAAGTTATTGTTTATAAGAGTCTCTCTAACCGTTTTGTATAATTTTGATTTGTGTAAAATTTACACACAAATGGTCTCCAGCAGCGTTGTGTGAAAGGGTTATATAAATTATAAATCCAATTTAAAATTAGTTTTTAATATAATGTATATATTTAAAATCAACTAATAGAGCGCTACAAAATAAGATCCATTGTGGCTATGAAATTATGTTTGATACATTCTATTTGGGTGATTTACATTGGTCCATTTAAATTTTACACAAAAATACCATTGCAACACAAAATTGATATGTGATAATTTATGTGTAAAACTCCCTCAGATCATCTCCAGCAGTAGTGTATATTTAGGTTTGTGTAAAATATACAAAACTTGTAAAAATTTTGAGCTCCACTATTCTTTTAAATTTAGCTATGTATAAAATGAATGTGTAAAATATACCCCAAGTTTATACTGCCACGTCAACTTTCTTTCCTCAATTATTTTATAAAATTGAAAAATGTAATAACTTTTAATAGAAATCATATATTTTAATATAAATTATATAGCTAAAATCTACTCATCGAGACTAACAAATCAAGATTCATTATTGTTATAATATTATGTATACAAAATTCAAGAAAAAATAATTAAAAATTGCATAAAATGATATATAATATGCATAATTATCTTATTGGTTCATTCAAATTTTACAAAAAAATTTAAAAATGTACCATTGGAGCATATTTTTTTTTACACTTCAAGTTTTGTGTAAAAATGTCTCGACACATACGATTTTACACAGAAAAAAAAAATATACACAACCATTGGAAATGCTCTATATTCTATAAACAATATTTTTGGTGCAGGAAAGTTTTATTATAATTATATAACTACTTCATCATAGAAAATGATTTATCACAATCAAGAGGGTTTTTTTACCTAAAAATAGTAACATGCAGTTGTGACACTTAATAGTTTACGTGGATAAATCAAAAAAAAATATCTATATAATAAGTTTAGCCTTTTCTTTTATTAAGTAAATCTATAATAAGCTTAACTTATCTATTATATAAAAAGATTTTCTCATTCCACCAAATCACCAAAAACTCATTTTCTCATTCCACCGAATCTACCAAAAAAATGGGTTATTCTTATTCTATCAAAATTCTTGGCCTCTTTCTCATACTCTTATTTCACCTTTCCTGCGTGAAATGTAAAATTGAATTTACTAAGGAGATGGAGGTTCACATTGTCAATGGGCTTCCTAATAATACGGATCCTCTGGAATTATTTTGTCAATCTAAAGAAACTCATTTCGGATACCATAAACTCAACGTGGGTGAAGAATTCTATTGGAAATTTCATGATAATATTGCTGGACGAACATTGTACTGGTGCCGTTTTTACTGGGGAAACCTAGTTCGTAGTGCTGAGGTTTATAATGGCGACAAGGGATTTCCATATTGCGATAGAGAAAACAGTCCTGGCAATCAGTGTTATTGGTTAGTTAAAAAGGATGGGTTTTACACTTGTAAGGAAAGCAAGAAGGGTTGCTCTAATTGGGTGAAAAAATATGGGTGGTAGGCCTAGGTTTATTTTTAAGTATCGAAGAATATGATTCGAATTCAATAAATATTATTAGAGTAATTTTGTTTCTATCTATGTGAAATGTCTGTTTACCCCACTTTCGAATATTGTTAATCCACGTTTGTTATTAAGTTTAACCGTAATATGGGATTAATTTACAAAAAAAATAATAATTCTCATTATTTTTTACAATATATTTTATAATAACAAAATTTTCGATAAATCAATTCATTAATTTCTCCACATTGAATTAATTCTCATCCCTACACCAAGCTGTAATATAAGTTATATATCACTCTTGTATTTTTTATTTTTTATTTTATTATGAAATAGTAATAATACGTATATATGTATTTATTGAAGAGAAATAGTAATATTCATTAACCCATACATCAAAAGGCAAGATGAATAATTGATCTTGAAGTTCGATTAATTTAGTATTGAATAAATTAACTATTACGTTATAGTTGGTATATTCTATTGAGGGATGGGATCAAATAACAGAAGCGTGAAGATTAATTCTACTAACACAGTAATTAAGAAATTAAGAGCATGAATGAATTTATGTGTTTACAAATATATAATATTATGAAAGCGAGTGAACTTAGTTGTATTCAGTGGATATACATTGAATAAATTTAAAATAGATAATTAAGTGGATATACATATCAATTTTTTGAATTGAAGGGCATTTTTAAAAAGTTTGACCGAAACAACTCCCATATTTTAAGGCGGATACACTAACAAAAGTCGTGGATAGGTTTAAAATTACCAATATTATTATTTCTTCGAACATTTCTCTAATCTCTGTGTAGGTGTTGATATCTTTCTTTTATGAATATATTTCCCCATTTGCTGCTAAACTACAATTTTCTTTAATTTCAAATTGTAAATTGTAGTATTTGATACCCCCTATACTAGTATAATGTTTAAGCGTGGTTACTAAACACATATAGGTGTAATTGGCAACCTTTTTTCTTTAGGTTGAACTGTATATATATAGTCATGGAAATTTTTGGATACATACCATATCATCTTCGTTGAATTTCATCAACAAATTAAATCGAAAAGTGGATTAACTAAATATCTAAAATTTAAACAATTAAAAATGTGTATATATATGTACAAGGACAATGTTGCCCTTAATGCATGTTATGATTAGCTGGCTGATGAAGCCGATAAAACATCCTAAAAATTTTGTTTTAATTTTTGTGTCATATCTGAATGTTGATCACTCAAATCAAAATTGTACCCAAATCACATACTATAAGAATAAATCCGAATCTCAAATCAAAGCTTCCACAATATCTAATCGCGGCGCTAGCATTTCCTCTAAGTACATGGGAAATGTGACTAAATTGACATCCGTAATTTTTTAAAGGGGGAGAATCAATGTTTAGAAGAATGTCTGTTTAAGAAAAATTGGCATGCATAATATTTATTTCTTCTAAGTACTTAGAGAATCTCCAATCGTTTTGTATAAATTTTGTGTAAATCCTACTTGTCAAAGTGGAATTTACACAAAAATAATAAAGAATTCGTTTTGTACTCCAACAGTTTGTTTTAGACTTTTGTGTAAATATTAAACTACCAATTAGATACGCACAAGTGGAACTTATCCTATATTTAGTGCTTTACTTTTTAAATCCATTTATTTCTAGATACGGGATGAGAAAAAATAGATGCGAGATTATTTGACATGGTTATGTAAATTGGGTTTGTATTTTTCACAACCTTTTTACACAAATCCTAGGTGTCAAAGTTTCTTAAAAGACTACTGGAGACCTTTTTTTTTTTACAAAACGTGTAAATTTTATACAAACCAAAATTATACACTACAGTTGGAGATGCTCTTAAAAAATGTGTTTAAATTAAAGTATGTGGTTCCAAAAGAAATTTATCTACCCGATTAGGCTCCTTAATTTTCATTACTCCACTTTCTCATTTTTTATCATTGGAATTTATTTCGAGTATTAAACAGATGAATATTTTTATCAAGCTATGATCTCTATAATAAGTAAATTTTCCATACAAAATTTGTCAAAAGATCCAATTTAAAAGTAGATAGGTCAGAGTTATCATATAAGTTGGACAGATAAGTAGATTTTAAATATATATTTTTCATTAAAATCCATATTTTCTATTAAAATTTATTATGTCTTAAAAAATTATTAAAAAAAAATGAGAAAAAGGAAAGCTAGTTTGACAATGTAAAGTGTGATTGTATTTTACGCATTTATTTTACATAAAAATTATTTTTAAAAGACTACTGGAGTGTAAACTTTTACAACTTTCATAAATTTTACACAAAATTAACTATATATTAAGGTTTGTAATGACTACGAAATTCGTGACAGTAAGTAATATTGGTGGTTTTACGCTTGGAAAAAAGCCCAGCGGAATTGCTTCCACGGCAATATATGAGTGGCAGCTAAGAAGTAGTTTGCCTAGTGATTTTATATCAAAAAAACTCATTCAAATTAAGAATTATTTTAATTTCATTTTAATTACTATTTTCTATATTTTAAAAGGAACCGATAAATTTAGGACATTGCCATCACGAAAAACAATGTAAGTTTTAAATTTACAGACAATTTTTAACCACAAAAACAAATCTAAAAAGGATACCCAGTCTTACTTAAACTCTGTTTTTAGTTTTGAAAAAGAAAAAGAAAAAAAAACCACTGTCTTTAAGGGTATTTTTTTTTCTTTAACACAAATCCATCATGTGACATGTATCATTATAAAATTGGATTCTCAATTACCAATTAGAAATAAGATATGCTCAAGTATATAACATATTTTTTTTAGATTTATAAATAGACTTTAAAATTATTAAAGTATTAAAAGAGGTTAAGTGAATTATACGCAAAAATTGAGATATTTAGTTTGGGACATCCAAAAAAATTGAACTTTTACACTCAACCATGTAACATTTGTATCAATGTTAAATTAGATTTTTCCATTACCAAATAGAAATAGGATATGCTCTAGTCTATAATATTTTTTTTTATATTTATAAAAAAAGGCTTTAAAACTATTAAACTATTAAAAGAGAAATGATTAATAAGAAATAATTACTTAAAATATACGGAATTTACTATTTTACATGGGTTTTTTCTATATTAATAATAATAATAATGGTTTTAAATTTGGTAATATTTAGAGAATCCTTTTCCATAAATTTACACAATATTAACCGTAAGTTTTAATAAAACTAACAATATTTAGATAATCATTTTCCATAAATTTACACAATATTAACCAAGTTATTTTGATGATTCCTAGTATCATCCTTTCAAAAAAACCTTAGTCCACTATCTATTGGTTTAATTTTATACGTTGAACACTGAGGCCTTCGATTATTCTTATGTCTCGATTTGCTTAATTTTCTCTATTTGGTCCATCTCTCGTCTATTTTTATGATTTCACATGTTTGCTAGAAACAATGATCGAACTCGATAAGTGTGTACATGCGTAACATTGTTCATTAATCTAAATCTCAGATCAAATCTTCCACAATACAAATATATATGATGTTATTGTGTAATTTATTATGGTATGCATCTACACACCATAATAAATGCTCTATATTACTTGAGAAATCAAAATAAATAGTTTGAGTGCTGGAAAAAAAAAAACTCAAATTGAACTAGTCAACATTGTAAAGAGTAGCTCGACATTCCTTTTTTTAGTAAAAAGATGAAGTTTTATTATCTTTTACAACTAACACCCAAAGATGATGGGAAAAACTACAGTCCTATTTTACTAAGTGAATCTTTATATAATTATTTGTTGAATGTTTCAAGTCAACTAACTACTAATATGCTTCTCTCTTTATTTTATCCGCAGCACACACGTAGGGTGTACTCCAGAGACTAGTTTATTATATAAGCCGCCAAACAAAACTCAATATCATGCTTCAAAAAATGGGTTCTTATTCTACCAAAATTCTTAGCCTCTTTCTCATGCTCTTATTTCACCTTTCTTGCGTGAAATGTAAAATTCATTTTTCTAGGGGGATGGAGGTTCACATTGTCAATGGGCTTCCTAATAATACGAATCCCTTGGAATTATTTTGTCAATCTAAAGATACCCATTTTGGATACCATAAACTCAACGTCAGTGACGAATTCTATTGGAAATTTCATAATAGTTTTGCTGGAAAAACGTTGTATTGGTGTCGCTTTTACTGGGGAAACCTAGTTCGTAGTATTAAGGTTTATGATGACCACGCGAAGTTTCCAAATTGCGTTTATGAATTCACACTTCGCGGTAGTAAGTGCTATTGGTCAGTAAAGGAGGATGGGTTTTACAATTGTAAACATTTTGAGCAGAATTGCTTTGAATGGGTGAAAAGTTATGATTGGACGGGAGAGTCTGCGTAGAGGTTGTGTATCAGAAAATATTATTCGAACTCAATAAAATTTATTATTTGTTTGAAAATTTCTCTAATTTATGTGTGTTGATATCTTTCATTTATGAATATATTTCCCTATTTGTTGCTAAACTACCATTTTCTTTTCAATTTTTAAATTGTATTATTAGGTAAATTGTACAATATTCTAAAGGGGCTCACAACTGATATAGAAAAATTAATGTGACAACCAACGTTGATTTTCCAACCTTATTTTTCAGGTTGAAATATATATATATATATATATGGGGACAAAGTTGCCCTTAATGCATGTTATGATTAACCGGTTAATAAGCGGATAAGTGTGTACGTAACATTGTTCATTAAAAAATTTTAAAATTTTCGTTTTGTTTTTTGTTTCATATCTAAATGTTTATGCATCAAATCATAATTGTATCCAAATCACATACTATATATTAGCATAACTCCGAATCTCAAATCAAAGCTTTCACTAAATGTAACTCTAAAATTGCAACTCATAAAATGCCAAATATATCTAACCAACAATGAAAATAATAACATTTTAAAAAATAATAATATTGGAACTTGAAATATGAAATTATCTACCCTCTTCATATCTTTAGCTCAAGAAAATCAACATTTTGAATTCATTGACCCAATGATTTTATTATTAGATCTGTACTTTGGATCTAAATATTAATTTTGGAGTGCAATATGGGGGAGAAAGAATGAACGAAACGTGATTTGTTAAATGTGAACTTAATTTACTTTAATTGAAATTTTAAATTTTATACTTTACATCCTACTCTAAATATATTTTTAATAATAAATAAATATATACATATAAAGGGAATGTCTAAGTGCCACCTAGCTTTATTTCAATGATACAAAAATCTCCCCTCCTGAAAGGAGGATACTACAAATCTATGAAGTACGAATACTCTCCTAGAGGCGATGAATCCTTTTCGATAGCTAAATCAGAGAGTATGGGGTTTAATTTTATTTTTTTGATCTCGATACGTCCCTATACGTTAATTAGATACGCTGGAAGGGTCTTTTTTTTAATTTTAAAACTTAGAAATGGGTCAAAGTAAAATAACTTTAAATGTTAGACTGGAAATAAAAAAAAGAAAAGAAACTTAGTCTATTGAGTCCATTATGATTATTATCTTTATATTTCCCTTTTTTTAAAAGAAGCTCATGTCCCCGAAAAACCAGAGCACTAAAGGGTTATATTGTTTTCTCTTATTTTATGGAACAATCTAGTCTATGTATGCTTTATATATGCTTTAATTATGGGTGAGAGTGACAATGATCCTGTTGAGTATTTGGACTATTGATGCAATATAGTTTCTTTTTGTTGATTTTTTAAATATCTTTAATGTTTATTGCATATAATATAATATATATATATATATATATATATCATTAAGAACATATCTGCACGTGTCATATCCTGCATTCTGAAAAATTTACAAAACATGTACCGTGTCAAAACGCAATTCTAGTATCGTGTCCGTGCTTCGTAGCTACATATATATATATATATATATGTATAATTAAGTAGTTTTAGGATTTAGGATTTCAGCTATATAAATAATTATTTTTCTATTATTGTAAAATAACCTACGAATTAATTAATTAAATGTTTAGAAATCTCTCACTTTTATTAAAATTTGAAGATTTTTCCCTTTCTTGTGCATTCACAAAGCTCAAGGTCGAAGATGGTGTTCTTCTCCTTTCACCTGTGCTTATGTGTGCTACAAATAAACGCAGGCTAGTAATTAGATCATATCTTTGAATACAAAAGAAATCAGCTATGTCAAAAGATAATATGTTGGTTTTTCTACAAGAAAACTAGGATTTTATCCTTACTTTTAAAACATATTAGGCAACAGGACTACATAATACTAAAAATTAGGAACACACCCCTATGTTGACCTTTTGACCGTAATTAAATTGCCTTTAATAAAATAATTCCAAGATGTAATATTATGTCAAAATGACTATTGTACCCTTGCATTGGTTTTTAGAAAGTCTTAGGATTTACTTAATTGAAGGATTTTTGAATTTTGGTTTTAATAAAGAAAGTATAAGTGCACAGTTAATTAAATTTATTAGGATTTAAAATTTAAAATGCAAATGTTATGTTTACAACAATATATACAACTCGAGATATGAATGCATTGTTATCGCATATATAATTAAACTTATTTCTATATATATATATTTAGTATATCTACTATATTTATTTGTATATATAATGTTATGATATAACTTATTACGATATGCATGCACACACCATAGTGAATGCTCTTCTTACTTAAACATTCAAAATAAATAGTTTCAGTGCTGAGAATTCTCAAATTGAACAGCTGGACTTTTTAATTAACATTGTGTAAATATTAATTAAAATGTTAAATCACAAACTCGAAGTTTAAAAATGTGTTAATTTAGAGAAGTGCCCACCATAGCCTACGGTGGAAAATGCAGACCATCCCACTACTCTATATGTATATATATATATATATGTATTATATTATGCAAAAGGGCAGTCAACATTATAGAAATTAGCTCGACATTCCTCTACTTTTTTAGTAAAAAGATGAAATTTTATTATCTGCTATAACCAACACCCAAAGATGATAAAGAAAAACCTTAGTCCTTTTTTAGTACGTGAATCTCAAATTACTTGTTGAATATTTCAACACTCAACTAATTACAAATATGCTTATATGTCTTGTAGTTATTATATAAGCAGACCAACGAAATTCAATATATTATGCTACAAAAAATGGGTTCTTATTCTACCAAAATTCTTAGCCTCTTTCTTGTACTCTTATTTCACCTTTCTTGCGTGAAATGTTTACTAAGGGGATGGAGGTTCACATTACCAATGGGCTTCCAAATAATACGAATCCTTTGGAATTATTTTGTCAATCAAAAGATACTAGTTTTGGATACCATAAACTCAACGTCGGTGAGGAATTCTATTGGAAGTTTCATAAACATTTTTTTGGAAAAACATTGCATTGGTGTCGATTTTACTGCGGAAACCTAGTTCGTAGTATTAAGGTTTATGATGACCACGAGGAGTTTCCAAATTGCGAGAAACAAATCCCAGTTAGCGGCAGTAAGTGCTATTGGTTAGTAAAGGACGATGGGTTTTACAATTGTAAACAAAGCAAGAGATTTGCTATGAATGCGAGAAAAGTTATAATTGGCAGGGAGACTTTGCGTAGTGGTTATGTATCGGAAAATATTATTCGAATATAATGAAATTTATTATTTGTTTGCAAATTTCTCTAATTTATGTGTGTTGATATCTTTCATTTATGAATACATTTCCCTATTTGTTGCTAAACTATCATTTTCTTTTCAATTTTTAAATTGTACTATTAGGTAAAATGTACAATATTCTAAAGGGGCTCACAACTGATGTAGAAAAATGTGACATCCAACATTGAATTTCCAACCTTCTTTTTTAAGTTGAAAAAACATATTTATATATATATATGGGGACAAAGTTGCCCTTAATGCATGTTATGATTAACCGGTTAATAAGCCGATAAGTGTGTACGTAATATTGTTCATTAAAAGATTTTAAAAGTTTTGTTTTATTTTTTGTTTCATATCTGAATATTGATCCATCAAATCAGAATTGTATCCAAATCACATACTATTAGCATAAATTAATCCGAATCTCAAATCAAAGCTTTCACTAAATGTAACACTAACATTGCAACTCATAAAATGCCAAATATATCTAGCCAACAATGAAAATAATAACATTTTAAAAAAATCAATATTAGAACTTGAAATATCAAATTATCTACCCTCTTCATATCTTTAGCTGAAGAAAATCAACATTTTTAATTCATTAACCCAATGATTTTATTATTAGATCTGTACTTTGGATCTAAATATTAATTTTGGAGTGCAATATGGGGGAGAAAGAAAGCACGAAACGTGATTTGCATGTTAAATGTGAACTTAATTTACTTTAATTGAAATTTTAATTTTTTTACTCGATCTACATCCTACTCTAAATATATTTTTTATAATATATATATAAAGGGAACGTTTTAAGTCTCACATTTACTACAATAAAAGCAAAGATCTATTCACCTAGATCTGACTCGAACTCGAGAGCTCTTCTGAGAGGGGGTGGGTGTCTTATCAACTAGGCTAGTCCACTCGATTGCTCTAATACTACATATATATATATATAATTAAGTATTTTTAGGATTTAGGACTTTAGCTATATAAATAAGTAGTTTTTTTAATCAAAGTAAAATAACCTACGAATTAATTAATTAAATGTTTGAGAAATTTCTCGCTTTTATGAAAATTCAAAAATTTTTCTGGATTCGCAAAGCCCAAGATCAAAGATGTTGTTCATCTACTTTGACCTTTTCTTATGTGTACTACAAATAAATACAGGCCAGTAATTAGATCATCCCTTTAAGTAAAAGAATAATCATCTACTTCGAAGGATAAAACATTGATTTTTCTATAAAATTTATTAGAGACGATGATATAACTGATAAGTAGACTACCTCAACCAATTTTTATTAAAAAAATTGAATGCGAAAGTGTATAGTTAAAAATTGGTAAACTATGTTCTTTACTCAAAATTGAATCCTTTGATCAAAATAATCTATCCATCACAAAAATCATCTCTATACCATGCATGTTTCAAAAAAAAATATCATCTACCACGCAAGTTTTTTGAAACTGTGATGCCGCGGCCAGGGAGGTAGGAGGAGTCAACATTATAGAAAGTAGTTCCACATTCTTTTTTTAGTAAAAAGATGAAATTTTATTATCTGTTATAACCAACACCCAAAGATGATAAAGAAAAACCTGAGTCCTTTTTTAGTAAGTGAATCTCGAATTACTTGTTGAATATTTCAACACTCAGCTAATTACTAATATGCTTATATATCGTATAGTTATTATTATATATAAGCAGACAAACGAAATTCAATATATTATGCTACAAAAAATGGGTTCTTATTCTACCAAAATTCTTAGCCTCTTTCTTGTGCTCTTATTTCACCTTTCTTGCGTGAAATGTAAATTTCACTTTACTAAAGGGATGGAGGTTCACATTACCAATGGGCTTCCAAATAATACGAATCCTTTGGAATTATTTTGTCAATCAAAAGATACTGATTTTGGATACCATAAACTCAACGTTGGTGAGGAATTCTATTGGAAATTTCATAACCATTTTTTTGGAAAAACATTGTACTGGTGTCGATTTTACTGGGGAAACCTAGTTCGTAGTATTACGGTTTATGATGACCACGAGAAGTTTCCAAATTGTGAGAAACAAATCACACTTCGCGGCAGTAAGTGCTATTGGTTAGTAAAGGACGATGGGTTTTACAATTGTAAACAAAGCGAGGAGAATTGCTCTGATTGGGAGAAAAGTTATAATTGGCAGGGAGACTCTGCATAGTGGTAATGTATCGGAAAATATTATTCGAATTCAATAAATTTTATTATTTGTTGCTAAACTACCATTTTTTTCAATTTTTAAATTGTAGTATTAGAAAATTGTACAATATTCTAAAGGAACTCACAACTGAGACAGAAAAATGTGAAATCCAACATCGATTTGCCAACCTTATTTTTTGGTTAAATATATATATATATATAAGGATAAAGTTGCCCTTAATGCATGTTATGATTAACCGGTTAATGAGCCGATAAACATTGTTCATTAAAAGATCTTAAAATTTTTATTTTATTTTTTGTTTCATATCTAAATGTTGTTCGCTTAAATCAAAATTGTATCCAAATCTATACTATCGATATATACTATAGAAGTATAACGTGGAAAAATCATCCAAATTCTTAATTCGCCATCGTTGAACAAGGGTTCTGTGTGGTCTACTCCCACCTCCCCTAGGCCCCATCGTTCAACTTTCACTACTTCCGTTCACAATTTTATCTCTTTTCACAACCGTCGTAAATTGCAATCCAACGGTGCAAAAAACTGTATCTATTCTTTTTCTAAAAATAATAACATTTAAAAAAAAATCAATTTGGATCATGAGATATCAAATTATCTACGCTCTTCACATCTTTAGCTCAAGAAAATCAACATTTTCAATTCATTGACCCAGTTATTTTATTATTAGATTTGTACTCTAGATCTAAATATTAATTTTGGAGTGCAATATCGGGGAGAACGAAAGAACGAAACGGTGATTTGTTAAATGTGAACCTAATTTACATTAATTGAAATTTTAAATTTTATACTTTACATCCTACTCTATATATATTTTTAATAAGAGTTATACTATAAAGAGAGAATCCCTCACTTTAACAAAAAGAATGGATGGCTATTTAAAGGGGTAAATTAAATCGATGAATTTTTTTATGAAAATATGTAGAGATGATTTATATAGTGAGTAGATCACCTTCACAAAAATTCATAAAAAAATTCAATCTCGAAGTGGGTGTTTTGAAAAATTGATATATATGTACATTTTCGGCTGTTAAAATTTTTGATGATCATACTCAGTTTCTCCATTCGTAATTAATTACATTTATGTGTGTTTGGCAGATAGGGTATAGGAGGAGATAGATATTTTTTTTTCCTATCATATGGTGCTATATTGGATAGGATGAAACTAACATATCATGTGTTTTGTGGTAGCTAGGCATGATAAGATATATTTTTTCTATCCCATAATTGGTGTAAGATCAGATAGGATATTATAGGGGATAAATTAATCACATTCCTTCTGGAATTAAAAACTACCTTTTTTATTTTTAATTATATTATCTTTATTTTTCATATTTAAATAATTAAATTGATTAATTAATATAAGTTTAGTACTAAAAATCTTGGGCTCTCAATTCATAAAATTCATTTGTTGCATTTTATCATTGATTATTTTATGAAGATAATTTTTACAAAGTTTTATATGACAAATAAGGAAAAGTTTCATGGTATATATAATTTAACTCTTTTCTTTCTCAATGAATTATTTTTTTCATGAAGTTTAATTATCATTAAAATAAAAATCACATTGGAAAATTACCAGTTTTTATAAACAAAATGAAATATAAGATTAAAATATTATATGGATAGATTGATTGATTGTTTAGTTTCGAGAATCCGACCATAACTCAAATTATATAACCTAATGCAAAATAAGGGTGTTTTAAAAAAAAAAATATTGCAAGTATTGCCTTGCAAAAAATATTATAAATGCATCAAAATTGTGTCAAAAGATGCATATAAAAAAAATTAAAAAGACTAAAAGTAGCAATTAATGAGTTTGAATCAAAAGTTACATTAATTTATTATATCTTATTTTGACTTTTAATTCAGGACATCACCAAAATCTAAACTTAATTTTAATATGAGCTTATTTAATTTTTATCCGACTATTTCTTATCGTATCATGTCCTGTATAATTTTTCTCGAACTGATTCATTTCTCATCTTATTCAAGTAATTCTAACTCTTATCATATCCGATCATTTTTCTATCATATCATACCTCCTTTATTCGGCTTACCAAATATAGCATTATCTTTCTCCTCTTCTTATTCATTTCACCCTCTCTAAAAAAATTATGCGTAGTTCATTTCACAAAAACCATTTCATTTATCTCCTCTTTATACCATAATTAATAAAACTTTCATTCGATCTATTTGTGCATTCAATTAGTCAATAAATCTCTCATATGTTATGCATAATTTTTATTATGTATATTAGTATAATTATTATGAAGTGCGTGCACATTGTGCTGATCATAAAACTAGTTAAGTAGTCTCTCCTACTTGTCACGTGCCTGCATTAATTAGATTATTGATTACTTTTAGTCATCAAGAGTCCATTGGATTCTAATTTTTATTATCAAAACGTAAGTTTCCTATTTCATTTTTTATACTAAATTCTTAGAAGCAATAAAATCATGTACATATAATCTAAAGCAAATTTTTGAAATTCATTCATTTTAATTTATGATGTTCCCATTTCATTTATTTATTTATTTAGTATTCAATCATTGGAATAATTTTTTTGTAATTACACTGTATTTCGAGGAAGGCAAATATATAATTTAATTAGTTAAAAATACACTTTTACATAACTTGTAATAGTATTTATAGCTATGCAATATATTTTGCTATTGTCTACCATATAATATGTGTTCCTTGCAATTTTTTTTTCCTGTTTGAAATTACAATACCTATATATTTAATAGTACATGTTCATAGTTACGATAAATTTTAGAAAAAAAACAACTAGCGCAACATGTTTATATGTACATCAGTATTAAGAAAAAATATGTTTTTTTTTCACAAGACTCGAATAATCCTCATTTCCGTTGGTCACAGAAAAAAATTTAAATAAATAAAACACGAAAAAATAGCACACACAACAAAACAACTAATGTAATAGCTATAAGGTTCCAAAAATTAACAAAATATATCTAACACTCGTTAACTTTTTATGTCTTACGAGAACTAGGTGGCCGACATAAGTTAAATTGTAAAAAGCGACAGAATAAGCCAACTTTCTTGTCATGAATCTATAGATCGCATGAAATATGTCTTTTCTTTTGCTTATGCCATGAGTAACGTGGGCATCGCAACATTTTTTTGGTACAAGATTTCGATGGATTTTCCTCTTAGTGACCCAAAATGAAACCAAAAAGAATTGTGTGCATCATTTAGTAGGAATGATTGTAAGACGTAAAACTCAAAAACCTTAAATTGCAAGGTGTATGCCAATCAACAATTATCTATTTATTTACATACAACAGATATTACATAAACCCACTTGGAACTCATAATATTTTCCAAAGTATATTGTTTCTCATAGAGGAGACATATATAACCAGATCAATTGACAAATTAAAGAAATATTTATTAAAGTTCTCACAAATTTGCAGACGCATCTAAACATAAGCGAAACTGCTTCTTATTATCACCAGGATTCCACTTTTTTCCAGTCAGTTGATATCGGAACAGCATTGTAGTTGGAAAAGTAAAATCCATCAGCTTTCGCTAGCCAGTAACATTTAGGAGTTCCCCCGTGATTCCCCAAGGTTTGACAATATATGTGATTGTTGTAAACATCAAAAGCTTTATCTTTGTCTTGCCAATAAAAGTGGCAGAAGAATAGCGTTCTTCCAAAAAAATTGTCTCTGAATTTCCAATAGAATTCCTCACCAACAAGTAGTGCATGGTACCCCAAATCATCATCCTTAGACTGACAACGAAATTCAAGTAAATTAGTATTATCAGGCAACCCATTAACAATGTGAACCTCGTACTTTCGAAAGTTAAACAATTTTTCTTCACACTCGGTGTAAGAAATGTGAATGAAGAGGAAAATAAAAAGACCAAAACTTTTCATCGCATAGACACCCATATTGTGAAATGATGATGGTCGATCATTATAGTTTTTGCACTTTTGCTCTTATATAGAGATCGCAAATATATTTGGAATGTGTAGTAGAAATTGATTTAATTTCCAACTTTTTACACATAGTCCGCAATTTAATTTCTATATATTGATCGAAAGAAATGGAAATATATTTGGAATGTTTGGTATAGTAGTAACTAGTTTTCTAATTTTTTTTCTATAGATTCCCCCTTTAGATTATTATAACATGGTAAAGTTTTAAATGACTCCATATCATTTTAACCATATTGTTCATTTGGTTATATAAAATTAAAGCAGCAAAACTACAAAGATAGTTAAAATAATAAAGAGAGAGAAGAAGAAAGAGAGGATAAGAGATATATTCTTCAATAATTTCGTGTAAAACAATGGGAGGGGTCACTTGCATTTATTCAATGAGCTTACCTCCTTATTTATTCACAGAACTGGTATATATAATATGATGTTATCACCTAATTCATACCTTACAATCAATGTGGGACTAGTTTATTTCTTTACACATTACATATGGATATCCATACATCAAAATTTTAAAAACTCCTCCTTGGATGTCCATTTTGCCATCATTCGATTACAAATGCCTTATTAAAACATAGCTAATTAAAGAAAAAACCAATGGGAAAAAACCAAAGTGAATGAAAAATAATATAACATTCTTCTAGATTATTAAAGTCGCATTGGATGCACAAATTTTGTCTCATTAAAACATTTATAGGAAAAACCAATGGAAAACACAAACAAGAAAGCAAAAGAATGAAGAACCAAAAAACCAAAACAATGAGCCGCAAGCTTAGCATGAAAGAATGGACGAAGAAGAAGCAGAATAACAAAAAAGCCAAAAAAGGTGAACATCATTGTTTATGTTTTAAAAGAAAAAAGGACCGCCAGTCCAATGTTTTAAGAAAGAATGGATCTAGGGTCCAAGATTTCGAATAACTGCTGGAGGTCCAAGTTTTCATAATGCTGCACCAAAGGGCACAAAATTTGACAAATGGGCTAACAGCCCTAAAATAAAGACAGGCTGTAGGCCCATTGATCGAAGAATGTATGATGATAAGTAGTAGGAGTGTAAGGCTAAAGGCCTAATGTTTTCGAGGAAACTGACAAACTTTGGTGCGGTGTCAAAAAAAGAAAAAAAAAGGTAAGGCCGTACGCCCTAAATTTGGAAAATGAAAATGAAAATGGTGAGGTCCCTAGAAGGTATCTTGAAAAGGGAGTTGCATGCTCAAATGATTGAGGGATTGATATCCCCAGAAAAGTTTGAAAAAGAAATGGGTCGTGAAATTAATGTTTGAAATGGAAGAAGCATAGACTTGGTGATTGAATTGAAATGAAATGAGCTGAAGGCCAATATTTTGAAAGAATGAGCTGTGAGCTTAGTGAGGGGCGTTATCCCTTGAATAATGTTTAGAAGAATGGGTTGATGGCCAATGTTCTAAAAGAATGGGTTTGTGGCCAAACGATTTGAAAATGGGTTGATGGCCAAAACAATTTAAAAGTGGGCCAAGAACCCAAGATTTGAGGAAAAGGGCCGATGATCTAACATTTAAATGCTTTGAAAAGGAAAAGCAAGTCGAAGGGTAAAAAATTTGATAAGAATGATTGAGAGTCCAAAGTTTGGAAATGAATAGGCCGAGAGCCTTAAATTTGAAAAAGAATGGGCCGAAAGCCCTATGTTTAAAAGAAAATTGGTCGATGGCAAACTTATTTGAACATAGGCCTATGGCCATAACAATTTAAAAATGGGTCGATGGCCAAATGTTTAAAAAGAATGGGCCGATGGCCAAATGATTTGAAATGAATGGTCTAATGGCCAAAATATTTTAAAGTGGGCCGATGGCAAAAATTATTTGAAAAAGGGCCAAAGGCCTGAAGGATTGAAATAGAGGGGCCAGAAACCCGAAGTTTGAAATTTGGCCTACAAGTTTGAAATTAGTGGATGGAAGGCCCAAATGATAAAGAAGATGGGCTGAGAGCCCAAGACATGATGAAGATGGACCGAGAGCCAGGAAGATGGGTCAAATGCCCAAAGAATGGAAAAGATAAGCTGCAAGCCAAGAAAAAGGGATAAAGGGATCTAAGTGGTGAAGAAAGATAGGCCAAAGGCTCGAGAATCAAAGAAGAAGTGCGAGTGGATAGATACATTGAATGTGGGCTATAAAACCTAAGGTAAGAAGCATGATGGGTCGAAGGCCTGAACAAGAACATAACCAGAACAGTGGCGGGCCGAAGTCCCAAACGTGTGAACCAAATGGGTCGAAGGCCCGAACGTGTTAAAGATGGGCTTAAGTCCTAAATGTATGAAGAGGATGGGCAGATGGACTAAATGTGTGGGAAAAAGCTTGAAAGTTCGATAAACCGGGTTGAGGATCCAATGTTTGAAAAATAAATGATTTGTAGGCTCTATGTTTGATGCAGGCACGAAGAAAGATGAAGGAACGAGCAAAAGATGATGGGTCGTAGACACAATAGAGAAGCTTGAGAGATGGACCGTAAGACTTATAGATACCATAAGCCAATTCTGCCTATGAGTATTGAAAACAAGCCGACACAATAGTTATAAGATACCATAAGACTTATAATGTCAATTCATGGTTCATTTATAATTAACCGTTAAGGTTTCACTCTTACCCATAAAATTTGTGACGATTTCATGTTGTACTAACGTATCATCTAACAATTGTCAGGCTATAGTCATAATGGATCTTATTTTATAGATCTCGACGAGTAGGTTTCAAATATATATATATATATATTTATCTAATTTTGATTTTTGGATTTAATGTTATGGTGTTTTAAAAAAAATTAGAGAGAGAAAGTAAAGTGAAATAAATTTTGAGAAGTGTAAAAGTAAAGTTGATTTTGAGTTGAGTTTTTAAAATTTAGAAAAAGAAAAAAAAAACCACCAAACAAGCCATCATATTTAGGTCAAATAAGATCAAAGATGTTAAATTTATGCTAACATGAACCCATCCCAAACTCTTGAGGGATATTTGTTGCATAACCCATATTCGTCTCGGTCATAAAAAAACAATTTCAACCCCAACTTATTAGAAAGATCCTATTCCATATAAAATCTATAGCGAAATTCAATACTTATGAACCACTGAATAGAAATAATTTGAGCAAATAAATGAAGGCTTTGTTTTGAAAACTTGAGTCCCGATCGATCTATCAATCACGTTGTGATTACATGATGTTATAACTTTATTTGATGAAAAATTATCATATCCAAATCGAGTCAGAATGTATCAAATGGGTTACTAACAAATTTTAAACAAAAAATAAACATTATAGTTGTCTTAACTAATCTAAGTTAATCTAGATTAAAATGGAATAATCAAATTTAGTACGTGTTATGTTATTATTATTTTTTAAAAAATAAATTACGAAGATATTGAAATATAATTTAGAAATAAAAGTTAATTCAAAAAAACATATTTTGTAGTGATAAATTTTATTATTTGGAAACTAAGAAATTAAACATTCCTATTTTATAAATAATTCATATTTGGTTATTTATATATTAATAGAAAATAGTTAATTAATTTGGAAGGAATACAAATTTATTTAATCTTGAAATACTTTTATATTTATTGGGTTATATAAGTAGTCATAATTATGATTTAAACTACCAGTATGCCACAATATATATAAGCCGTTAGATTAGAAGATAAATACCTAAGAAGAAATCTAAGCCCCCAGTTAGAAAGATAAGAAAAAAAATTATATTTATATTTTACATTTTATTATTAATTAATAATATAATAATTATATAAGCACATAAAAGTTGTGGTTGGAGTAATTTATGTAATACGGTACATGGGTAGGAGTGGAGCCAGAGATTTCTATGCATGGGATACAAAAACAAATATACTCGGTCCATATTAAATTAAGAGTTGTATTTTTATTTTTATTTTAATTCTTGAAGTTAATCATAAGTATCATTTCTTTTTTAAAACACAATACGTTTAGAAAATAAATATTTCCTTTATCATACTAGAAAATAAGTTATTTCACAAACATTAATTAAGGTGAGTTAGTATTTAAAAAAAAAAATAAACTCAAAGTGGAAATCGAATCTTTAACCTTAAACAAATAAAACTCAAAGTTAACAATTAAACCATCTTTGACTTTTAGTAAATCTTTATTCTTATATGTACATGTGAGTCGCGCACACATTACACGTACATTTAGTTAGGAGTGGCCGCGGTTCAGTAACGAAACCGACTTGGTCGGTATTCATATAATCCAAATCGTAAACAGCACCAACGCAGTCGATAAATTGAACTTTTTGGTTGGTTCAATTGATTATACTGAAAAACTGAGAAAGATATGTAAGCAATTAAGCACCCAAAGAAGAAGAAGAAAACAGAGTAAAATTAGGGTTTATACTGAATTTTAGAGTATAGATAATACAAAACCAAATTGAAATTCAAAAAGAGTAGCCATTGATTCTAATATGTGGAATCAAATAATACTAATTTCAAAACCTAATTTGAAGTTTGATACCAAATTTTTAACCCTAAATCATAAAAATACATAATTTAACTAATTCATCACTCATTTATTTAACTAATCTAGTTGCTTGGAACCTTACCTTTGTGGAGACCAGACAGATTGAAGACTGGAGCTTGGAGGACGGACTAAGGATGGAGGAGGAATGGACAAATGGTGTGACTATGGAAGGAAGAGGGTGGAGTGATGGAGAGATGACGGCGGGAAAAGGGACAGAGTAATTAAGAGAAATAGACGACGGGGGCGGATCAAAGGACAGGGGGAGGATGGAGTGATGAAGGAAGAAGGCATTGTGACGGAAATTGGAAAGAGTGAGAGTCTAAGAGACAGCACACAAAATAGCCACACATCAGTAGGCAGTGGGCTTAATTGAAGTGTGTTTAACTTATTTAACTTATAAATTTATTTATTTTTTTAATGGTTAATCGGTTGGTATAAACTGATAATGTGAGTAATGCAAACCGATATCGGTACCAATTCTGGTGGGTTACTGACCAAATCATATTCGGTCTGGTTACCAATCGAATTTGGTCGATACGTTCGGTTTTCAGTTCTCAGTTTAAAAATGACATCCTTACATATTTATAATAAAAAAAATTGGGAAGAAAGGGGCATGGGCACTGCTAACTAGGAATGTCTTTGTCACTTGAGACACATACAAAATTTATGTGGGACATTATATTAAAATACAATTTATGTTTATAGCACATTACAGTATAAAAGTCAAAAAGGTAATTTCAATCTTTGGTGGTGATGTTGGGGGGAGAGGGGCATGCCTGATGATGGCCTTTGCATGTGCAAGGTTGAATTAATTTTTTCAAGTTTGACTTCTTTATTTTATTTTATTTATGCATTTTTTTTTACATCCACAGATTTTCATTCACTAAAAACAAAAAATATATATCCGAAGCGCTTAATAGCATCTACAATGATTTGGTTTGTTTGTTTGATAATTTAATTAATAACACTAAATGGTATATATTTAATATATCTGTCTTATAGAAAGAAAAAAATCAATACAATTGACACCAACATTAAGTATTAACTGACATTAATCGAATTTAAAAAAAAAATTAAGTCAATTTTTCATTTTTATAGTGACAATTAATAAATTGATTTTGTCTTACAAAGATAACTATAATTTTTAGATCAAGCTTCAACTATACCATAAGTGGACGTATATATGTCTTATATATATATATATAGAAAATTTCTAATGCATACTAGAACAATTTAAGTACTGATTCACTCATTATCCATAGAACAATTTACAACAATTACAAGTCTAGAAAAAATATGCCTACAAAAAGTCGGTAAATGAAAAATATTAATTGAAATATCCTAACTTTTAGCTTATTATACTTTGGAGCACAAGTTTGATGCTATTGTTCCAACTGAAGACAAATAAAACTCTACATAACAAGATCGCAATGCACATGTTTGATGTGAAGCTGTGTTCAACCTACCCAATGCACACGTTTGATGTGAAACTGTGTTCAACCTACCTAACTTTGTGCAAGTTATAATTTTATAATACAGTGTATTATGTTATGGTATCTGTAACTAATAAATTTTAGTTTAACGGTAACAAATATAATACTTGTGACTGAGAAATTTCGAACACCGAATTTAAAAAAAAAAAGCATCTTTAAGAAAGCAAGAACCACAAGTTTAAAAAGAAAAAATGTATCCAAATAATTAATATTCGAGAAGAGAGAACGTCTAAATATATTTTTTCTTATCTCTACGATGTGTATGTATATACAAGTGTGTGGCCTCCGCACATAATGTTGGGATGCATGTTGACAAATTGAGACTAATTCTACGTATATGACTAAACTAATCCTTTTAATTAATGAGTCATTTTAACTGTATGAACAAATTCATCCATAACTAATTGAAAAGACAAGTAAACTAAATTAATTAATCCTCTGCGGTAATAGTTTAAAAGCATGGTTCCTCCGCTGCATCTCAGCCGCAACTCCAGAAGATCAACACCTAAATTTATTATTCTCTTGTGCCGATTTGTATTTTTCAAATATTCACCTATAGACAAAATCTCATCTATTTTTGCCTGTCACTTTAGGATAATCCCCCACCTCCGTTCAAGCACGTACCCCATTACTACGGCAAAAACATTTCAACGGACAATCTTTGTCGCATCCACGGCTTGTCCCTCCGAACCAAACCCCGCCGTGTATTTGATGCCATAATATTCAGCAACGAGGTCGACATACTCGAACTCCACTGGTGAGAATTTCATCCTTACGTGACAAAATTCGTCATCATCGAAGGTGGAACCACTTCACTGGCATTTCCAAACCTCTCTACATCGCTTTGAATCGGGACCGGTTAGTCTTTGTACAGGGTTGAATTAATTTTTTCAAGTTTAATTTTTTAATTTTATTTTATTTTTTTATTTTTATTTTTTGTTTTTGTTACATCCACTGATTTTCTTTCACTAAAAACAAAAAATATATATTTGAAGCATTTAACAGCATCTACAATGATTTGGTTCGATGGTTTGATAATTCAATTAATAACACTAAATGGTATATATTTAATATATTGTTCTATAGAAGGAAAAAAATTCAATACAATTGACACCAGCATTAAGTAATAAATAAAACTAATCAAATTTGGAAAAAAACAAAAAATTAAGTCAATTTCTCATTTTTATAGTGACAATTAATAAATTGATTTTGTCTTACAAAGATAACTATAATTTTTAGATCAAGCTTTAACTATACCATAGATGGACGTATATATGTCAAAAATATATATAGAGAGAGGAAATTTCTTATGCGTACTACAACAATTTAAGTACTGATTCACTCATTATCCATAGAACAACTTGCAACAATTACAAGTCTAGAAAAATATGCCTACGAAAAGTCGATAAATGTGAAGTATTAATTTGAAATACCCTAACTTTTAGCTTATTATAATTTGGAGCACAAGTTTGATGCTATTGTACCAACTGAAGACAAATAAAACTCTACGTAACAAGATCCCAATGCACATGTTTGATGTGAAGCTGTGTTCAACCTACCCAATGCACACGTTTGATGCGAAACTGTGTTCAACCTATCTAACTTTATGCAAGTTATAATTTTATAATACAGTGTAGTATGTATGGTATCTGTAACTAATAAATTTTAGTTTAACGGCAACAAATATAATACTCGTGACTGAGAAATTTCGAATACCGAATTAAAATAAAACATCTTAAGAAAGTAAGAATCGCAAGTTTAAAAAGGAAAAATGTATCCAAATAATTAATATTCGAGAAGAGAGAACGTCTTAATATATTTTTTTTTCTTATCTCTACGATGTGTATGTATATACAAGTGTGTGGCTTCTGCACACAAGGTTGGGATGCATGTTGACAAATTGAGACTAATTCTATGTATATGACTAAACTAATCCTTTAATTAATGAGTCATTTAACTGTACGAACAAATTCATCCATAACTCATTGAAAAGACAAGTAAACTAAATTAATTAGTCCTCTGCGGCAATAGTTTTTAAGAGCATGGCTCCTCCGCGGAATCTCCGCCACAACTCTAGCAGATCAACACTTAAATTTATTTTTCTCATACTTGTTTTGCTTGTGCCGATTTGTATTTGTCAAATATTCACCTATATACACAATCTCACCTATTTTTGCCCGCCATTTTGGGATAATCCCCCACCTCCGTTCAAGCACACACGCCATTACTATGGCAAAAACGTTTCGATGGACAATCTTTGTCGCGTCTACAGCTGGTCTCTCCGAACCAAACCCCGCCGTTTATTTGATGCCATAATATTCAGCAACAAGGTTGACATACTCGAGCTCTGTTGGAGAGAACTTCTCCCTTACTTGAGAAAATTTGTCATCTTCGAAGGTGAAACCACTTTCACTGGCATCCCAAACCTCTCAACTTCGTTTTGAATCGGGACCGGTTCACCTTTGTGCAGGGTTGAATTAATTTTTTCAAGTTTGACATTTTTATTTCATTTTATTTATTTATTTGTATGTTTTTTTTTGTTATATCCATTGATTTTCTTTCACTAAAAACAGAAAATATATATTCGAAGCACTTAACAGCATCTACAATGATTTGGTTCGTTGGTTTGCTAATTTAATTAATAACACTAAATGGTATATATTTAATATATCGTTCCATAAAAGAAAAAAATCAATACAATTGACACCAACATTAAGTATTAATTAATCCTGTTCATTTTTATAGTGAAAAATAATAAAATGATTTTGTCTTCCAAAAATAACTATAATTTTTAAATTAAGCTTCAACTATACCTGTAGTGGACGTATATATGTCTGAAATATATATATATATGTATAAAAAATTTCTGATGTGTAATAGAACAATTTAAGTACTGATTCATGCATTATCCTTAGATCAATTTACAACAATTGCAAGTCTAGAAAAATATGCCTACAAAAAGTCGGTAAATGAGAAGTATATATTTGAAATACCCTAACTTTTAGCTTATTATACATTGAAGTATAAGTTTGATGCTATTGTACTAACCGAAGACAAATAAAACTTAAATAACAAGATCCCAATGCATAAGTTTGATGTGAAACTTTGTTCATCCTACCCAATGCACACATTTGATGTGAAATTGTGTTCAACCTACCTATGCATGTTATAATTTTATAATACAATGTAGTATGTATGGTATCCGTAACTACTAAATCTCAATTTAATGGTAACGGATATAATACTTGTGACTTGATAAATTTTGAATACAGAATTTAAAAAAAAGCATCTTTAAGAAAGTAAGAACCACAAGTTTAAAAAGAAAAAATGTATCCAAATAATAAATATTCGAGAAGAAAGAACGACTTGAAATATTATTTTCTTATCTCTACGATGTGTATGTATACACAAGTGTGGCGGCATCGCACACAAGGTTGGGATACATGTTGACAAAATGAGACTAATTCTAAGTGTATGACTAAACTAATCCTTTTAATTGATGAGTCATTCAAGCTGTATGAACAAATTCATCCATAACTCATTGAAAAGACAAGTATACTAAATTAAATAATCCTCTACGGCAATAGTTTCAGTCCGCGGCATATCCGCCGCAACACTAGAAGATCAACACTTAAGTTTATTTTTCTCATACTCGTTTCACTTGTGCCGATTTGTATTTTTCAAATCTTCACCTATTGACAAAATCTCATCTATTTTTGCCCACTTTGGGATAATCCCCCACCTCCGTTAAAGCACGTACCCCATTACTATGGCAAAAACTTTTCGACGGACAATCTTTATCGCGTCCACAGCTGGTCCCTTCGAACCAAACCCTGCCATGTATTTGATGCCAAAATATTCAACAACGAGGTCGACATACTTGAACTCTATTGACGAGAACTTCACCCTTACGAGACAAAATTCGTCATCGTCGAAGGTGAAACCACCTTCACTAGCATCCCCAAACCTCTCTACTTCACTTTGAATCGCGACCAGTTCGCCTTTGTACAGGGTTGAATTAATTTTTTCAAGTTTGACTTTTTTATTTTTTTTTGTTACATCCACTTATTTTCTTTCACTAAAAACAAAAAAATATATCCGAAGTGCTTAACAGCATCTATAAGATTTGGTTCGTTGGTTTGATAATTTATAATAACACTAAATGGTATATATTTAATATATAGTTCTATAGAAGGAAAAAAAATCAATACAATTGACACCAACATTAAGTATTAACTAACACTGATCGAATTGTGAAAAAAAAAATTAAGTCAAATTTTCATTTTGGTAGTGACAATTAATAAATTTATTTTGTCTTACAAAGATAACTACAATTTTTAGATCAAGCTTCAACAATACATGTAGTGGATGTATATATGTCTGATATATATATATATAGAAAATTCTTATGCGTAGTAGAACAATTTAAGCAAAAAGTCGGTAAATGAGAAGCTTTTATTTGAAATATCCTAACTTTTAGCTTATTATACTTTGGAGCACCAGTTTGATGCTATTGTACCAACTAAAGACAAATAAAACTCTAAATAACAAGATCCCAATACACATGTTGGATGTGAAGTTGTGTTCAACCTACCCAATGCACACGTTTAATGTGAAGCTGTGTTCAACCTACCTAACTTTGTGCATGTTATAATTTTATAATAACAGTGCAATATGTTTGGTATCTGTAACTAATAAATCAAAGTTTAACGGTAATAAATACAATACTTGTGACTGAGAAATTTCGAATACCGAATTTTAAAAAAATAGCATCTTTAAGAAAGCAAGAACCACAAGTTTAAAAAGAAAAAAATGTATCCAAATAATAAATATTCCAGAATATTAAACGACTTTATATATTTTTTTCTTATCTCTACGATGTGTATGTATATAAATAAATAATAAAAAAAAGTTGGGATATTTATAATTGAACTATAAAGAATAAAAAAATTTTAAATAAAGA
>JAKCWG010000093.1:0-99878 GCA_021464415.1 Lonicera japonica | reverse complement strand
TAGTACAACCGTCAAGAGTATGAGAATATGTAAGTTGTTTTCGATTTTCAGCATTCTGAAGGTTTTGCTTTTTCTTTTTTTGGGTCTATTTCATTTTCCACAAACTTTTCCCAAATAATTGGGTCCATCCCATCGGGTGGCCCTTCAACCCCACTCTTCAAATGGGCTCGTAGTGCAACTTTGCCTGTTCGGAATTTCTGGGGCCATGCCTTCTCCAACAATGGACGAGCAACCTCTGGAGGAATGTCTAATTCAAATTCAGCCTGTACTTGTTATAAACAATAAATTAAGAAACTACTATTACGAAAATCTAATGAAATTATTGAATTGCAATAAATAAATTAATGTTTACCATTAAGTTATTCCAAACATCATTTCGAAAGTTTTGTGGCACTTGTCTCCAATCTTTATAATGAACAGGTACTATGGTCCTAATAATATCTCTAGTGCGAGTACTAAAATTGCTTGCAAATTCTCCAACTACCGTGCCATCCATTTCAACAATGATAGGCTTCTTTCCAATTACGGCTTTCTTTGTTGATGATTGAGTTCGGATCGGAGCTGAAAAAGAAGTCGGATTCTTTGACCCTGCATCTGATGACGTATTTGATATTTCTTAACAATAGAAAAAGAGAATATTCTTTATAAATTAAAGGCAATAAAGTACATTACATAAAATAATAGTCCTTGCATATAATAAGAATATATCAATACAAATTATTTACATAAGCAAATTCATTAACTTTTCCAAGTGAGGTTGTTCTTCAAGAGTAGATTGGAAGACAGTAGGGATCTCTAACTCATCAACTCGAGTTGTCAACCTTTTTGGTGAATGTATAACAACCCACCAATTGGGATTTCGAAGATCTCTAGAATAAAACACTTGTGAAGCTTCGGAAGCAAGAATGACTGGTTCGTCTAACACATTATCGATATTCTTGAACTTATCAAAATTTACCATCACTAAGTTAGAGTCTGTACAATGTTTACATCCATTGGCTTTATCCTCTACCCTTACCCAATCACAATAAAATACTACCTCCTTAAATATCGTGTAGTCTAACTCAATTATTTGTCTAATAAACCCGTACCACATGGTCCAAGCTTCCTTCAAATTCTTATCACTTTTTCTTGCCCTAAACTTTGTCCATGCCTTCATGCAAACACCGCTATCTTGAGTGAAAACCGTATCATCGTGATACTTTGGAGAGAACACATATCCATTCACCCGATACTTTTTGAATGTTTTGACTTTGTGCTTTGGCCCTTGAACTAACCTCCACAACATTTCCTTTGACTCTGTCTCTTTAGATGACACTAACTATGAAATTCAAACAAAATGTTATTAGAAAGTATTTACTAAGGAAATGATATATAATTCACATGTTAAATAAATATGTGACCTTTTCGTATGCCCAAGGGATGAAAGATGTTTGTTCCTCAATTTTTGACATTTGGATTCCTTTTCCTTTTCCATGAGATGCCAAGTACCGTTTATACTCACTGCATAAAAGTTTAATCTTAGTAGTTATAACATGCATAGAAAATGCGTTATAAGTCACTTTCTTTCTAAATAAGTTGCACCTATAGTATTCATGAAGCGTCGACATTAAGTCGAAATAGTACCCATCGACGAATTTGTTGAATTAATTTGCTCCTAAAATCACTGTTTTATCTTCAAGTAAGAGCCTTCATCTGAAAACTTCCCTCTTCATCCAAGAATGCTTCATGAGTACGTTTATGATTTCCCTTATAACGGATTTGGCATATTTCCATACATATCGTACGGACCGTCAGGCAGATGTAGGCTTCTGTAATCGACCCTTCGACATATCGCTTATTGCTAGGAATATCTTTAAATTCCTTCATTTGTCTGTAATTTAAAGAATTAGCATATGTTATTTATCATTTTAATGTAATTGGTTTAATATATAATTAAGTATAACATAAGAAGTTACCGTTCAAATTGATACTCCATCGATCTCCGGTAGGTCCACAAATTAAAGCTCATCAGCAAGTGTGGTAGTATCAAAAGCAAAAAATAACTAAATGTGAGCAAAAGTAATAAAATAAGCACCCAAAGTGACTAATAAAATAAGACCCAATACTTAAAATTTGACTAGTCACTGCTTTTCAACAAAGAAAATCTAGGAGAACTCACTTTCACAAAATGAGATAACACAAAATGCTTATATTTTTGTGATTTTGGTGTATTGTTCAATAGTTCCATGCACCTGTAGGTTTGGAAAAAAAACTTCTCAAAACTTTTCACATAACATATAGGGATATTAACAATAATGTGGTAAAAAATAGATATGTATAAGTTTTACTACTAATTTTTGGTGGACAATAGTTGACACCTAACATAAAAGATTGATATGTATAAATTTTATTACTAACTTTCACGTACATCGACTAGAGTGTAAATTGTTAACATAATAGTTAAACCGGACTACTTTAATATGTATAAGTTTTAATCGATATATATGAAAGTTAGTCCGGATACTCTTAACATAAACGATGTAAAATTGTAAAATAAAAACCATGCCAATCTCTAGTTTACTTCTTTTACTTTGGGTTCTCTTTACTGCCGAAAGAATAAAAAGCTACTCAAAAACATTAGAGTAAATACCATCAATGACCACTAAACTATTGGCATATTTTACCAGAGGTCACTGTACTTTATTTTTTTACAATCGGACCATTAAACTATTAAAACGTAATACCAATGGCCACTCCGTTAAATCTCACCGTTAGTTTTTGGCGGGAATCGTTATTACGTGAAATGTTAAGGGTATTTTGGTCTTTTTTGTTTTTGTTTTCTCTTTTCTTTTTCCCTTTTCTTTTCTTTCTTCTTCCTTCTGCCTTTCTTCCCTTTTCTTTTTTCTTCCTTTTCTTCCGATCTCTTCTTCTTCTTTTCTTCTCCTCCTTTCGATTAGTTCTTCTTCTTCTTCTTCTTCTTCTTCTTCTTCTTCTTCTTCTTCCGACGAGTTCAACGAGCCTGATTCTTCTTCTTTTTCTTCTCCTTCTTCCGATCGATTCTTCTTCGCCTTCAATCTTCTTCTTCTGGCCACTCCGACGGGCCTGTTTGTCTTCTTCCGATGACTCCGACGAGCCTGTTTCTCCTCTTCTTCTTCTTCTAGCTTCTTCTACCGTGGCCACATGTCTTCTTCCCCTTTGATTTCTTCTTCACTTTTTTATACTTGTTTAAGAAATTGCCATTTGATTTGATTAATTCAAGCAATTGATTTGATTTGGTGTATTTGTTGTTCTTTGATTTTGACAAATATCAAACCCCAATTACATATACGTTAACCACTTCAAACCCCTGTGACGGATTTTTTTTTAAAAACTCAAACCCACCCCATCCGGTGCCGCACCGAATCTTCCCAACTTCAGATTCTTCCACCATTCATAATCCTCAAATGATTAAAACCATCATAATCCTCCAAATGATTAAAAAAAGAAAGAAAAATCATGAAGGGAGACAACCCTTCGGACACCTTCTCCGGAGGAAGCGCCTCTGCCGCCCCCAGCAATCCAAATGTCGGAAGAAGAGAAGAAGAAGAAGAAGAAGGAAGAAGAACTAATCGAAAGGAGGAGAAGAACAGAAGAAGAAGAGATCGGAAGAAAAGAAGAAAAAAGAAAAGGGAAGAAAGGCAGAAGGGTAGAAGGAAGAAAAAAGAAAGAAAAGAAAAGGGAAAAAGAAAAGAGAAAAAACACAAAAAAAGACTAAGATATACCCTTAACATTTCAAGTAATAACGATTCCCGCCAAAAACTAACGGTGAGATTTAACGGAGTGGCCATTGGTAGTACGTTTTAATAGTTTAATGGTCCGATTGTAACAAAATAAAGTACAGTGGCCTCTGATAAAATATGCCAATAGTTTAATGGTCATTGATGGTATTTACTCAAAACATTAATCATCATGTCTACTTTGATGTAATTAAAAAATTAAGAGGGGCACGTACTTTGGTCACTACAAACTCTTTCTTCCTTTCTTTTTTAACTATTTTTAACATTTTTACTTTACAGAGACAGAAAAGCAAAAAAAAAAAAAAAAAAAAAAAAAAAAAAAAAAAGCAAAAAAAACGGAGGGAAAGGTCACGTGAGGAGAGGGGAAAGGTCACGTGTATGCATCCAGGGTCATCAAAACTTGAAGTTGAGCCATTTAGTCTAAATAATAAAAGGGCCATCACTACTATTGGCAATCTCTCAGCAAAATTTTAATTATTAACACATGCAAACAGAAAAATGCCTTAAAAATATAATGGAATTCTCTTAACCTAATTAAGATAATTAACAAGGTACAAGTGGGAGTGTTCTAATTATAAATAATACTTCTGCCTCTTTTCTGTTTAATTCAAAAGAGTATAGCTACCAAGGTACAAAACTTTACTTTCTTCTGCCCAAATTCATCTCACAGCAACCAAAAAACTAAGAAGCATATCATGCAAGTGTGGTAGTATCAAAAGGAAAAAACAACTAAATGTGAGCCAAAAAGTAATAAAAATAAGCACCCAAACATTTAAATATATATATATATATATATATAATTACCTATAAGTTTTGACTATACACGAAAAAGTAGAAGTGGTGGCAAGCAATGATTAATGATAAATCTAGCATTAATTTTGAACCCAAACCTATATAAATTAATTAATTAAAAATAAAAGGGTGTTTTTTTATGTGTTGTTTCACAAGCTAGCAATGAAGTGAGAAGAATAAGGAGAGAAAGCCACATACATATAGCTAGGCAAAGTGAGACAGATAGAAATGTTTCAACGTTCACATTTTCAGAAAAGCAATCTGGCCTTGAACAGAAAAGCAATCTCCCCTTTTAATAAATCATCACTTTTGCTAGAAAAGCAATCTCCCCTTTTAATAAATCACCACTTTTGCTGCTTTAAGAACTCAGTTGGGACCAATTAAATTCTAGCCTGCGACAGAGAAAGGAAATGAACCATGTTAATATCACTATAACACTAATCTCATGCTTTTAATAACTTACACAAAACACTAAGGTGGAGTTTAATAAAGCATCTGAAAACTGAAACTGAAAACTAAAAACTTAAAACTTAACTGAAAACTGAAATTGAAAAAGTTGTTTGTTTACTTCTGAAAACTGTGTCTGAAAAAATGTTGTTTGTTTGAATATAATACATCTGAAAACTGAATTTTTTTTAATATGACGATTTTATCCTTACTAATTTATTTAGATCAAATGAAATAAAAAAGACCATATTATTTAAATTTTTCAACCAAGCTAATTTATTTCATTTATGAAAATTACTAACTACTATTACCTCACTAACAACATATCACCACCAGATTCTTCATTTGCTGCCTATAGGGACGGAAAATGGAGCTTATATCCCACACTCTGTTAAAGGCACAATAGTGTTAAATGATGGCCCCTATGATCTATTTCTTTTTTTCTTTCTTTTGTTGATTAGCCTCCCTCACCGGCTCACCCCCACCCCCATTTACTTCTTAATTTCCTTTGATAAAAGAAGATTACATAAAGTAAAATCCATCCCCCTGGCAAAGAAAACAAATCCCTTTTCTTTTTGGCATCATTAATTACCTTTTCCTTCAAAAGGAAGAAGGAAATAGAACCCCTTATCTGTGTGTTGTGATGAGCTAACATAAAAATTAACTGACTTTGTTCATATGCATAATCTATCCTCATAACATATAATAATCTCTCCTCCTAAGTCAGGTAAGATGGGTTTTCTGCATTCAAGTTGGAGAATGAGAACAGAAGAGTGGCGTGGTTAAGAGAGAAGAAGAAACTTAAATATTTCCGGTCCAATAACCTCATTAGTATATGATAGTGCTAGATTCTTGAAAACTGTTAAAATTAGAGCATAGATTTAGAAATTTACCTGACCGCCTAGAGCTTAGGGGTTGATGCCGAAGAGAGATGAATGGCGGAGAGCAGAACAACGGAGGGAGGAACCTGCAACTTTGAGGTGAAGCGCGTCAGAGAAGTGGTGAGAGTATGAAACCGAAGTGAGTATAAGAGAAATGGTGAGAGGAATGTGACAAGGAAGGGGTGAGAGGAATGGCGGCGAGACGAATGAGGTGAGAGATTTGGTAGCGGCTCCGAGAAGAAGGGGGTAACTGTGAGCTAGCTAGGGCTTTTTTGTTTAATTCAATTTTCATTGAGTGTGAGAGAAAAACATTTTTGTGTTTTGATTTTTAGTTTAATTAAAAAAACAAGCGGGTAAAGTGAAATGTTGAGCGGCTTTTTTTTTGTTTAGTAACAGTTTTGTAACGGATTAATCGTTAGACTTCTCATTTTTTTAATTAATAATGATTTAATAGTGGAGAAAATAATGTGTTTATTAAGTAACGGATATTTTATATTAGTAACGGATTAAACATGTTGCTAGATTTTAATGGATTTAATCCGTTACTAAGTGTAAAAACTGTGTGTTACAAATTTCACAAAATGGTGTAGTATATTACATAGGTCATCGATCTCTTTATTTCATCAATGCATAGAAAATACACAAGCACACATAATACATGCACGGTAAGTAGAAAGAAAGAAACATATATATGTTCCTCAAACTCTCCAATAATCAAGCATGGGAAAAACATCAAACATTTTCAAGTAGGAAAGCCACACCAAACTTATTAATTAGACAAACAAACATAGTATTACTTAATTATTGCCGGCTTGCTGTTTAGATCATCACAGCTTTTCTTCCTCGGTCTCGTACTTGAAATTGTAGTAATTGACGCCGGTGTAAATGCCTCATCCATGGTGATAGTAACTACGTTCCCATCCGTAAGAGTATCACGCTGGTCGTAAGAGAAGGGAACGTCACATGAACCCCTCTGTTGCGAGTAGATTCACTTTCACTCGAGTCATCGGTGGCGCAGTAATCTTGTAGACAGCCTCTGATATGTTGCTCCAATCATTTTTTCTCCCACTCGAATACTCCAATAGAGTCAGCTGAAATTTCAACATTTGTGCCTGCAATTAGTGGAACACTAGCTTTGATATCGGTTTCAACGCCCCAGTTTGGCCACACGCTTGCATTCCAAGCCTTGCTCTTACTATCTAAGTAAGTAAGTTTCATGTCGAATGTAGAGGGTTCTTTGGTCCTGTTAACTAAAGATCCACTGGCCAACAATAGGTCAGTCCTTTGGTGGTAGATCCTGGCATCCTTGAGATGATAATTGACGTTGTAGATATTTCTCGATGTAGCAAGCTGTTGAACCTCCAGTCGCGCCTCGCGAGAAATGTCGTTACTGTTGGCACTGAAAAGATGAATGAAGATATCATTGGCAGTGAATCTCTTGCAGTACACATTATTATTACCCAAACTTCTAAGAGTGATGACATTGTCGACAACTTTGACCGGCCAGAAAATCGTGTCACGGTTGTCGCTAGTGGTGTCATCTGAATCCGGCCAAATCCAGTCATGTCCAACTCCGGTGTATCTCCAAAATCTATTGTTTTTTACGGACATTATGCGTACGCTTCCATCACTAGTGATAAAGACCTCATTTATTGCTGGTGGATCAACGGTCGTAGATTTAAATTGGAGATATGTATCACCTTGGACCTGCTGAACCCCGAGGTAGCGGCGAATGTCACCTTTGAAGGCGACATGCCGGGGCAAGATACACAGCGACTCCCAATCAATGATTGTGAAGACATCGCGCTGGTCCTTGTCTTCTGCTTCAGATCCTGCGAACAAGCCCAAATCAAACGCATCACTAGTCCTCCATAAGCATGCATAGTGCCCGAGTTGGACATGGCGAAAACGGATAGTTTTGCTATCCAAGGGGACGGGTTCGAACAATGTGCATGACCATGTGGACCTGTCTTCCACTGGTTCATCAGACCCCGCAATAATCCACCACTGGTTCGCGGACATCCGTGCCAAGTACTTGTTATTGTAACAACATCTTATGTGCACAAGTCCACACCCCGATCTTTGCCATCTCTATTTTGTACTTTGTGTAGGGGTCACTAGGTTCTCCCCCGAGCATCGGAGAAGCCCATGAACCTCCACATCTTTTTTTCGTACTGCACATATTTGTTGTTGTAATTCGACTTGAGCCCAAAAAAATTGCAATGCCATCTCTCTCTCTCTCTAGAATGCTACTTGTAGTAGATAGAAGTATAAATAGATAGCTTGTAGCTCTCTTGTGCTTTCTCCAACTCTAAGATGCCTGCTATTTATAATGAAAAAAAAAGGCTAAATATATAATAGGACCACATGAAATACATTTGCAATATCTTTAATTGGGGAAAGGAAAATATGGTGAAATTTCAAATAAGACCAGAAAGCAAGTACAAAAATATCAAAACTTATGTGTCTCAAAAATGATCGACCAATATGATCTTTCCAAGAAATGTTGTCCATGCAACAAAAAGGTGCATGGAGTTGGCCCAATTTCTGTATCAAAAGGACAAAGAGAAAAAAACAATAGGACCACATGAAGTGTAATAGCTATTCTTTAATTGGGGAGAGGGGACCATCTTCATAAGTATTCAAAAAGATAAATTGCACATTGTCGACATGAACAATTATCAAAGTAGCTCTTTGTCTAATAATTTTATTAATTTTAACAATTTTTATTACAAACTAACCGTTTTTGTTGAATTTACCTCAAATCATTAATAGAGTTAAAAAAACAGATGGAATTTGAGGGTAAAATCGAAAATTTACAAAGGTAAATTACACTTTACCCCAAATTGTTGATGGGATTAAGAAATTAGACGGAATTTGAGAATAAATATGAAAATCCGCGTTTGGTAAACCTCATCAGCTCTCATGCACCACTTCTTGCACAACCTCTTTTCTCGAAGAATAACCATTCAGTTGTCTCACACCAACAACTCTCTTAATCCTTTAAAATGGTGACCATAGCGGTGAATCAAACTTTTGCAACAAACCTAAACACTTTTTTCCTAAAACGGATCTAAACCCATTAAATATTTAACAATTGGCAGTTCACTGTGAGTACACCAAAGTATTTAAAAATCTATTTAAGATGCATTCTTTAATTATAGAATATGTAATCAATGATTATAGTCCTGAGATTTGGTCCATAATATCGATGATTAAAACTGAAACAATCAAAGACCACGTGATTGGCGTTGTACACATATGAGAAAGGTTTATTGTTTTAGAGAAGTGTGTTTAATTAGTCGATCTGACTAGCATTTTGGAATAATTGGAGGAATCTTATAGTTATTGTTATTATTTTGATTTGCTCGACTTCGAATGGGGTGGATTTGGGTGGGTTTTTATAAACCGGGTCGAGTTTGGGTCTTCTAAAAGTAAAACTTGTATCGGCTCTGGTTCGGATTTTTCTAAACAAACCCATTAAACTTTACCCGTGCTAAATATAGTGTTTTTTTTCTTTAATACACTATAATTACACTAGGTCGTAGAGGATCAGGGTAGGTTCGGGTTCAAATGTACTAGCAAGTGGGTCGGGTTCAAGTTTTTTACGTAAAACTAGCACTGGGTCGAGTTTGTGTCTGGCATATTAATAAGCGCCTAAATTTATAATTAAAACCCACAAATGATATTTTGTTAGTATATAATTAATGCTTAAAATGTTGAGGAGTAATATTTATTTTGTGCTTTGTAGGGAAGAAGTAAAATGTGAGAAAAAATCTAAGAAGGTGAAAAAGGTCAATTAAAGATCAGAAAAGAAGAGGAGAAAATCTAAAGATGCATTAAATTTAATGAATGACGAGTTAGTTGAATTGGCAACGTTGAAATATATCAAGTTCCAAGATTCAAGGTTGAATACACGGCAACAATAATTTAATTTTTTAAGAATTATACACTTGAAGGTCTATGGGTATATATATATACAATAAATAGAATACATTGATTTAAACTCACGGTCAAAGACAACTTGACGAACAGAGCTCATAGGACAACTTCAAAAGGATCCAACCTTTGGAGTCCTCGAATGAGGTTATTAATTGATGTGTTAATTTTCTCGGGTGTGTGTGTTGTGTATATTGATCATAATTCAAAAAAAAAAAAAACGGCCAATGTGTGTGTTTGAGAAATCCCACATCGCTCCAGTCTTCAAAGAAACTTCGGTTAATAACCTCATTCAAGGACTCCAAAGTTTGGATCCTTTTGGAGTTGTCCTATGAGCTCTGTTCATCAGGTTGTCTTTGACAGTGAGTTTAAATTGATGTGTTGATTTTCTCGGGTGTGTGTGTTGTGTATATTGATCATAATTCAAAAAAAAAAATAGAATACATTGAATATAGAGATTATTAACTAGAGAGTTCTAGAGAAAGAGAGAATCCCCATATATTTTCTTCCTTCATACACTAGTTGCAGTGCGGCCGAAGTATTGAAGGCGAAGGAGTGAATAGCGTAAAACCGTGCAGTACATGCCGGTTCAAGCATCATAATCATGGAGTCTTTCTACTTTTCTTTCTTGTGTTTTAATAATTTGTATTCAAGTACTTTAATTTTAGCTTTAATGATGAATTATTATTTTATTTGCATGTGTTCTTTAATTAATAGGCTTGGCTAAATTCTCTTCCAAAGGGGAGGGATGAAACCACCATGGATGTAATGTGCTTAATTGAATTATAATTCAATTTTAATTATTCGTCCCGAATTAAAATAGATTTTTAAATTACCATAGTATAATGTGTATTTTCTTTCTAGTACTTTGATTATTTTTAAAATAAATGAAAGATCTCTTGTAATTGTGAGAATATGCAAATGCGACCCCTTGATCCCAAGCTTAATATTGGGGGGGTCTGAAACTTTGGAAGAAATTCCATTGATTCATTTGCTTTTATATATTGATAATTCATATCGTATGCCGGAGGGTTTATTTAAGAGTGGCTAGCACGTTTTACGAGAAAACGAACAAAATAGTTATGTAAAGGAAAAGGCTATAAATAAGCCTTTTTCTTACACGTTTGTCTATGAAATCAGGATTTTATAGAGCTCGGAAACTATATTATGGATTGAAAAGGTGTTAAGCACCCACTCCCCCCTTTCGGTCTCTAGTGGTTTTATATCTTTATTCTTTTTGAAAAACATGGATGCTTTTAATTGATATTATACTGTTTTCTGGAAATGTATCATAAAAACCTGTTTTTTCGGGGAAATGGGGAGAGGGATGAAAATCTCGTATTTTGTGATTCGATGTCTTGTTTTGTCAAATTCTGATTATTAGTAAGAAAAGTTTATCTTATATGTTTAAAATCGTAAGATTGATTCAGTATTGTTTCCATACATAACAATATCAATTATCTCATTCGGTTTATTTAAAAAATATCAGATCTTGTTGAACTTAATTTAATATGGAACTGAACTCTTGAGGTTAGTGTATCCGATATATTACAGTTTATATAGAAGACATAATATATATGTGTTGAATTCCAAGATAAGAACTTATTAGTCCGGTTTTGAAAGCTTGGTTTTTATTCGAACTAACGATAATGAATTTACTTCTTCTGGTATTATGAACAACCCAATCCACGACTCTCGCAATAATCTAGTTTTATACAAAATGAGCATTTTGCATCGAGGCCTGAACTCAGCATTCCTATTTTCAAGTTCGGCATATAAAAGTATGTTAAGGAAGTTCTGGTTTTGCATCTTACTTTAGCATTCCTGTTTTCAAGTTTTCTAACCCTACATGGCCAATGACACAAGCCAATACACTTGTTACCCTCGTTCAAAATGCACCAAAATTTACCATAACTCATATAAGCATATAAGGAACCTTGCGCACAAATTTCAGCCTCATCGGAGTAAAAAACAAGCATGCGGCACCCCCTTGCTGCACGTCCCTATCACACGCCCATGCCGAACCCCCTGTCGAACGCTTGTGCTACACACCCTGGCCGCATAGTCGCTGGAGCTAGATTTTGGCCTTTAAATAAGACATAGGGTCTCATTTTGAAAAACAAGATTTGGGAATTTATTCGGGAGGTTTAGGAAAGTCATTAGATAGGTTTTTTTTATGAAGTTTTAGTAATTTTAAAGAGAGTACCGATTCTAGATAGAGAAAAACTTTTCGAGATTGTGACCATTTTAGGGAGAAGTTTTAGAGGGAGCAAGCTCATCAAGAGAAGAAGAAGAAAGCATCAAAAGGAATACTCTTCGACAACGAGGAGAAATATCTACAATAAGGAGAGCGAGTTCATTTCTTTACAAGCATAAGAGGTACGCATTTACAAGTTTTTCCGCATTAAAATATGAGTTTTAAATACGAGTTTTAATACAAAAAATTAGATAATTTGCAAAGAAGTCCACCGCTTTCAAAATAAGTCCTTTCTAAGTTTTATAAGAAAACTAAAACACTATTTTGATATGTTTTAAAACGAAACCCCCACAAAAACAATTTCCAAACACATGGAACTACGTGACTTTGATTTCATTCTATGAATGAATACGTATACGTATACGCTTACGAGCTCGAGTTTGATTTCATAAATACTGTTTTAAATTGAATTATCTGAAAGGACTATTTTGAAAACATTCAAACTACTTACAAGAAATTTAAATAGGAATTTAATACATGATCCATTAAGAGACCGAAAGGGCGGATTGAGTGCCTAACACCTTATGCATTAAGATATGAGTTGTAAATACAAGCTTTAATAAAAAAAATTAGATAATTTGCAAAAAAGTTCACCACTTTCAAAATAAGTCCTTTCTAAATTTTATAAGAAAACTAAAACATTATTTTGATATGCTTTAAAACAAAACCTCCACAAAAACAATTTCTAAACACATGGAACTACGTGACTCTAATTTCATTCTATGAATGAATACTTAGATGCTTACGAGCTCGAGCCTAATTTCATAAATACTATTTTAAATTGAATTTATCTGAAAGGACTATTTTGAAAACATTCAAAGTACTTGCAAGATATTTAAATAGGAATTCAATACATGGTCCATTAAGAGACCAAAAGGGCGGATTGGGTGCCTAACACACCTTCCTAATTTGAAACGTAGTTCCGAACCCTAGCAAGAAAAAATTATCAAGTAATCTCTTATTTGAACAAGTAAAAGAAAGTCTATTCTTGGATTGTCTTTTCTACAATCTTATGTTTGTTTTTTTGTAAAACAAACTGGCGACTCTAAAAATTCATTTTTTCAAAAAAGATTTATAAATGAGAATCGCAGGGTCAAAAGATCGGATTCTCACAGGTATACTAATGGTTTTTATCAGTGTTTTAACAAGTAGTTGAAAACGGTAAACTATCAGTAGTTTCACAATAAGTTTATTCAACTAGAAAATGGACAAAACAACAAATATAAAAAGTCTACATTGTAGATAGTCGTAAACACATATGCAAATAGTATTTTATGTAAAAGTTACACTAGATAAATTCAATGTGATATGAAAAGTTACACTAGATAAAGGCCTAAAATAGTATTTTAAAATAACATAAAAGCTTTATTAAATCAGAATATCAACATCCATCATTTAGGTAAACACTAAATTTTGTCTAGCATACCTTAAGCATCTGACTTGTCTGATCTAAAGTTACATAGTTATTGAGCATTATGAGAATCTCTAGACGTATGCCAATATGTTCTTTTATTGTAAAAATATGTGACAATTTGTATAGAAAAACTCATCTCCAACAATCTGCTAGCAAAACATGTTATGTAAAATGGCCCAGTATTTTGGAACGCCAAAGTATGTAACAACATTAACTCATTTTCTCTTTCTAATTTTTTTTCTCTCCTCCTTTCTTACTTTCCCTTTTCTTCAACATGTGGCAAGCCATGGCTAGCCTAAGTTACTTTAGATGCTTAGTCACATGTTGACATGATTTTGTATATCTTTTGGATATGTACATATGTGTTATGCTACTGTTTTATATTATCATCATCTATATGAGTATCAAGTTGATTGACACGTGTTATATGATTTATTATTTATATTAATTATAGGTGTTATTTTGTTTATTAAGGCGGGGGTGTTACATTGTGTGTGTGTTTTTTTATCGTGCATATAGAAAGGACTTTGTGTTTGTCTGTAGAAAGGGCATGTGTGTCTTCTTATGATATCGTACTCGTAGAAAGAACTTTATGGTCTTATTAACTGGAAAAAAAAATAGTTGTCTACAAAAAAAAATGGTTACTTGTTTGAAGATATAAATTTTATTAATTTAATTACAAATGAGCAGCTAGATGGTGTGGCTTACAACATCTACAATAGCAAAATCGAAACTAGGAGCAGAGCTAGAATGTTTTTTATGAGAGGTGAGTTTAATACGGATATCACTTTTTAAAAATTTAAGAAGAAATTTTATGCTAATATTATTTTTTTGATGATTATGGGGGCAAGATTAAAATTATAAGAAGAAATCATGAAGTTTGGATTCACGTGATTTTTGTGAATTGTTGTCCTCTTCTTATTGTCCTAGGATCATTGAAAAATGAGCATTTTGCATCCAGGCTTGAACTCAGTCATGCATATAAAAGTTTGGATTCAAGAGACTCATTCATGCATATAAAAGTCTGTTAGAAAAGTTCTGGTTTTGCATCTTATTTCAGCATTCCCGTTTTCAAGTTTTCTGACCCTACATGGCGAATGTCATAAGCCAATACACATATTCTCCTTGTCCAAAATGCACCAAAATTTACCAAAACCCACATAAGCATATAGGGAACCTTGCACACAAACTTCAGCCCTATTGGAGTCACACACAAGTGTGCGGCACTCCCCTTCCACATGCCCCTGCAGCACCCCCTGCCACATGGTCGGTGGAGCGATATTTTTGCCTATAAATAGGACCATAGGGGTCTTATTTTGAAAAACAAGATTTGGGAGTTCACTTGGGAGGATTAGGGGAGTCACTAAATAATTTTTTTTGTGAAGTTTTAGTAATTTTTAGAGTGAGTACCGATTCTAGAGAGAGAAAAAGCTTCTAGAGAGTGTCCATTTAGGGAGAGAAGTTTTAGAGAAAGAAAGCTCATCAAGAGAAGAATAATCAAGGAGAAGAAGAATAATGCATCAAAAGGAATACTCTTCGACAATGAGGTAAAATATCTACAATAAGACGAGGAAGTTCATTTCTTTACAAGCGCAAGAGGTACATTCTTGGATTGTCTTTTCTACAATCTTTTGTTTTATTTTATTGTAAAGCAAACCAGCGACTCTAAAAACACATTTTTTTCCAAAAAAGATTTATAAATGAGATTCGCGGGGTCAAAAGATTGGGTTCTCACAGGTAAACTAATGGTTTTATCAATGTTTTAACAAGTAATTTTGTTTGAAAACGGTAAACTATAAGTAATTTCACAATAAGTTTATCCAACTAGAAATTGTACAAAATAACAGATATAAAAAGTCTACACTGTAGAAAGTCGTAAACACATATACAGATATAATGTAATTTCTAGAAGAAAGTCCAATTACCTTCCCAACAAAATAAAAAATAACAAGAGAGAAAATATAATACAGCAAAGAAATCTTTAGTGAATACCATCTTTTATTCTTTAGATATTTCTGGTGATTCGTTTCCTTAATGTGACACTCTGGGTGTCGAGATAAGATTCGAATATTCATCGAAAATCAGACGATAATAAAACGAACTTAAAATAACTTAAAAAATCAAAAAATTTGTAGGTGTAATAGAATTTTTGAGGTAAAAATTATATACTTGAACCAATGGGGTGCGAGCCTGTAATACCCCTTACTTTAATTTGTTTTGAATTGAATTATATTAGCTTATTTATACTCGTGTGAGTGATCGTTTGGTGATTCGGGTGGTCTGAATCAATTTTGGTTGGTAAATAAGAAGTTTTGGTTCTTCGCGATTCGTTAATTTTAGCTAAGTTTGAGCTATCGTAGTTTCTTCATTTCTTATCCGACTAAGATTCTGTTTACAAAGGTGTCTAGGATTTGTAGCATTCTACAACTTTCGTGTTTTGGCCGAAAGCTAATTCACACTCCACGTTGACCAAAACAGCGTGCGAAGGAGGCCGGTTAGTGAATTCTGGTTATTCGGTAGCGCTTTGGTAGAGCGCTGTGTTCGGTGAATTTTTGGAAAATATATATCCATAATTTGGGAAAACTTCCTCTTAAGAAGTTTTAGATCTTTGAATTACCTTTCTGTGAACATAAAGATCACCTTAATTGGAGTCCTGAGCGAAAAGTTATGGTCGAAACAAAAATAGTACACCAGAGCCCCAAAGTTATAGTGCGGACCGGTATGGCGCTTTTGGCATTCCGGCCCGACACCAAATTTTTGGAAAAATTGATTCCCGCAGACCGGTATTGGGTATTTTGCATACCGGTCCACCAGTTAACTACTCCCACTGAGTTAAGGTCGTTTTAAGGCCATTTTTACTCATTTTTAACCCATTTTTTGAGGCAAACTTCCACATACTTCTAAGAAGTGCTCTAGAGGGTTTTGGGGAGAGAAAGGAAGGGGTTTCTATGCTTTTATCCTCCCGCGCCAAGGATCAAAGCTTGATGTAATCCAAAACTACCTCTAACCTACTATTCATCATCTCCTTCTTTGATTAACCGCCATGGGAGCTCGAGTGTGAGCTACAGCCGCACTGAAGGAAGTCTAGGCTTCATCCATTTAGGGGTTTTCCTATTCTAAGAACACGGTGACGTGAGAGATTCGAGGTTTCACCGGACAAAGCTTTGATTATCATCTTTTCTTCTCTCTTTTGGTCTACAACTTGAGGTAGGGGTTTATACCTTTTCAAAACTCGCAAATATGATTTTATTTACCGAAAGATGAATGAATTTATATATATTGATGTAGAGCACATATTTCTTGTTTTTGATATACAATAATGATTTACACATGAATGTTAGATATGATGATTTTGCCTATTAATATTAATGATATATGGTTATTTGAAGTACGAATTCATGTATTTAAGCAAGATATGCCATCTAAGCTCTATGATTACATGGTATTGATTCATACGGATATTCTTTGAAGGTATATGTGTTGGTTTGAAAAGAAAAGGATTAGTAAAGGGTTTCGTATACACCAAAGAACATGGACGTAAATTTGATAGAGTTTATATGGCATATGTAGTATCTACCTTATATATGATGCATGAAGTGGAACAAGATATGCCGTTTGAACTTGATATTTATGTAATATAGACTTATAAGCGATGTTCCTTGGATATACATACTTGGTTATATCCAAATGGATTTGTAAATGGGTTATGTATGCGCTGAGGAACATGGGTACATGATGAATGAAGTTTAAGTGGCATGTGTTGTTTTTAGTTGTCATAAAGAGCATGTATGCATATTGTGCATCACTATTGTGTCAACCGCAATCTTAAACATTCTTCGGGAAGCTCGGATTCCCTTATGGCCTATCGAATGGGTGTATATCTCTTATTATGACGCTGAAAGCTTCATTATATATATATATATATATCTATTCGGAGGCTATATGGAGGCTTATTTCTCATAGAAATTCATGGAGGCTTTATTTATATCTTGATATTGTCTTATCCGATATGATTGGTTAATTGATTTCTTGGTAATGATTATACTTGCTCATGGATGACCATGGTGATATGAATTATGTATGAATATCTGTCTTCATGGTGCTTGCCGGGATGGGAAAATAGGCAGGGCCCGGTGCCCTTGGGTTAAAAAGCCCTAAACCCCCGAGGGATATTGTTTGGCCGCCTATAAGCCACCGGTGAAAGACCCGAGAACCTAGGCATTGGCAATGCACCATTGGTTTGATTTTTTTTTATGGAAGATAGACGGTTGTTATTCACTTCCTGGGTATGATGATATTGGTATGCCGTTTTGAGCAACGGGTTCTATATTATAACTGCAGTTCGGATTCTTGTTGAAGAGAACTATGGTTATATTATATTCTCTTGGAGCAAATGGATTTCATAAGGTCATGTTGGTTTGGATTCTCACTGGCATGTATCATCAAAGTTAGGAGATGGGTTGACACAAAGGGAGATAACCTGCATATGCATGAGCACACATTATCATGAACTAATTACGTCTATGATATATTACAAATAATGTTTAAATTGTATTTTGAATAGACTTACATTGTTTACAATAACGAGTCAGGATATGTTTTCAAAGTTTTCCCTTCTAGCCCCCCTACTGAGCTGTGAGCTCACCCTATTTTTATTTACAATTACAGGTACTCAGGGGGTGAACGATGGTAACGGGACTATGAGTTCGGGAATGAAATAGATGGCTCTGATACATATTCATTTTTGTTATGTATATGTTATGTTAGGAAGCCACGGCTAGCCTGGAATGTTGTATATTATTTTTGAACGAACTTAGTTAGTTTTGTATAACAGTTGTATGCATGTATGTGTGTTTTGGTACAGCACTATCAGCTTATATCTTGTTGATTGACACGTATGACATTGTTGTTCAAATTTATTTGTGTATATCTATATATACCCATTTTAGTCAATCTAAGATGGGTTAGTGACACTCCAGGACTTATTTACGGGTCTTATCCTATCTATTAAGGCGGGGGTGTTACAGAGCCTATATATAGTATTGTGAGGGTTTGTCGTGCGATAAACCTTAATAATGTGCAATCTACTATCCATTTGTAAGAGATTTTCTCATAGTTTAACATGAGGGAATTCTTATGTTGAGTGTAGTGAGAAGAATCACACTTATTTAAGTGTAGTGAGAAAGATTACACTTGCGTGGTTTGATCTTTGCCTAAAAACAAAATTGTAACCGGTTTGTTACTCACTCATAAGAAGATCTATAGTGGAAATTCAAGAGTACCGCGTAAACAAAACTTTGTTGACTTATACGTTTCAATCTCTTTAAATTCAAGCTCCTTATTTATCATTATTACTGATATTGAGTTTATATTGCTTGCTATTATTATTTGATACATTGGTATGTAACTTGTATCAAATCCGGAATATATCAATTAAATTTCAAAACATTTGATTTCTATTAACATGGTACATGTACTATGCACATAACAATTCATTAACAATTTAGCATATATACGCCAAACAACACAGAGTACAAGTATATATCCCATTGTACTATAAATATGGATCATACAAAGCGCTATCGAATAATTATGAGTTTTGAAACACTCGCGCATCCATATACAAAAGAATTTAGAAAGCCTCTAAGCCATTATTTTTTCAACTAATTCTCCTTCAGAAGTAATATTTTTTCTCTAAAAAAATATGCAATTTTGCATCAAAATTGTGATGTTTTTGTGCAAGCATCTTTTCTTTTCAATGGAGGCTTTAACCCTTAGTGGAGGTGAGCTATTTCCATTTAGTAGCTTTCAATTATCCTTCCACTATGGTAGCCCTTTTCTATCCCCTCTACATTTTTTCCTAACATGCTTGTCTTTAAGTTTTCACTCAAACCTACATCATCAAAATCTCGCTGCATTAATCACAATCGTTTTCTTAGACTCTCGTCGCTAAATAAACAGTATATGGGAACTTTTGAAGTTTCAAATTAAAAGCAAGAGCCTAAACACGTGATTATTCAACATGCATCAATGTTGATCGTGCAGTGTAGTGTGTGGGATATACACAAAAACTCTTATGTAATTGAAATACGATCCTACTTGCTATTGAATTATCAAAGCATTATGCACATATATCTTCAAATTAAGTATTTAAATATGAAAATATAGAGATATCTAGAATAAAAAGTAGCTACAATAAATGCATGGAAGTAATGAATTTTCCAAAGAATGAGCCAATATTACAATCGAAAATTCAAAACCAAAATCCACTTTGCTTTTATATCTACACAAGGAGATAAAATCGACCAAAGCAACAAACTCACCTTGCATAGTCATCCATCCAACCAATCCCATGTCAGGCAGACTCCCTATCACCTAAGTAGGTGCAATGATCCATTTCGGAACCCAAACTTTCCTAATCCGTGGAGTTCTATCTTTCTTGTGTCCCTCACTCCAAAACCTTAACCCTTTTTTATTTTTCTTCTTTTTCCTTCTCTGTTTAGGTTTAAGAATTGTAACACTCTTCGGCATTTGATTTAAAGCTTGCCAACAAAATTCTCTCAAGTGACATCTCATTTCACAATACTCACACTAACAGGGTTGTGGGAGTGTGTGCTTGTACACATCAAAAGCTATCACTTGATCTTCAAGAACTTTCGAATTGAAAACTTTTGGATAATTCAATTTTTAAGTAAAAACTTGTTTTCCCATTTAGATGTTCTTGGTTTTCTTTGGAGCTTGAGGAATTCTATTAATGAAAATTTTTTATTTTGAAGAACTAGCACCATTGAAACTTGAACTTTAGGGAGCGGCCTTAACAAAAACGGCCTTGGTTTGTGTTTTAGTATTAAAATTTGTGAATCCAAGTCCTTCTTTGTTATTTACACTCTTTTGATTTGAAAGCATTGATTCAAGTTTCTTAGAACTAATCCAACCCAACTTTAACAGTTAAAGCATATTCAAGTTGTTGAGTTAGATTGCAAATGTGTTCTTCTAGTCGTTTGATTTTATCCTCATACTCCAAATTTTCCTTTTTCAAAGAACCAATTAGACTAAGATAATTTTCTTTTTCGCTTTCAAGTTGTCTAATTTTCTTTAAAAATTTGATCTTCCTCGCCTTTGAATTTTTAAATCAATAAAATCCTTTTTAAAAAAAATTGTACGCAAGTTTTGAATTTTTCACCAAAAGTTTTTGACATTCTAGTAAAGGAACATCATAGGCCGATTGAAGATTTGGAAAGTCTTCCTCGTCATCAGAAAGTGAATTCTTGGAAATCTCTTAATTCACTTCTTCTAAGGAAACTTTTGCGGCAAAAAGCTAAATATTCATGAGATTCCTTTTGAGTGTTTGAATTTTCCTCATCGTCACTAAGAGTGACATGCATTCCCTTTTTTCCAAGCTCTTTCTCTAATCTCCCAATCCTAGTAGGGCATTCAAAAGCTTTATGACCTCTACCAGGACAGTCAAAATAATTATCACTTGATTGGGGTTTATTTTTATAATTTCCTTTCCCTAAATTCCAAAAATTTTGATCACCATTGCCTAATTTCTTATTTAGCTTCATGAAATTATGCGCAAAATTAGCTATCTCTCGAAAATCAGATATAGAGCATTAATTAGATTCAGCTATGTTTCCATCTTTAGCTCTAAATGCAATGGTTTAATCTGAATCTTGTATTTTGAAAGCCGATTAGATTCAAAAGTTTAAAGAGAGTCAATTAATTCGGTTTCCATTAAGGAATCCAAATCTTTACTTTCTTCAATGGCAGTAATTTTTTAGAGGAACCTATCTCGCAAAGACCGTAGGATTTTCTTTACAATGTGGGATTCATAAATTATTTCACCAAGGTTGCAGAGAAAATTCACTATGTTTTCCAGCTTATTATGAAAAGTATCAAATGGCTCATCTTTTTTTTAGAGAAAATCCACTAGGCCCTAAGGCACTAGGGCACTGCCGTAAAAAGAGAAAATAAAAAGAGGGTTACAAAAGCCCACCCTCTAGGCTTAAAAGAAGAGATGTACAGAGACAATGTAGGCCAACAAAAAGAATTTCTATGCCTATACAAAAAATTGTTTGTGAACTGATCTAACATATGCATGTAGATCAAGAGCCAAACAGAACAGCAACAGAAAGAGTACAAAGACAAAAAATACAACCTTTGCTAAAACCAGACAAAAGAGATGGAAATTGAGTACTCAAACAAAGTAAACAATGGCTAAAATAAATGCCTAGTTAAATCTGTAATTAGGCCTGCAGTTGAAATCATGAGTGTAAAGTTGAGCAATCTAAGAAGGAGGAGAATACCACCATTGAATGTGAGGAAGAGAGAGGTCCATCTTAGAGAGTTTGTCAGCCACAGAGTTGGCTTCCCTGTAGGTGTGAGAGGCAAAGAAATGCATTTGGGATAATAAGTGCCTCCAATTGTTCCATATAACAGAGAGTTGCCAAGGAACAAAAGAGCAAGTGTTGAGCAATCAAAGCAAAGTGGACATAGAGTCCATTTCAAACCAAATTTTCTTCCAACCTTTGAGCCAAGCAAACTCAATGGATTGAATGAGGGCGTTAACTTCAGCGTAGAAAGCATTGTGAGAACCAATGTTACCATAAAAAAACACATTTGCAAAAGCCTCTACAATTTCTAAATATGCCACCTATATAAGAGGGCCCAGGGCAACCAGTAGCCATGCCATCAGTGTTAACCTTTAACCAGCCTGGAGGAGGAGGAGTCCAAAAAACTTCTTGCACTTTTTGACTTTTAGGAGGCCTGCCAGTAATGTGAAACTTTTTTAGGGAAAGAAGGTCAGAAATAGTGTTATACATGGTACCAGGAATGGCATCACTCAGCTCAGAAATACAATTAGTAATATGATGTTTTAAGGCAGGAAAATTAGGTTTAATGTTATTGAAGATTGCATCATTTCTACATTTCCAAATATTGTGGAAGATTAAGGTAGCTCCAGCAGTCAACACATTGAATATTTGTGTACTGAACTTTCTATTGGAAATGAAGGCCCACAGATCAGAGGTACTAGAGGTGGGAAAATCATGAATATTGAAAGAGGAGAGGTACCGTTTTCGCACATTGAAAGAAAAGTCACATTGAATGAGGACGTGAGAGGAGGTTTCGATATTGGCTATACAGAAGGAGCATCTAAAGGTAGTAGAAATGACTTTGGTTTAGAGAGAAACTTGAGAGGGAAGGGCATTGTGAATTGCTCTCCACAAGAGGGAGGAAGCTCTAGGAGGGGTGAAAGAGTTCTAAATGTGCTTGAACTGATTACAACACGTGGGTTGGTGGTAGAAGTTGTAAGCGTCACTGAAGGTCAGGTGACCTTTTACAGAATAAAGCCGGATCATAGTGTCTTTTTGGGTGGCAATTGGGAGATAGATATTGGAAATTTGTTGGGCTTCGGAGGGAAATATATTAGTGAACTAGGAAGGTATATTCCATCTGCCTTCTTCAATCCATAGGGAGAGGCACTGATCAGGAGGAATGTGAACATGAGGAGAGGGAAGGTTTTGAAGCCATTCATCTTGCTAAAGTTAAATAGAGCTGCCCTTGCGAACCACCCATTGAGAGTGCAGCTTTATGGAAGTAAGGGAAGTTTTAACGCCTGACAAAAAAAAAAGAGGATTGGTATGAGGCAGTGGAGTATCCGATTCTAATATGAAATTTAACTTTTATAAAATTGCTCCAAAGGGTTTCAGATTGCAAAATATTCCAAGTGAACTTGAGAAGAGCAGCATTGTTAAGAGCTCTAAGGTTCTTAATATCTAGACCACTAGCTTCTTTAGGCACACAGACTTTGCTCCAAGCAATAGTAATGAGTTTTCTAGTTTGTATGTCGCCACACCAAATAAAATTCCTCATCTATTGTTTGAGCTGCTTTAGAAGAAGCACAGGCCATTTATAGATCATAAAAGAATGGAAAAGCATAGGGGTAACAATATCCTTAACAAGTTTCACCCTACCAGTAAGGGAGTGTAAGGAATTAGGGCAGTGAACATGCATCGCATACACAATAAACTGCACTAATCATTAAACCCTAAGATCTATACTGTTCAATAATAATCAACAAAAAACATACCTTTGAATACGGAGGATCAAATCCTTTGTTGTTGTCGTCTTAGCATAGAAAGTACCACGGCTCTACGGTATGCACACACGAACGAGAATAGATCCTTTTGATGTACTAGCACACGATTTTTAGGGTTCTCTCTATTTTGCCTCTCAATTTTCATGTAAAACAAAGGAGACTAATGGCTTTCCTTTTAAAGGAAAACCCTATTGAGAAACCCTAAATGATAAAATGAATTAGGCCCGAGTCCAACTAGGGCCAAGCCCAATTCGTTTTTGATCCTACTTATTTTGGTGTGCGACCCTGTAGGTTTACACTCTTTTGGCAGTGCAATTAAAAGCCCGTTTTAATCATACAAATAGTAAGTGGTCTCTAGTAATACATTACTACTATCCAAAGGGTATAAAGGTCAAAACGATACAACCTTAAATGCTATGCCACATATTAATTCCTTTTGTCTATCGATATCTAGATTGAACACAAGACTTAGGCAAGTGTCATTCTTGTATAGTTCAATCTTTATTTCTTGATCTTTAAGTATAATTAATCTTATACAAATGACACCTCATTTGTGCATGGCCATGGAAACATTAATTATACTCATCAAGGGGCCCAAAGATATCTTTCTCTTGTTATATGAGAGTGAAAAATTCCATCTTGATCAATCACATACCTCTACATAGTTTATAGTATGCTTGATCATCATCTTTATAATTACTCGATCAAGAGTAACGTTTGATGATGCCCATCACACTAATCCCCATGCTGGTAACCATGATGATCTCATGTCTGAGGATAATATGATATCACTAATGGGGAACATCACTGATGACATTATATAACACTCCTCGCAGTGTCCCAAAGCGGGTCAGTCCAATACATTGTTCCATGACTTGTGGAACATAGTCATCAGCTGACTTATACTCTAATCATTATATCAATATGATCCTAAATTAATGACATATGATTAGGGACAAATAATATTATTATTTATTTACTAGCATCCCATAATCAAGTCAAGTACTTGATGAACTAGTATTAATACATATTATTCATAAAACAATCTAAAGTCAAATGAATTAAACTTTATTGATAATAATAAGCAATAAATATCCAAGTACAAATCATAACTTATGAATAGTCCTAGGGCATATCTCTTTCAGGGAGAGCATAGAACCTTGCCAACCCTCTAATTTAGACTTGACCCTATCAGCAAGAACCTGCAGATGAACTTTTTTGGGATTGCCTTTAAAAATGGGAACTCCTAAGTACATGAAAGGAGCTATATCTTGTGTCATGCCAAGGGTATTACAAATGGATTGCCTATGAATCACAGCCCATTTCCTAATGTAGACCTTGCTTTTGGAATGGTTAATACATTGGCCAGAAGCTTAGAATATTCTTTGAAAAGCTTCATAACACTTTTCAAAGAGTTGATGGAACCATTGCAAAAGACAATAACATCATTAGCATAAAGGACGTGGGAGGGAGGTGAAGTTCCTCTAGGAGACGAGATGCACTTGATTGAGCCATTGGCAACAGCTAGATTCAAACTTCTGCTCAAAACTTCTTCGGCTATGCAAAAGAGAAGAGGACTGAGAAGATCACCTTGCCTGGCCCCTCTATTACGGGTAAAGTAACCTTAGGGGGAGCCATTTATGAGAATTAAGAGTCTGGCAGAATGCAAGAGGGTAGAGACCCAATTGATGCAAGTAACATTAAAACCAATGGCTTTTAAAACACCAAGGAAGAACCCCAATCAAAGGTGTCAAAGGCCTTGGCAATGTCAATTTTAAGAGCCACATTTCCCCCAAGAGCTTTTTTTTCTAATAAATTAAAGCATTCAAAAACAAGGCCAATGATATGGTGTGCACATCTTCCTTTAGTGAAGGCAATTTGGTTGGGAGAGATGATTTTGGGAGCAATGGTAGTAAGTCTGTCAGACAGAATTTTGGGAATCACTTTGAAAGCAAAGTTGTCCAAAGCAATTGGCCTAAAACAACCAATGGTGTTAGCATTTTGGAATAAGGGTGATGAAATTTGAGTTGAAGCCAAGCAACAGCCAGTTCTTCACAAAGATCATTTTGATGGCTTTGCAAAAATCCTCTACAATGATATCCCAACAAGTATGAAAAAACAGGCCACTAAAATCATCATGACCAGGGGTAGAGTGAGGGCTAAGAGATGACACAGCAGCTTTGATTTCCTTATCAGTTGGGATAGAGGTGAGGGCAGTATTGTCATCATCGAAAATGGCAGTTTGGACTACTCTATCCACAAGATTATTAGCTTGAATATTGTTGGAGGTGGTGTAAAGATTCTGATAGTAACTAACAACATGATTACCAATTTCAGTAGGATCACTTAACAATCTCTCTCCATCAAACAGCTGAAAAATGCTACTAGTGGCTCTCTTGTAATTGGCAATTTTATGGAAGAATTTGGTGTTTTTATCCCCTTTAGCAAGCCATTTGATTCTGGATCTTTGTTTCCAAAAATTCTCTTTAAAGGAGAGAGCTGTATGAATCCTTTTATGGGCAAGAGTTTCTTCGGTAGCAAGGTGACCCACATAACCTTGGTTATCAATCAAGCTTTGAAGGGATTGAAGATGGGCCATGGCATTTATCACATTGTCATGTATGTTACCAAAAACTTCTTTATTCCAAATAATCAGGTCTTTTTAAAGGTTTTGAGTTTAACTTAGAGGGTAACCATATGGAAAATGGAATGAGAGGGCTTGTTCCATGATTGCTTGACAATGTCAATGAAATGAGTATGGTTGGTCCAGGAAGATGTGAATCTGAAAGGCTTAGGGCCATTATAGAAGAAATTAGTGGCAGTGAGAAGGAGAGGGTGGTGATCAGAGTTAAGTTTAGGTAGAGTAAGACAATTAACATTCCTCCAAGTAGAGAACCAATTGTTGTTGCATAAGGCTCTATCAAGTCTAACATGGATAGCATTACTACATTTTCTAGACCAAGTGTAGAAAGGGCCTATGGAATCCAAGTGAATAAGTCTGCAACTATCAGTCATACTTTGAAAATTTGAGCAAGAAGTGGGGCTAGGAAGATTGCCACCTCTCTTTTCATGAGCACGAAAAATGTAGTTGAAATCTCTAATGGCAAGCCAAGGGAGGTTGTAAGTGTTGTGGAGGAAATTGAATGAGTTCTAAAGCTGCCTTCGAATTCTGGAATCATTGTGGGCATAAAAACTAGTTATCAAGCAGGCTTGTTGCTCCAAAGTGACTGTGAAAGAGATTTGTTGAGATGTGATAAGGACCACATTGAATTGAGTAGCCTTTTGAGAATGAAGAACCCAAAGATTTGGGATGTGAGAGCCTCTATCATTACAATTAAGGAGGGTCATGTCAATTGATTGCCAAAAATGCCAAGGAATCTTATCAAATGTTGTCATTGGTCCTGAAAGACAAATGAGATCAGGTTTATGATTATCATAAAAGGCTTCGAGAGTGGCTTGTGTTCGAGGATTGCACAACCCTCTCATGTTCAAAGCAAGGACTTTCATAAGGAATGAGGGGAGGATGATGTATTGAAAGGAGAGATCTCAGTATTTTTCTTATTAGCATTGAGCTTGTTGTTTCTATAATGAATGATCAAATAATCATTGATGGCTTTTGGTGAAAGACATGCATCTTGTAGCTCCTTTCGAACGGCTTCAACTTTTTGGGCTTGTTTTTTAAGTTGCCTATTGGAGATAGGCTTGTTGACAGGGAAGTATTCATACTCTTGTAACTTGTATTTTTTGTGGTGTGCTTAAGGTTGAAGGAATGCATTCTGAGCCAGAGGATGGGCTGGTAGGGGGAGAGGAACCTGTGTCCTTAACAAGGTGATCTGAATTGTCATCATCAGCCCTGAAGATACCAATGAGAGTAGAAAACCTATTGGCAGTTGTGCTATTGGTAGCTTTTAACATTGAGGGGTATGAATTAGCAATCTGCTGCATGTTCTCAGGAACTTGGTTGTGAGGAGATTGGACAAGAGGTTGGGCATTATGAGTTTCAGAAGATTCAGGAACTGTGGCATCAATTGTGTGTATTAGATGACAGGTCATTGATGGGTTCAGAAGGGGTGGGGGATGTGGTAGAGTAGACACCTTTAACATGTAGGGAAGGAATTGAGGTAGGAGATGGTGACTATTGGACATTAAAAGCAACAATGGGTTCAATGTGATCTAAAAGAGGGTTTGTTTGTTGTGGAATGTCTGTAATTGGGGAGGAGGTGACAACATGATTGTTTTCTTTTGGTGAGGAAAAAGAAATGGTTTGCTGTGGGTTTATACTAACATTAAGAACATTATTATCAGCCTGGGCAGATGTAGTACCTGAAGAATTGTGCAAACTGCTGTTGGTCTTTGTTGTAAGGTGTTGCTTAGAGGATGAGGGAAAATCGGTGGCTTCTCTTCCTTTATGAATTTTGCCTTTGTTACCTTCCTTTGCTAATTGGTTTAGAGTGTGATTATGTTGGGCCTTCATAAGAACTCTACATTCAGCCACAAGATGGCCAATAATGGAGCAATGAGAACAGAAAGGAGGTAATTCCTCATAAGTGATAGGCACTTCAAATGCAAGGCATGTTCTTTCAACAAAAACTTTTTGAGGTAAGGTAAAGTTGAGATCCACATCAATTTGAACTCTAGCAAAGTGACCAAAGGACCATTTAAGAGTGTGTTAATCAACTTGAAGAGGGGTTCCAGCTGCTCCAGCAATAGACATAACAATGTCTTCATCAAAGTATTCAAGAGGAAGATCATGAAGTCTGGCCCACACATGAGCTGTATATTGCTTCTGCTTGCTAGGGACAAAATCTGCAACCCATTGAGAGAGCTTGATAATGCCACAACTTATCTTAGTTTGCCCATAATTTCTTATTCTAAAAAAATCATTATAATCATCAAAGTGGAGAACATAATACCCCTTGCCAATTGGAGTAGAGGACCAGTTGTTGCTCAGTTTCCAAGTAGTGGAAATGATAGGTTGAAGATCAGTAGCCTTGAGGGGAGATTGACCACGATGGAGAATGAGCTTGCCAAAAAGATTGGTTGCACATTTTTGGATGGCTTTTTGGTACATTTGATCATAAATGACTCATCTTCTTTCATCGTTATATTTTCAAAATCTGTCATGAGTCTTTGAATTTTAGAACTTTTTACAATTATGGTTCCTTCAAAAATTAAAGTCAAAATATCTCAGGTCTGTTTGGAAGTAGTACAATTTGAAATCTTTTTAAATTCTTCTTCAGAAACATGAGCCATGATTGCATTTAGACTTTGAGAATTAAAATTAGTTGCTTCTAATTCTTTAGTAGTCCCTAAGGCTACTGGTTTAGGTCCATTGTTCCTATCTACATTCACAGTGGGTCAAGTATGACCATCTAAAATAGTTTGCCATATTGGCTTGCTTAAAGATTGTAAATAAATAGTCATGCAAATTTTTCAATAGTTATAATTAGACCCATTAAGCGCGGGAATCTTGGACTTAGACTAATCAATCTTGGTAGTCATGAAAAACAAACAAATATATGCAAATCAACCTAGATGCAAATCCTAGAAATTTAAGGAAACCTCCTTTGTTACCAATTAAAGAAAAAATTTAGGGCTCGTATTGCCTAGTTTGATTTTAGGGTTTTATCAAAAACAATTTAAAGTTTAATAAGCAAAATTAAAGTCCTAAGTCTAATCAATTTTATTATCGAAAGTTGTGTTGTGTTTTCTAGCAACTAAATCAATTAAACAATCACAAAAATCTATTCATAACATAAGGATTTTACGATGTATCCCTACTTGCGTAGAACTAATCATCGGGATTAACCGACAGTGCTTCATTATGATCAAAACGGAATTACAGACTCGATAATTTATAAAAATTGTTTCCTCACAATTTACGCAACAGTCCCGTCAATCCCTTGAATGTAAAATATAACCACATATGGCTTGGTGTAGTGCCTCTGGCTTTTCGGCTTACCCGTTACCTCCTTCTATGCACTTGATAACAATACTTCAACCCCTGTTTGCGATCTCCCTTATCGCACGTTAGCCATTTCGCTCACTTCATCTCCAATCGCAACTGAAGACACTCTCGCAGGACCGTGAACGTTTAGAACTCTAGTTCTTAAATTTGAAGAATAATAGGATCTCCTATGGCATGTAACCATGTAAACAAAACCTAGGTAGTGTCTTAAAACTCTCAAAAATTTATTCTAGCGTTTGAATAATTTTTGCCTCAAAAAGCTTTATAGAATCATGTTTTTTTGACCTAAACTAATTATTATATTTATAGGAAAAATATAGAGTCAAATTCTTTTTTAAAATAAGTTAAAATTCTTAAAAAAAATTGCGATAAAAATGCGTGTTCAAAAAATTAATGTCGGACCTATACAAAAAGACTTATGTGTACCTATAAAAAAAATAGAGAATTTAATTCCATTGGCTAATTAATCACCCCACCGGTCCACCACTTGAATGGTGCAGAGCTCCTTTATATATAGGCATGAACGTGGACTTTGGATGGTAAATGGGCTTTGGCCATTAATGTGAAGGTGCGGCTAATTTCATCTTCAAAAAGTAGGTTTGACTTTTTAACCTTTTCCATATTTTTTTTAAATTAATTAAATTAAAATCCTTTTTATTATTTATTTTATTTTACTTTTATATCACCTTATTAAATTTTTTTGGGCATGAATTCGATATAAATTTCAGAGGTAACTTTATGGAACATATTAGACATGAAAAAAAAATTCTCAATAATTTGTGTCGATGGGATGTTTTGGATTTCGATAAAACGCAGTAAAAATATTTAAAGATAAATTTGATTCAAAAGATTTTTAATTTCTAATTTAACGCCCAACTACCCCTTATATTTTAAATCAAATCATACAATCAACTTACCTTAGGTTCTGAATTATGTATGGTTTATTTGATAAATTCAACGAGTTTCCATTGATTGCCGCATTTTTAAATCTTCAATTCTACTCAAACAATTATAGGAAAAATACTTTTGGTATCAGAATTAAGCCAACTAAAAATATAAAGCTAACACTCCTTGTTTAGAAAGAGCAGAGTTATAATGTTTCTTATGAGAGGCAAGTTTAATACGAATATCACTTTTTAAAAAATAAAGAAGAAAATTTTATGCTAATACTATTTTGTTGATGACTATGGGGGCATGATTAATATTATAAGTAACTTTTGAAAAATTAAAAGAGAAATTAACTAACATATATACATATATGATCTCTAAAATTAATTATAAGGGTAAAAAGTAAAGTCTTCAAAAATTTCTAAAGGTTAGTTGCCACTTTTCTAACCACGTGGCTATTCCACTTATCAAAATATCCAAAGATTGGATCGACAATCAGTACAATTCTTTATCTTCAAATATTTTTTTAGAATTTTATATTCACATTACATCTTGTTATATATATATTATTTATTAAATTTCAAAAATATAAATTTTAGTACAGTAGGATTTTTGAATTATTATGATACTTTTTAATTATTTTGTAGAAGGGTTGATGAGAGAAGAATGTGAAGAAGATGAGATATTTCGTGTATGAATTGTGTGTGAATAGATATAATATTTATTTGATATTTTAATGTGAGGGAAAAACATATTTAAAAGTCAAGACTAGTTAATCTCTATTTAAACTTTTGCTTTAGGAGAATTTAATAAGTAAAGAATTGGTCACACAAATATAGATGGAGAAACGTTTTACCTTAAAAAAGGAGCTTCTCCAATGGAATAATTAAAATTGAATTATCACATTATCTTTTGATTATCCATTTATTAAATTGTTAAAGTTAACAATATATGCAACTCCAATGGCTATTTTTTGTCAATAACTAAATTTGTGGGGTTCATTATATTGATTGACCATAAATTAATCAATTTGAATTTTGTTTCAAAAAAAAAAAGGAGGAAAAGATGATTTAAATTTGAAAATATTCTCGTTTACCCAATAGAATTAGTAGCTCCCTCATTTTGGTTATTGAAGAATGCTGTTAACTTCAATTATAAAGGGAGTGGATTTGGTTATTGATTAAAAGGTTGCAAATATTTAATTATACCATTGAGATAATATTTTTAGTCAACATTGTTAAAATTGATTATAATTATTATTTTGATTATACCATTAGTGATACTCTAAGTGGTAGCCAGGCCCTTACAGATTGCTTTGGAATCTGAGCACATGATAACAACATTAAATGTTACTAACACTTCTTCTTCTTCTTCTTCTTTAAAAAAAGGTTTTTCGAATCTGAGCACATGATAACTGCATTAAATGTTAATAACACTTCTTTTTTAAATAAAAAATTTGAAAACCGAAAAGAAAAAAAAAAGGCTACCACACTTTTGACTGAATCGACTCTTGGACCTCGTTGAGTTCATGGATTTAAGAATTCAAGAAATGAAAGTCATTACTTTCTTTTTTTTGGTTAGTAGAAACTCTAGAAGTGTTTTCCGGATATAGAGAAAAGTAGGAGGAAAATCATTTCACTCAAACCTCATGGGATTGATTTTACCTTTTGATTTCCGAGTATTTATTACAAAACTTTTGGACAATAATACCCCTACCTAAATGTGCTATGTATTGCCAAATTTTTATTATGTTATTTTTATTTTAAAATATAATGGTATTATTAAAATATTGATATATTTTTACTTTCCTTTCCAGTACCAACTAATTATCGGAAGGGAAATCAAATGGTATTTCCTAAATACTTTTTATGCTTTACTAAACACAGGAAATGAAACATAACAGGAACTTTAGTTTTCCATCTCTATTGAAAAGATACCAAACGGGGCCCTTAAGTAAGGCTCTCATCTAGTTATTAAAATTTGCCCCCTTAAAGTTTATTCATTTTTGCGATTTCATCCACAAAGTTTATTTTGCATAACACCTGTCCTTAAATTTTGCTTCCATTTTCACTTTAGTCCGAAAACTCCACTCGTTGTTAGGTTTTTGGATGAAAAATACCACGTGTATTGCACTTAGGCATTGTAGCAAGGTAAAATGATCAACACACTATAATGCTCCAATTCCCAACTTATTTTGACCTAATTAAAGCCTACAATGTAACAAAACGCTTTAATTTGTTAATTTTTTCTCTCTATGCTGTTTTCAACTATACGCTTTGATTTTGCCCTAATTTGGTCTTGAGATAAACATATATGAGAGTATTATAGTGGCTTATCCATTTTACCCCGCTACAGTGTTCACGTGCAAAGTACATGTTCTTTTTCGTCTAAAAATTTAACAGCATGTGGAGTTTCATACTAAAGTGAAAACAAAAACAAATTTTTAGGATGAACATAATGCAAAATAAACTTCATGGATGAAAGTGCAAAAGAAGGTAAACTTTAAGGAGGTAAATTATTAATAACTCGCTCTCATCTCAATTTTTTCTTTAATTGTTTTTATTTGCATGCATAAAACCCTAAAGGTGCATTTGATTACAAGTATGAAACTTATATGAAAAGAAAATAAGTTTTAAGCAATTAAATTGCCTAGAATTAAGTTGCATGAAAAATGTCAATTAAATGTGTTTGATTGTCTTAATTTTCTACCTAAAATATATTGTACTTTTCCATCTTTTGGCGTTTGATAGTCATTTTTTTTATATAAATTGTAACTTTTTCCAACTTTTGTTATTTGATAGTTATTATTTTTCATGAAACATGTACTTTTTTCTATGGATCTTGTACATTTTCTACATGAAAATTGAGATATGTTAAAAAAATATACATAAAAATAAAGTAATTTTGATTTTTTTTATATTCTCTATTAACCATAAATTTGGGAGCATAACAACTATAATAATAAGAAATATAATATATAACATTGATAAACAAATATGTTCCCTAAATTAAACAACATAAAATAGTTGTGACACGTGTTAGTCTTGTATTTGTGATACACATTATAAGGTAAGATGATATTTTTTTAATTAATTGCAAATAAAGTTCCCACACCGCTTCATCCACAATTACAAAAATTCAAAAAAGTTAACATACAAATAAAAATTACACAAGATGCAATTAAAAAAATTAAATCAAACTTAACCGGTCTTCTTTTTCATCTTGTTAAATTAATTTTCACAGATACATGAAAAATATTTATGGGTGATACTGAAGCAGTCTAGAAATACTTGCAAGTTACCTAGAAAATGAAACCTCCACCCCCTTAAGAAAACATTTGCCAACTTTTGGAGAAAAATAATGTCACTTCGCCTCAAAGCTGGAATTTGACTGCTTAAAAAATAAAGCCAATCCAAACACACCAAAAGTGGGAACTTAGTAGAAAAATACCTATTTTTTAAAGAAAATAACGCTGATCAAAGACAGCCAAAGTTTTGTAAATTTTTTCCAATTTGTTCAATTTAAGACTGTCCTTAAAATTTTATTGATAACAGAAATGAAACTCGCGTGTCATATGCCTATTCTGAAAGAGTAAAATAGGTAGTTTGTAAGACCCGTAAATTTCTAGTTTTTACTTTTATATATAATACATGGGTATTATGGTAATGTTACATTAAGTGTCTATATAATTATAATTACGGTTTATTTATTTATTTTCTACATTCATGAGTTAGATGGGTTCTATATAATATTATTTTTGTAGCCTACTATAATAAATTAGTGAGCCTTATATTTTAGTTTAATTGGTTTTCCAAATCTAACATGTATTAGGAAGTGGGCCAGGTTTATTATATAATTAGTATTTATAAGCCCTATTCTTATAAGATTTAAGTTAAAGCCTTAAACCCATTACCTATTTAATAATAATATATTTAGTTATATGGGGAGAATGGGAAGAAACAAAAAAGAAAAAGCACGTACATAGAAGAAAAAGGGGGAGAGACGACACGATTTAGGGCGTAGAAAGAGAAACCAGTACGAGCGATTGTCTTCTTCCATAGTTTCAAGAAATCTTTCTCCATTTATCGATAATTTAAGGTGAGTGATTCTCACCCTCTTCTAGTGGTTTCTATTCATACATGTTGATTTGATTTTCTTTTGACCTAATTTTTGTGAAGGAGGGTTGTTGTATTTTTGCTCAATTGTTTGTAAGTTTCTTAATAAAGAATTTCAATCATATGCTCTTACTAAAAATCTGAGAAAAATACATAGATTGATATTATGAGTTAGAAGTATTTTGGCTTTGGAATTTAATTAGTAGGGTTTTTAATTTGGGAGACATAAATTTTAAAAAACAAGTGTATTAAGATACCTAGTGTTAATCAGATTGCTGTCTTACATGTGTATATACGAATTCGTTTAGGATACTCATATTTCGTGTAAAACTTTGGAAAACTTAGATAAGTCAATATCATGTGTTAGGAGTATCTAGGATTTGGAATTGATTGAATATGATTTTTATGTTGAGAGATATTGAATTTACAAAAACAGTGCATTGCAGAATCTAAGGCTAGACAGATTGTATATCTGTCACCAAAACATTTATAACTCCTAAAGTATAAATGATTTTTAGTTGAATCAAATTGGATATGACTCCAGACACATTAGGCTATATTGTATAATGTTTATGGAATTTTTGTATTGTTGAGTAATTCCCATAATTTATGTGAAGTTGGTGGCTGTGTCGATTATAAGTCCTGTTTGTGTTCTTGCTTTGTTTGTGTGCAATTTAACTTATGATTTTGGTGTAATTTAATTAGAACTCTTAAAAATTGACTAGAATTCTAGGAAAATTCTTTAATTACACCACTGGTCTCTTGTGTGATGGATTTGAGACATGTTATAAAAGAATTGGGTGAGAAAGTCCCAAATTGTTTTTGTTTTGACTTAATAAAACGTTGGTGTATCCAATGAAAATTTCTTATGGATTTTTACATACTCATGTGGACTTGAGATATTTGTACACTCATTCTATTGTTGGTTAGATGAGTGGATAGTTGCAATATTCTCTCAAAATGACAGTGTTTAGCGCGTGAACGTATAGTTAGCCTTCCGAAGAAGGTTGGAATTTTAGACGATATGCCCGTGCGAGTTTCGATTCGGAGTGGTCGATATATATACGGGGAGACATAGGGCAGGCTGATCTGTGTATGCCATGTGAGAGTATGGCAAGGTGTGTAATTAAGGTGCACACGCTAACCAAAGAGTCTAGTGGATTAGGAATGTATGGCTGTTTTCTTTGTTTGATTTGTATAAAATTATTGGATCTCTGCATGACAATTCTAGCACATGAACCTGAAAGGAAATTTGATTATGCTCATTTTTCATGTTTTGAGTTTCCTTTAATTCCTTGTTGTTTAGAAGTTTTAGTTGAATCTCGTTTGTGAAAAGTGTCTGCATTGAATCACTGGTTTGGAGTATTAAATGGTCAATTTTTGCGATCTTTCGCAAGTATTTGTAGAATTTATCATTCTGAAAATTTTTCATGTTTTAAGCTTTCCGAAATTATGCACGGTTTGGGAAGAAACGAATAATTTTGAATGCAACAATGTACTTTATGATGTAGAAACTATCTTTGATACTAACTTCTTATGTGCTGGAAGGTAGGCCTTTCTAACATTTGTGCAGGGTTGGTCTACCTTAGCGTTCTTATAACTATTAATTTAAAGTTTTGCAAATGAATATGACAAGAAACTAACCGCCACCTTTTTATCGGGAAACTACGATTTTGTCTCGATAAGTATGTGGAAGTACATGTCTTGTCTCATGATTATTTCAGTTAAAAATCTGTATTTATAATAATTGCATCATGGACATAGTTGGGTGAACGAATCAACTCATACCAGTATTTTATACTGACCCAAGTTGTCTTTGTGCTTCTTTGGTACGTTCTCTTTATGAGCCTAGCTAAGGGGGTTGCAGGAATTTACGTGCTTCGTAATTGTGCTAAGACATGTACTTGAAATATGCTTATTTTGTACATTTCTTTTGGTTTGATGTACTTGAGAAATGGGGGCGATTTTGATATACTCTGGCCAAATAGTTTTTGTAAAGCAAATGTAATTGGACTTTCGTATATATAAGGTTGGACATTTTAATTTTATTTATTCCCCAAAATATTTATTTAAAAATAAAAGTTTTTGTTTTATTAAGTTTATATTTTGATTTTTAAGCATTTGTTTAAAAGTAAATATAGTTTTAACATTTTCACACCCGGTAGTTGAATGGCAAAGTACGCATGGATTAATGAGTACTCGAGATCCAAAAATCGGGGTGTGACAGTTTGGTATCAGGGGGTAGGTTCCGATTTTCTTCGGTCTGGGGGTTGTGTGTTCTTTGTTTGTTTTGTTGTGTTTGTTTAGTTATTATTATTTTCTTTTGCTTTTGTGAATACTTATTATGTGTGTTTGTAAGTTTGTGTTTATACAACTATTTTCTAATGGTTTATTGAAGATCATGTTGGTTTGATTTATTTTATACGAACTTTGGTGTTAACCTATATTGATCTATTTTTAAAAAGATCTTTTGTGAAATAATTTGATATTTTGTATATGCTTACTACTTATTTGGTGTTAAAAACTATTTTAAGAAAACTTTGGTAGAAATTTTGAATTATATATAGACTTATTACTTTTGTTTCAATTACCAGAACTTATGTAAAATCGATTTCTTTAAAAATGTGAAATGTTATATTGTTTTACATAATTAGATTATACTCTGAAACCGTTATCTATATATGTATATATATATATATATGATTGTGTTACTTCTTAATATGTTGTTAGTTTATTATATGGTGATATAGAACCATTGTTGACTTAATTAAATTTCTAAAATATTTTGTGCTTGGATTGTAATGTGTTATTTTAAACATGCTTGTTGCTTTTCATATCTTATTATAAAGTGTCCATGGATTTATGTCTAGAATTTGTCTAAGAGTAAATTCTAAATTTTAAAGGATACAAACACTTTTATTATTTCTTAGTTTGTTAACCATCAACAGCCTATGTGATGACAAAGATGCATCCTTTTGTAATTTAATTAAAAGTGAAGAGTTATAATTTGCTTACATTATAACTTGTTCTTTTATTTATTTATTTATTTTGATCCTCATGAGTGATCTAGCTAAAAAAAAAGGTATAATAGAGCTTATATTATTCCACCATTTTTGGTCAATTAATAATTTACAATAGATTGAGACTAAGTAAAAGGTCTTCATGTTTCTCATTTAACACATGTGTTTCTTGATACACATATATTCCATATTTATCTATCTCATTTTATTTTATATATAAGTGATAGTATTATTAAAAATTTTGATTATGAAGAAGCATGCTTAATTTTAAGACTTTTGTAGATTTCCTAAATCCTCACCTAATATGTCTTTTACAATGAACATGTATGTTTTCTTGGGTGTCTAATTGATTGTGATCCAAAGTTTTTCAACTCTTGTTATAAATTTTTTAAATTGAACCTAAATAAGTTGTAACCAGTTTTAATTATATTAATATACTATGTTGGGTGCTTTTTCTTAACAAAACTATCATTATTGACAGCCAAAGTTTATTGAATTCCATTTTTTTTCTTGTATAGATTTATTTATTGTGAAAATCATGTAGTGATAAAAGTATTTATATTTTGATATTCAATGAAAATAGCAATGTATTAATTCTTTATGGAATCATCCTTATATCCGACCGTTAATAATTGTTTATTAATTTAGAGATGTATTTGTTAACATTAAAGTCAATTAATCTTATTTTGATAATTACTATTGACCTTTTGTGAGAACCCGCGTTCTCGATGTCCCGGGGTCCTCGTGGGCGGCGATTCCGTTTGTTGATTTGGAAATCGGTTTTGAAAAGAATAAGAGTCGCCAGTTTGCTTTACTAAACAAACAAAATGTTTGTGTAAAAGAGACGTATTTATGGACTAAATATCCTCTTATACACAATATATGCGAAACCAGTTGGTCCCGAGGTTGATGGGGTAAATTCACACTCGCGATAATGCATGATAATAGTGGGTGCGTGCAAAATAACAATTATGGAGGTATATTATGATAAGCGCTTTAGGATTTGTTCGAGTACTTTCAATTTTTATTTATGAAAAGATTTTCCTCAAACAATTATTACAAACAAAAAGGGAATTTAAGGTATCCACTTAAATCGCATCTATGTTATCCTAAGACTAAGGTCAAAAAAGAAAGCATGCAAACATAAACAATTATCCACGCATCTTCTACTCTTGTTTAGAGTCTAATCCTCTTAAAACTCCCCAGCAGAGTCGCCACTGTGAGAACCCGCGTTCTCGACGCCCCGGGGTCCTCGTGGGCGGCGATTCCGTTTGTTGATTTGGAAATCGGTTTTGAAAAGAACAAGAGTCGCCAGTTTGTTTTACTAAACAAACAAAAGGTTTGTGTAAAAGAGACGTATTTATGGACTAAATATCCTCTTATACACAATATATGCGAAACCAGTTGATTCGAAGGTTCGGGATTAAGTTACGAATCGGGAAGGTGTTAGGCACCCAATTCGCCCTTTCGGTCTCTTGAGTAGGATATGCGTGTGTTATAATTCAATTCTTGCATGCTATTGCTATTACTTTACAGCTTTTCGTGATTGCTTTAGAAATCGGGATTTTGGGGTTGGGATGAAAACGATGTGTTTCCTAGTTCGCCCATGATTTTAAAAATAAGTGTGTGTGTGTGTGTGATTTGAAAAAGAAAGTTTGATAATGATAGATGCAATGAAACAAGTGATTTTGTAAAACATTGGGCTTTTCGAAAACTGATTCAATATGGAATCTTATACTCGATATTATATGAGGCGAGTTGACCGGTCGTATACCAAAGTCTATTGATTAAACCGGTATAGATGGCACTAGTGCTTTCATAATTGAGTATTTATCACATACACACCGCAATCTATGAGTTAGATTGGATATATAGCGATTATCGATTCCTTCATATAACAATGCCGCTAATCCGGGCTTTTGGAAATGTAAGAAAGTAATAATACTATTTTAGAATTGGATTAGGGTTTGTTATACGCCTTTAGTTTTGAAAAAAATAATTTAAAAAAGGGTTTTGAAAAGCTATCAAGTGATAGAAATTATGCAAACAAGAATATAAATTATAAAACTGACGAATAAATAAAAGAAGAGAGAGAAAATTATACCCGAGCCTTCTTGGAAGGAGAGAATAAGGATCTCTTGGTGTGTACCACGAAATCCCCTTGATTGTTGATGAAAATAATGAATGGAGGGGGAGGTCTATTTATAGTTGAAGAAAATACTTGGAGAGCAAGAAAAGAGATTGCAACTAGGACTCTTGGAAATTATCGCAAAGCCTTCCCACTATTGGATCATCCTGATTTTTGGATATGTGTTGTATATAGGAATCTTCTAGATCGTGTAAACATTTCAGGTCGATCAGAATTCGGGAAGGTCTCCTTTCGTTCTGATTGGTACGAAGAGTTTGTGTCCGCGTAGGAAAGGTACTTGTTGTAGACAAGGTCCTTTGTTTGCACGACAAGTCAGTTTCTAACCGTTGGATCATGCTAAATTTTGGATATGTATTGCCAATATAAGTCTTATAGACTCTGTAAAAATTTGAAGACGATCGGAGTTCGGGAAAGACTTGGTATCCTTGGCTTGGTACAAAGAGTTTGTTTCCGCGTAGGAAACGTACTTGCGTACAACTATCTCGACAATTAAACTTCCAACCGTTGGATCTTTCTGAATTTTTGACATGTTTTCTCTCCAAATGTTTTCTAGCTCGTGTCCAAATTTGAGGCCGATCAGAATTCGGGAAGGCCACTATTTATTTTAAGTTTCTACGAAGGACATTTTGACTATAATTGCACGATAGACAAATTGATTCTTGAGGATCCCATGTCCAACAAAGCTGAATTTTTAATATGCTCTTCCCCACAATAAGGCCTATCCATTAACCAAACTTCAAACCATTTTAACTTCGATAAGACCTCCATTTGACCACCCGAAATAAACTCGTGATTTTCTGAATTTCCGGAGATCCGACTCTCGGATTGAGCTGATTTTCGGGTATGCTACTCCTCATGATAATGTCTAATAACTCTCAAAGTTTGAGGATGATCCGAAATGCGTAACTCTCCTTTCATAAGTTTTCAGGAGTTTCGATGGTTTTCAATTCCGGCAATTTTCGATAATTCTGTAGCTCCTCATCCGGGGTCCTTTTGGCTTTCTTCTTTGACCTGTATCACATGAACAAACTACATGTGCATCTAGGAATGCTCGTGCGTGCATGCATGTTTATTTCTTTGAAAATTAGGATTCTTGCGGGGGTCGCAAAATGAGGTGTTCACACCTTTAAGTCACTAATCTTGTTTTGATAATAACAATATATTTAATCTTGTGTAATTTAACTAAGTTAATGTTTTAAGTGATAGCCACTATAATTGATCTCACGAGGACAAAATCAAAAAGCCAAAATAAAAGGTCGTTCACCTAAACAATTGTGTTCTTTCAATGCCTCATACCTTACACAATTATGTGATCAATGCTCTACCAAAGGGATCTCTATACAAGAACAAAGAGGCAAGGAAGAAAATAATCGAAGATACAAACAAAGCTTTCGAAGACTCATAAGTTTATATTTGAGTGAGTAGTTTTGCTGTAAAGATTCATATTTGATTTTCAATTATGGCTCTTACTCTTTATCTCTTTATTCAAATAGATTGATCAAAATCAAATTAAATCAAAGTTCTTTGAAAAACAAACATACTTGCAAAAAAAACAAAATTCATATTAAATACAAATGATCATATTTTGTGTTTTCCCGAAAATAGGTATCTTAGGAACTTATTTTTGAAGTCCCCAAAGCATTAGAAGTGATTTTGGAGCTAAAATGCATAAGTGCAAAAAATTGGGATTTTGGCCTGATAGACAGAAGCCATCAGTCGACTAAGCAGCCTTGCTTAGTCGACTGAGGCTCCATCAATAGACTGATGCTCCATCAGTCGACTGATGCTTCAGAAACTAGCCGTTGGAACTTTGCTAAATGTGTAATTTTGCCTCATTAATTAATAAATCCACCACAAACGGCTACAAGCTTTCTCAAGCTACATATATATATATGAATTCTAAGACTCATTTTTAAAAACTTGAATCATTCCTACAACTATTATCTTTATCTACATTATTCAAAGATTCAAGAATATTGTTTTTGATCAATCATCCTTATTTTGAACTAGAAATTGTTGATCAAATATTGATATCTCTTAGTGTGAGCTTCATTTGTAATTTGTTATACACAAGAGCTATTGTACATTGGTGTGAGTCACCAAAACTTGTTCAAATCATATTTGTGAGAGGTGTATCTCATAGATTAGCAAGAGGGATTTCTTGTGAGAGTATTGAAGGTGTTTTCAATACTTGTGAGAGTGTGTGATAAAAATACACTTGTAGATGTTAGATCTTCACCCGGAAGGAGATCGGTTATAGTGGAAATTCTCGGCGAACTAACCGAGCGCGGAGTAGGGAGAACAAGCCGAATCGTGTGGACAAAAAAATCTTCGACTTCGATCGGTTCAATCTTTCTATCTTTTGCTCTATTATATTGTGCTATTTATTCATTGTGCTTGGAATTAACTTTGTTCTTGATTGCATGATAAATATAGACATCGAATATTTTTAAATTGATTTTAAAAATCCGATTAAGTTTTAAAATCCCTATTCACCCCCCTCTAGGGTATTTTCCGACCTACAATTGGTATCAGATGTTGTACTCTTGTTTTGATTTAACAATCTTAGAGTTTACGATCATGTCTATTTATCAAGGAACCGGAATCAACGAAGGTTCTTCCACTACTAGACCACCTCTATTTGATGGCAAAAATTATAGTTATTGGAAAAGTCGCATGTGCACTTTTCTTCAAGCTAGTGATTTTGAACAATGGAAAGTTACACTCGTTGGATCCTATGAGATTACCAAAACCAATGAAAAGGGTAAAGTTACTCCTAAATCCATTTCCGAATATGATGAGAATGATATTAGGAAAATCCAATTTAATTCTAAAGCCTTGAATGCCTTACATTGTGCATTGACTATAGATGAATACAACAAAATTTCTAGTTGTAAAACCGCCAAAGAAATTTGGGACAAACTAAAAGTTGCTTATGAAGGAACCTCACAAGTTAAGGATGATAATATTAATATGCTCGTTCATGATTATGAACTTTTCAAAATGGAGCCTAATGAATCACTTGCTTCTATGTATAGTAGATTCTCTATTATCACTAATGCTTTAGATCTTCTTGGAAAGGAATATTCAAATGAGGACAAGATTCGAAAAATTCTTAGAACTCTTCCTAAGAAATGGAGATCAAAAGTGACGGCTATTCAAGAAGCCAAGAACCTCAAAATGCTAAGCATGGATGAACTCTTGGGTTCACTTAAAACCCATGAGAAGGAATTGGAGAGAGAAGAAGAAAGTGAATCGAAAGCCAAAAAGTCGCTAACTCTCAAAGCAACTTAACTAGAAGATGATGAGGAGTTGATGGTAGGAGATGAGGATATGGCTCTTCTTTCTAGAAAATTCATAAAATTTCTAGCTAAGAAGAAGAAGTTTCAAGGAAAAGGAAACAACTTTGAGTTTTCATCAAGAAGGAACAATGATCGATCTATTCAACGAAAAGTTGAAAATGAAGAAGAAAATAAGTGTTTCCATTGCCTTGAACTAGGGCATTTCAAAACAAATTGCCCAGTTAGAAGAAAGGAGAGAAGAGATAAAAGAGACAAAGCCTTTAAACAAGTAAGACATGCCCTCAAAGGAACTTGGAGTGATTCCGAAGAAGGCGAGTCCAATGCCGATTCTAGCGGCGAGGAAACGGCAAATCTTTGCGTTATGGCAAGAGACAATGAGGTGTGCTTGAAAGCCAAAGGTAGCAAAACCAAGTGGTTTTTGGATAGTGGTTGCTCTAAGCACATGACGGGAGACAAAAATAACTTCTTAAGTCTTATTCCCAAGCGAGGAGGGAATATGAATTTCGGGGATAATGCCAAGGGCAAAATCGTTGGTATAGGTAAGGTTGGTAAGTATTCTACATGCATTGATAATGTTCTATTAGTTGATGGTTTGAAGCATAATTTAATTAGCATTAGTCAACTATGTTATAAGGGTTATGAAGTGATTTTTAAATCCTATCGTTGCACTGTTAAAAATGTTAGTGATGATTCCATTCTACTTGTGGCATATAGAACTAACAATGTGTATACTCTCGAACTTGATGATTTATCACAACAAGATGTTAAATGTTTATCCGCTATTAATGATGTATCTTGGTTATGGCATAGAAGACTAGGACATGCTAATATGGATTTAATTCACAATTTATCTAAGAAAGAGCTAGTTAAAGGATTGCCTAAAACCAAATTTGTTAAAAATAAAATTTGTGATGCATGTCAACTTGGTAAACAACATAAATCTTCATTTAAATCTAAGAAAGATATTACTACAACTAGACCTCTTGATATGTTGCATCTTGATTTATTTGGTCCAAATTCGGTTGCTAGTTTGGGTGATAAATTATATACTTTTGTTATTGTTGACGATTATTCTAGACTTACTTGGGTGTTCTTTCTCACCCACAAGAGTGAAACTCCACATGTCTTTGCAAAATTTTGTAGAAGAATTCAAAATGAGAAGGGTGTTTCTATTGTGCGTGTTAGGAGTGATAGAGGTAGAGAATTTGATAATATTGATATTGAAAATTTTTGTGTTGAGCACGGTATTAATCATAATTTTTCGGCACCTAGAACTCCTCAACAAAATGGTGTTGTTGAAAGGAAAAATAGATCTCTTCAAGAGATGTCTAGGACTATGCTTAATGAACATTCTTTTCCGAATTTTTATGGGCGAAAGCCGTTAACACCGCATGCTATGTGATAAATCGCACTATCATTCGTAAAAAGTTAGATAAAACACCCTATGAATTATGGAATGACAAGAAACCAAATATTGCATATTTTAAGGTTTTTGGTTGTAAATGTTTTATTTTAAATGATCGTGATCACTTGGGAAAATTTGATGTTAAATCTGATGAAGGAATTTTTTTTGGGTATGCCACTAATAATAAAGCATATATTGTTTTTAACAAGAAAAGCTTAGTAGTTCAAGAGTCTATGCATGTTATATTTGATGAGACAAATCCTTTCTCACCCATAGTACGTTCCGATGACGATGTTCAAATTATCCAAAAGATTTCGGATATTCAAATTAATGATACATCTAAGGAAAAAACTTCGAATGCTCAAGCTCCTCCTAAGGAGTTGGAAAATACAACCGAGCAAAACTCGAATGATTTGCCTAGGAGTTGGAAATTTGTGTCCAACCACCCTATTGATCAAATTCTTGGAGAACCATCTAGTAGGGTAATGACTAGATCATCCTTAAAAAATGTATGCAATAATGTGACATTTGTTTCTCAACATGAGCCTAAAAACATAAATGAAGTCAAACAAGATGAATCTTGGATAATGGCTATGCAAGAAGAGCTCAATCAATTTGAGAGAAACAAAGTGTGGACACTTGTTCCCAAACCTAACGATCACACTATTTTAGGTACTAAATGGATATTTCGTAACAAAAAGGATGAAAGTGCGTGTAATTGTTAGAAATAAAGCTAAACTTGTTGCCCAAGGATACAATCAAGAGGAGGGCATTGATTATGAAGAAACATATGCACATGTAGCTCGTTTAGAAGCAATTCGCATGTAACTTGCTTACTCATGCTTTAAGAATTTTAAATTGTATCAAATGGATGTGAAAAGTACTTTCTTAAATGTTTTTATTGAAGAGGAAGTTTATGTGAAACAGCCTCCTGATTTTGAAAATCATATTTATCCGGATTATGTATTTAAATTATCTAAAGCATTGTATGGTTTAAAACAAGCACCTAGAGCATGGTATGATAGATTAAGTTCGTTTTTGATTAAAAATGGGTTTATTAGAGGTAAAATTGATACTACCCTATTTATCAAAAATCATGACAATGACATGCTACCTATACAAATCTATGTTGATGATATTATATTTGGTTCTACTAATGAAAATCTTTGCAAGGATTTTTCCACATGTATGCAAAAGGAATTTGAAATGAGCATGATAGGAAATATGAACTACTTCCTTGGATTACAAGTGAAGCAATGCGAAGAAGGCATTTTCATCAGTCAAGAGAAGTACGTGAAAGAGCTCTTGAAGAAATTTGACATGGAAGGCGCAAAATCAATGAGCACGCCTATGAGTTCAACATTGAAGCTCGACAAAGACGAAAAAGGCAAAAGTGTAGACATCAAGAAATATCGAGGTATGATTGGTAGTTTATTATATTTGACGGCGTCTAGGACGGATATTATGTTTTGTGTATGTCTTTGTGCAGGATTCCAAGCGGATCCTAAAGAATCTCATTTACTTACTGTAAAATGGATATTCCATTATATTTTCGGTACTAGTTCATTGGGTTGTGGTACCCAAGAGAGAACTCATTTGACTTAATTAGTTATTCCGATGCGGATTTTGGCAGTTGCAAAATTGATAGGAAAAGCACTAGTGGTACTTGTCATTTTCTAGGACATGCACTAGTATCTTGATCAAGCAAGAAACAAAACTCGGTAGCCCTTTTAACAGCCGAAGCCGAATATGTGGCGGCCGGAAGTTGTTGTGCACAAACTTTGTACATTAAACAACAAGTAGAGGACTTTGGAATCAGTCTTAGCCATATTCCCATAAAATGTGACAACACAAGTGCTATTAGCTTGACCAAGAACCCCATACAACATTCACGTACTAAGCACATTGAGATAAGATATCACTTTATTCGTGATCATGTGCAAAAAGGTGATGTTGATATTGAATTCGTTGGCACTGAATCGCAATTTACGGATATATTCACTAAACCACTTCCCGATGATTGCTTTTGCACTATTCGACGTGAACTTGGTATGACTAGAGCATGTGATATCTAGTTAACCAAAATATTCATGTATATTGATCTATTGTGCTTGTTTATAAAGCTTACAAAAATGTATTGTTAATTGATTAATTTTTGTGTAACAAGTAACCTAATATCTTGCACTTCATTTGCATGTTAATTTGTGTATTGGTAACTCTCTTATAGTATATATTTAGCTCATAAGTGTAATTTTTAGTTCCATATAGCCTAAAGAGCAAAAATGAGCAAATCTGGGCATAACAGTAGCCATTAGTCGACTAAGGGAGTTCACTCAGTCAACTGAGCCTCCATCAGTCGACTGAAGGGCCTTCATTAGTCGACTGATGCTTGGCTGAGAGCTATTTTCTTATCCCCTGTTTTTCCCCTGTTTCATTCACTTCCCTCTCTACCAATTTCGAGCCTCCCCTCTCCATACACACCACAAACCTTCACAAACCATCCTAAATCTCTAAACTCTTCACCAAAATACATTCTAAACCATAAGTCTTCACCAATATACATCAAATCACCTACAAATCACACCTATTTCACTTTAAATCTATCAAACCCATCTTATTCCTTCTCAACCCTAACCCTAGCCTCCATTGTTAATCCTTCACCCAAAACTCTACTCTACACCAAATTTCTCTACTAACCCACCTCAATTCATCCATATAACATATTTACTACTCTTTTCAATCATCTAAACAAGTTTTAAAACCCAAAAATCTCAAATTTCTCTTCAAAACCCTAATTTTTTCAAAACATATATCATTTTCCAATCTCTCTAGACATGTCTCAACCATCTCGCTCTCGTCGCCCTCGTAAGTCTGTATCGCAAGTAGGTACATCATCACCTACTCCGGCCCCAGTTCCACCGCCACCATTGTTCATCTCCGACGAAGTTCAAGCAAACTTCAACTCTGACTATGCCATTTGTACTATTGTTGAAGGTAAACAATTCAACATTGAGCTATTTTCTTCATATGGTCTTAACATCACTGTTCTTTTTCATAGACAAGGCATCATAAATTTCTTAACAATTCGTGAAAATGTGTATCCACGTCTAGTTCGATTATTTTACGCTAACCTTCATCACCCCACATTTGATTCTGGTCGTCCGAACAAGCTTCGTCTTAACACTCTCATAAATGGACGAATGATTAGTTTCACCAAATTGGATCTTAGTCGAATTTTTGGTTTTCCAACCGAAAATGTGATGGACGTACCGTTAAATTTTGGCAATCTCTTTGGATTTGAGAAATCCGTGGCCTTATCCACCATTCTTAAACGACGCTTTAGACACCACAACAGTGGTGCGGGACTTGAAATCAAGGCATCTATGCTTACCTTGCAAAACCGACTTATCCACTCCATACTCGGGTATTCCATTGTTCCGCGAAGAGGTAGTCGGGCTTCCATAAATGCTTTGGACATTTTCTTAGTATGGGCAATCTCAATGGGACACAAGCTTGACTATGCCGATCTTATGTTCAATCATCTTCTCAGTATCACCAATCGAAAGAAATAAGGGTTAGTATATGCTATGGCACTCACACGACTATTTCAATTTTATGACATTCCCCTTGAAGATGAGACGAAAATCATTGTTCCAACGTCCGATGAAACCTATAGTGCCAAGACTATTCGTCAAATGGGATATCACATAGAGAATGGAGAATGGATTTCAAATGATCCTCTTGACATTGATGAAGACGGTGATAGTGATGATGATGAGAATTTAGCTCAAACCGAGCCCATGGAGCAAGACATACCACCTCAAAGAACTTCCACTCAAGCTCCCACTAGCTCTCAACCAGCCCTTCACTTGCCCGATCCAAATGAAGTTGTTTTGCAAGCCATCCAAAATCTCTCGGCGACCATGAACACTAGGTTCAATCGCATCGAGGAAAGGCAAAGAGCACATGAAGCCGCATTCCTCCAATACCACCCCGACTATGTCTTTCCACCGTCGAATCTGTGGCATGGCAATCAAGAATGGGGTCAATGGCCACAAGAAGGTCCCAACGAGTGATCTCCTTCTCCTCTTTTTGATTATGACAAAGGGGGAGAAAATAATAAGTGTTTGGTAACACACTTTGCTTTAATTATGGTTTTATTCTCTATGAACTTCTAGCAACTTAAGTTTTTGTGTTTTTATGCTCTTATTATGGTTTTTAATATGGTTATAACTCTAGTATTTTATTTACTTACGTTAAACATTAACTTAAGTTTGATGTATTGATTATGCATGCTTATTATACTCTTTTTTATGCATAGTTTGAGGGGGAGTTTTCCCTTAAGAAAACTCAACTTATATTTCCTAATCGCAAGCACACATTAATTTATTGTCATCATCAAAAAGGGGGAGATTGTTGACCTTTAAGTCATTAATCTTGTTTTGATAATAACAATATATTTAATCTTGTGTAATTTAACTAAGTTGATGTTTTAATTGATAGCCACTATAATTGATCTCACGAGGACAAAATCAAAAAGCCGGAATAAAGGTCGTTCACCTATACAATTGTATTCTTTCAATGCCTCATACCTCACACAATTATGTGATCAATGCTCTACCAAAGGGATCTCTATACAAGAACAAAGAGCCAAGGAAGAAAATAATCGAAGATACAAACAAAGCTTTCGAAGATTCATAAGTTTATATTTGAGTGAGTAGTTTTGCTGTAAAGATTCATATTTGATTTTCAATTATGGCTCTTACTCTTTATCTCTTTATTCAAATAGATTGATCAAAATCTAATCAAATCAAAGTTCTTTAAAAAACAAACATACTTGCAAAAAAAAAAAATTCATATTAAATACAAATGATCATATTTTGTGTTTTCCCGAAAATAGGTATCTTAGGAACTTATTTTTGAAGTCCCCAAAGCATTAGAAGTGATTTTGGAGCTAAAATGCATAAGTGCAAAAAATTGGGATTTTGGCTTGATGGACAGAAGCCATCAGTCGACTAAGCAGCCTTGCTCAGTCGGTTATAGTGGAAATTCTCGGGGAACTAACCGAGCGCGGAGTAGGGGTTAACAAGTTGAACCGTGCGGACAAAAAATCTTTGACTTCGATTGGTTCAATCTCTTTATCTCATCCTATATTATATTGTGCTATTTATTCATTGTGATTGGAATTAACTTTGTTTCTTGATTGCTTGATTGAATAGACATTAAACTTTTTTAAATCATTTTTAAAAATCCGATTAAGTTTTAAAATCCCTATTCACCCCCCTTCTAGGGTATTTTTCGACCTACAATTGGTATTAGAGGTTGTACTCTTGTTTTGATTTTACAATTTTAGAGTTTACGATCATGTCTATCTATCAAGGAACCGGACCTAACGAAGGTTCTTCCACCACTAGGCCATCTTTATTTGATGGCAAAAATTATAGTTATTGGAAAAATCGCATGTGTACTTTTCTTCAAGCTAGTGATTTTGAACAATGGAGGGTTACACTCATTGGACCCTATGAAATCACCAAAACCGATGAAAAGGGTATTGTTACTCCTAAATCCATCTCCGAATATGATGAGCATGACATTAAGAAAATTCAATTTAATGCTAAAGCCTTGAATTCCTTACATTGTGCATTAACTATGGACGAATATAACAAAATCTCCAATTGTAAAACTGCTAAAGAAATATGGGACAAACTAGAGGTTGCTCATGAAGGAACCTCACAAGTCAAGGATGACAATATTGATATGCTTGTTCATGATTACGAACTTTTCAAAATGGAGCCTAATGAATCACTTGCTTCTATGTATAGTAGGTTCTCTATTATCACTAATGCCTTAGATCTTCTTAGAAAGGTATATTCAAATGAGGACAAAATTCGAAAAATTCTTAGAATTCTTCTAAAGAAATGGAGACCTAAGGTGACAGCTATTCAAGAAGCCAAGAATGTGACGCCCCGAAATCCCGTTTAGAGGTTTGTACCTCCGGGACCCGGTTAGCCACGGAGTCGTACGCGACGACGGGTGATCAGGTGTAAAATTTAGAATTTTATATCACAAACATGCTAAAGTAATAAAGTCATTTTAAAAGAAATTCTGGCATGTAGAGTTTGTATTATTAATAAAACCATTTCCTGTTAAATAGCTTACATTTAACTTAAAATAATATCTCCACATCTGTAATTTGTTAAATAAAAGGCACAGTACATTACAAAGTGATCCCTTTAATAGGGTTCCAATCATATACAAATACTTTACATATATGGCTTAAGAGTTTAAAACGATACAATATGAATACTTAAACAAAGAAGACATAAGTCGTTTCCCACGACTTTGGTAATCCAATCTTCAGAGCTATTTAGACTCGATGGCGCACCATCCCCCGGGTAATACCTGCAAAACCTAGTTTGGAAAATGGGAGTGAGCCAAACGGGCTCAGTGGGAACTATAAGGGTTGTATAAGAAAATAAGTTGGAAATCATGCATGCCATGCCATGTATTATAATGAAAATAGTTTATGTGCTGCTTCTCAGTAATAAGTCACATTTCTCTTTGTATATACAAATATAAATACATATACGCATGTGAAGCAGCTAATGCAGGGAAACCTTTCGTGGAATGTATATATAATGCCCCCAACCCAAAGTACAAGAAAAGCAATGTACGTATACATATACATCATCGTACTACATAAGCCACAACTCCGCGACTAGATCTATCACATCAATCACATATATCAACTCACGTCTAGGATTTTCATATATCTACTGTACAGAGATAGCCGGCACTCGGTTTCTTCTGCCCAAGGCAGGGACCACCTACCAGGTCCACCTAGACGCTACCTCACGCAGCCACACAGGCATACGCTACCTCACGCCGCCATAAAGGCGCACGCTACAATAATACTCACGTAGCCACCAAGGCTATACGCTACCGGTAATCACCATCTATCTAGTACGAACGGTGTGGCCATCCGATAATATGTCCAAATAATAATAAACTCATCAAATCCATGAAATCATAAAAATACAGATATATAGATACGAACATGCATACATTCCATATATATTCGTATAACTCATAGATATGTATCCATTCTAGATATGAGTGCATATACATTTTGTAAAACATGTAGTGGTATTGTTGAGATTGAATAAGATCCGCCAAGTCCGTCAGTTAAGGAAATAAACCAATAAAATCCTTAGTTTGGGAGGTTTCACATGCTTTCATCAATTTGGCCCCAAGCCAAGTCTAATACAATAAAACAATGTATACGAGTTCCCAAATAGCCTCCCACTATGATTTAAAGACTTGGTTTATTCAAAACATATATATATATTTGACCAGCATACTTACGGACTGGCTAGGTAAGTAGAAAATCTCATAAATATGGTTCATAACTTAAAATATAGCAACAATACCATAAATATGTGTAATTTTGTCCAAAATATACTTTTAAAATCAAGTATCTCGTTGTATGTAAGCGTATCATAGCATATAGTTCATAGCCATATCTGTATATAGGGGTTTTATGCCAAACTTTAGGAAATTAAGATAGAAATAGTGATTTCTAGTATAATCCACCATATATAATCATATCAAGTCCAAATCAACCAAAGAAATAAGAGAAATCAACCCAAACCCCATGAATGTGCAATTTAGGTAGAAAAACCCTAGGTTTAGTTTGATTTGAGGCGAATAAGATGTAATCGTAGGAAAAATTGTTAAAATACTATTATTCCCACCTTAAGAGGGTCAATCCCTCGAAGTATTGCGGAAGAATCGAGCCGAAACCGCGTAGATGCGAAAATCCCCAATTTGAGCTCAAAAACCCTAGCTATGGTGGATGGAGGTGAAGGAGGAGATGAAGATGATGATGGAGATGATGATGATGTTGATGATTTGGTGGGGGATAATAAGCCTAGAGTATTCTCACAATATCCCCAAGGATAGCCCTCAATCTCTCTCTAAGAGCTCTCCAATGGCTTGGTGAAATGAGGAAGAAAGGAGAAGAAAAAATTTATAAAAAACCTGTCCAGCACGATGGAGCCGACTCCCTATTGTTCATGGAGTCGACTCCCTAGGCCTGGAAGTGCCCCTTTCAGCTTTTGGTCAATAGCTCGACTTCGCATGCACTTTTGGGCCTCACGGAGTTGGAATTGGGTCTCGGCCAAAACACGAAAGTTGTAGAGGGCATTGAAATGAAGACGAGGCCGAAAACGGGGACTCATTTGGAGTTCGGATGAGGAAGTTATGGTCATCCAAAGTTGGGTAAAAATAACTTATCGCGTAGGATCGAAACTTGTGATTTTCGACCCGATTTTTGTCCGAGCCACCCGAAACAACTTATAGTCATTATAACACACTGAAATATATTAATATGACTTGTTGGAGGTTTCCAAACCATTCCAACCTTTCCAGAACCCAATTTGGCGTCCCGGAGCCAAATTCAGTCTCATACGCGATATGGGCCGCGATTTGCAAGCGATAAGGAAACCGGGTGTTACAAAGAACCTCAAGACACTAAGCATGGATGAACTCTTGGGGTCTCTCAAAACCCATGAGAAAGAATTGGAGAGAGAAGAAGAAGGTGATTCGAAAGCCAAAAAGTCACTAGTTCTCAAAGCAACTCAACTAGAGGATGATGAGGAGTTGATGGAAGGAGATGAGGATATGGCTCTTTTTTCTAGAAAATTCATAAAGTTTCTAGCTAAGAAGAAGAAGTTTCAAGGAAAATGAAACAACTTTGATTCTTCATCAAGAAAGAACAATGATCGTTCTATTCAACCAAGAGTTGAAAACGAAGAAGTAAAGAAGTGTTTCCATTGCCATGAACCGGGGCATTTCAAAACAAATTGCCCAGTTAAGAGAAAAGAAATAAGAGATAAAATAGACAAAGCCTTCAAACAAGTAAGACACGCCCTCAAAGGCACTTGGAGTGATTCCGAAGAAAGCGAGTCCAACGCCGACTCTAGCGACGAGGAAACGGCAAACCTTTGCCTTATGGCAAGAGACGATGAGGTATACTCTACTTATGATTCATTTAGTGAAGATAATGTCTCTATCAATAATGATGCACATGATGAGAATGACTATGATGAATTATATGATATGTTTAAAGAATTGCATAGCAAGTTTAAAAAATTGTCTAAAGAATATGCAAGCCTCAAAAAGAAAAATTTGATGATTTCTAGCAAGTGTGAAAATTTTGAGAAAGAAAATATATTTTTTAAAGATGAAATCAAAACTTTAAAGAAAGGAAAGGAGAAAGAAACTCTAAACACACTTGTAATAGAAAATATCAAATTGAAAGATCAAGTGGACGATTTAACTAATAGTCTAGCCAAGTTCACCAAAGGAAAGGACAACTTGGATAAACTATTAGGAATGCAAAGGTGTGTATTCGACAAAGCCGGTTTGGGCTATAACTAAATTGATAACCAAAAAGATTACACAAACTTTTTTAAAACATACACACCTCATGATCCTACTTATCTTTGCTCATATTGTGGTAGAAATACTCATTATGTGGATCATTATTTCTATCGGAATGAAAGTTTCCCTAAGAGGAAGTTTGCTTGGGTTCCAAAAGGAACCATTATGTTTGCTAACCCAAAGGGACCCAACACATTTTGGGTACCAAAGGAAAAGTTACTTAAGGTCATGGTGTAGGTGTGCTTGAAAGGTAAAGGTAGTAAGTCCAAATGGTTCTTCGATAGTGAATGCTCTAAGCACATGACATGAGACAAAAATAACTTCTTAAGTCTTATTCCCAAGCAAGGAGGTAATGTGACTTTCGGGGACAACGCCAAGGGCAAAATCATTAGCATAGGTAAGTATTCTACATGCATGAATAATGTTCTATTAGTTGATGGTTCGAAGCATAATTTACTTAGTATCAGTCAATTATGTGATAAGGGTTATGAAATCATTTTTAAATCCGATCGTTGCATTGTTAAAAGCGTTAGTGATGATTCAATTTTACTTATTGCATATAGAACTAACAATGTGTATACTCTTGAACTTGATGATTTATCACAACAAGATGTTAAATGTTTATCCGCTATTAATGATGTATCTTGGTTATGGCATAGAAGACTAGGACATGCGAATATGAATTTAATTCACAATTAGTCTGTAACGACCCGGTCGCACCTCAGTACGATATTGTCCGCTCTGGGTAGCGTCCTAGCCAGGCCTCAGCCCCAGGACATCTACCCTCACGGCTTTGTTTCTGGGAGCTCACGACCAGCTTCCCAGGGGGTCACCCATCCCTGGATTGCTCTGGTCCAAGCACGCTTAACTTCGGAGTTCTCATGGGATCCAAAGCCAGTGAGCTACCCAAAAGCCCTCGTACTTAATTAGCGACCATATCTTACTTATATGGGTCTCCAAGGATCCCCCAACTTCCGGTGTGGGATGCCCCCTTTGAGCTACCATTCTTCCACACAAGGGAGTACTCATCACTCAGGGCGTCACATCCTTCCCCCCAAGGGAATCGACGTCCTCGTCGACACACCGTACTCTGTGGGGTCCGCTCTGATACCATTTGTAACGACCCGGTCGCACCTCAGTACGATATTGTCCGCTCTGGGTAGCGTCCTAGCCAGGCCTCAGCCCCAGGACATCTACCCTCACGGCTTTGTTTCTGGGAGCTCACGACCAGCTTCCCAGGGGGTCACCCATCCCTGGATTGCTCTGGTCCAAGCACGCTTAACTTCGGAGTTCTCATGGGATCCGAAGCCAGTGAGCTACCCAAAAGGCCTCGTACTTAATTAGCGACCATATCTTACTTATATGGGTCTCCAAGGATCCCCCAACTTCCGGTGTGGGATGCCCCCTTTGAGCTACCATTCCTCCACACAAGGGAGTACTCATCACTCAGGGCGTCACATAGTCTAAGAAAGATATTACTACAACTAGACCTCTTAATATGTTGCATCTTGATTTATTTGGTCCTAATTTGGTTGCTAGTTTGGGTGGTAAATTATATACTTTTGTTATTGTTGACGATTATACTAGACTCACTTGGGTGTTCTTTCTCGCCCATAAAAGTAAAACTCCACATGTCTTTGCAAAATTTTGTAGAAAAGTTTAAAATGAAAAGGGTGTTTCTATTGTGCGTGTTAGAAGTGATAGAAGTAGAGAATTTGATAATATTGATATTGAAATTTTTTATGATGAGCATGGTATTGATCATAATTTTTCTGCACCTAGAACTCCTCAACAAAATGGTGTTGTTGAGAGGAAAAATAGATCTCTTCAAGAGATGTCTACGACTATGCTTAATGAACATTCTTTGCCGGAGTATTTATGGGCGGAGCCGTTAACACCGCATGTTATGTGATTAATCGTACTATCATTCGTAAAAAGTTAGATAAGACACCCTATGAATTATGGAATGACAAAAAACCAAATATTGCATATTTTAAGGATTTTGGTTGCAAATGTTTTATTTTAAATGATCGTGATCACTTGGGAAAATTTGATGCTAAATCCGATGAAAGAATTTTTCTTGGGTACGCCACCAATAGTAAAGCATATAAAGTTTATAACAAGAAAAGTTTAGTGGTCCAAGAATCTATGCATGTTGTATTTGACGAGACAAATCTTTTCTCACCCATAGTACATTCCGATGACGATGTTGAAATTATCCAAAAGGTTTCGAATATTCAAATTAATGATACATCCAAGGAAGAAACGTCGAGTGCTCAAGTTCCTTCTAAGGAATTAGAAAACACAACCGAGCAAAACTCGAATGATTTGCCTAAGAGTTGAAAATTTGTGTCCAACCACCCTATTGATCAAATTCTTGGAGAACCATCTAGTAGGGTTACGACTAGATCATCCATAAGAAATATGTGCAATAATGTGGCTTTTGTTTCTCAATATGATCCCAAAAACATAAATGAAGCTGAACAAGATGAATCTTGGATGATGGCTATGCAAGAAGAGCTCAATCAATTTGAAAGAAACAAAGTGTGGACACTCGTTCCCAAACCTATTGATCACACTATTATTGGTACGAAATGGGTATTTCGTAAGAAAAAGGATGAAAGTGGTGTAATTATTAGAAATAAAGCTAGACTTGTTGCCCAAGGATACAATCAAGAGGATGGCATTGATTATGAAGAAACATATGTACCCGTAGCTCGTTTAGAAGCAATTTGCATGCTACTTGCTTACTCATGCTTTAGGAATTTTAAGTTGTATCAAATGGATATGAAAAGTTCTTTCTTGAATGGTTTTATTGAAGATGAAGTTTATGTGAAACAACCTCCCGGTTTTAAAATCATATTTATCCGGATTATATATTTAAATTATCTAAAGTATTGTATGGCTTAAAACAAGCACCTAGAGCATGGAATGATAGATTAAGTTCATTTTTTATTAACAATGGTTTTGTTAGAGGTAAAATTGATACTACCTTATTTATCAAAAATCATAACAATGACATGCTACTTGTACAAATCTATGTTGATGATATTATATTTGGTTCTACTAACGAAAATCTTTGCAAGGATTTCTCCACATATATGCAGAAAGAATTCGAAATGAGCATGATGGGAGAGATGAACTACTTTCTTGGATTACAAGTGAAGCAATGCAAAGAAAGCATTTTCATCAATCAAGAGAAGTACATAAAGGAGCTTTTGAAGAAATTCGACATGGAAGGCGCAAAATCTATGAGCACTCCTATGAGTTCAACATTAAAGCTAGACAAACACGAGATAGGTAAAAGTGTAGACATCAAGAAATATTGAGGTATGATTGGTAGTTTATTATATTTGACGACCTCTAGGCCGGATATTATGTTTAGTGTATGTCTTTGTGCACGATTCCAAGCGGATCCTAAAGAGTCACATCTACTTGCCGTAAAACGAATTTTTCGTTATCTTTCCGATACTAGTTCATTGGGTTTATGGTACCCAAGAGAGAACTCATTTGATTTAATTAGTTATTCCAATGCGGACTTTTCCGGTTGCAAAATCGTTAGGAAAAGCACTAGTGGTACTTGTCATTTTCTAAGACACACACTAGTATCATGGTCAAGCAAAAAACAAAACTCGATGGCCCTTTCAACGGCCGAAGCCGAATATGTGGCGGCCGAAAATTGTTGTGCACAAACTTTATACATTAAACAACAACTAGAGGACTTTGGAATTAGTCTTAGCCACATTTCCATAAAATGTGACAACACAAGTGCTATTAGCTTGACTAAGAACCCCATACAACACTCACGTACTAAGCACATTGAGATAAGATATCATTTTATCCGTGATCATGTGCAAAAAGGTGATGTTGATATTGAATTCGTTGGCACCGAATCGCAATTTGCGAATGTATTCACTATACCACTTTCGGGAGATCGCTTTTTCTCTATTTGACGTGAACTCGGTATGACTAGAGTTTATGATATCTAGTTTATTCCAAAAAGTTTCTAAAAAGGATTTTTAGTGCTTATTCTTGAGCACACATCTTTTATATTAATTGTGCTAAATTTTTCATAATCTTTGTGTTGTATATTTCTTGTATTTATTTTGCATGTTATTGTGATTATTAAAAAGTAATTTTGCAACTATAGTGTGATTAATTAGTAATGGTATAGCAAGAAAATTTTTATTGGTGCAAACTTTGGCAAAATCCAAGAAAAACCCCATGTAGTCGACTCCCTCAAACCCCATGTAGCCGACTTCGTCACCCAGTCGACTCATCTCCACTTCACTGAGTCGACTTAGCAGCATTGTTTATTATATTGCATTTTCTCTCACTCTCTTCATCCCCAAACCCACGAAATTCCTCCATTTCCACACCTTCAAACCTTTGAAAACTCAAATTTGCTTCAAATCATTGCTACATAACTACTTTAAATCATCTATCCATCCTTTATATACTATAACTTTTTCAAAATCCATCTAAAATCAACCCAAATCACCACTTTCTCTCTCTACACCAAACCCTCAACCCAAATTCAAATCTCTACATTTTAAATTCAAATTTCTTCAAATTTCCTCTCCAATTCTACATAAAATCCCATTTAAAACTCATTTCCTCAACCATATTCCATTTCTACACTACCAAAATTTCAAATTTTCAAATTTTCTTCAAAATTTTCAAAACCCTTAACCCACCATTTCACTTCTCCATGGCCTCTAGCTCAAGAAGAAACACTAGGAGACGTGTTTGAGAACCTACAAATGCTCCTTAACTGGGTCAAGATGATATGCCTCCTCTTTTCCTCACCCAAGAACTCAAAGCTCTCTTTCACAATGACTTCACAAATCAAGCCATCGTTGAAGGTAAACTCTTCGATCGCGTGTTATTTTCTGAAAATGGGTTAAGGATTACACAAGTTTTCCATAGGCAAGGGATTCTAAATTTTCTATGCATCAAGGAGAATGTTTATCCTAGATTGGTTAGGCTATTTTACGCTAACTTGCACCACCCAATCTCTCGCCAAGGCGACATGGATAGATCACTTCTTAGAACTTTCATTAAAAAGAATTTAATTATTTTTCAAAAGATGATCTTGCTCGCATTTTTGGATTTAATCAGGAAGATACCACTATCGTTACTACTAATTTTGAAGGGACTTTTGGTTACACCCAGCAAAATAGTATTTCTCCACTTTTGAAAAGGCATTTTAGAAATGTTAGAGCCAATTGGGATGATAGAATCTCCGTGGCTATGCTAAATCTTTATGCACGTCTCATTCATCATATCATAACCTATTGCATATTGCCTAGAACCGGTAGTCACTCTAATGTGACCAACCTTGATATTTTCTTAACTTGGGCAATCACTAGCCTTCATAAGCTTGACTATGCTAGCCTCATGTTTGATAAATTCTATGACACAATGAGCCATGCAAATAGAGGGCTCGGTTTTGGTATGGTATTGACCCGTCTTTTCAAGTACTATAACGTTCCGTTGGATGACAAGACGGACGTATATGAGCTATCCGAGCATGACATGTTTTCGGAAAGATTGCTTCATCTCATGCATTATCATTTGGAAAATGAACGGTGGATTCCTAACGATCCTAATGATGTTGAGCTATCCGATGACAATGAGGAAGACGAGCTAGAAGAAGAACAAGTTTCACCACAACACCCTCCTCCTCGCGAACCAAGAACAATGAACCGCCATGATCAAATCATGGATGCTATCAATAATCTCAACATCAATTTGACTAATACTCGTCAAGAGATGCATCAACGCTTCAATCGAATTGAAACAGCCTTCCAACATTATCATCCGGACTATACCTTTTCGGGTTGGATACCATGGGATCAACCGCCGCCGCCTCCTCCTCCACAAGAGTAATTCCCTCATTTTTGATGAAGAAAAAGGGGGAGAAGTATGTGTATGTGTGTGTCATGCGTGATAATGGTACACACTTGTTTATTTTATTATGATATGTTTGTTTATGCTTGATCAAGAACTATTAGTAGTTTGTTTGTTTTAGGTACTTTTCGAACTTATGATTTCGGTTTAATATGTTTGAACTTATCTAATGATTAACTTATTTATGCAAGTACTTTTCATTTATATAATTGATTGTATATTTGTTTATCTATGCACCTATTTAGGGGGAGCATATTATTCATATACTTAAAATTGTTATCTTTTTATAAACACACATTAACTCTATTGTCATCATCAAAAAAGGGGAGATTGTTGACCTTAAAGTCAATTAATCTTATTTTGATAATTATAATAAAGTTAACAAAGTGTTATTTAACTTAGTTGTTCCAATGATGATAGCCATTAGCCGATATCACTTCCAACCAAGTGTGACTTCAAACCGATATAGTCAAACTCTCACACAAAGCTCTACAAATGCTTCTACTCACAACAAATGAACTCAAATGATCTCCATGTGCTCAAAACAAAGATAGTATAAAGATCATCAATCAAATGAAGATATGCACAAGAATGATCTCCACGTGCTTCACAAATAATCAAAACCAAGAAAGGATCAAGATCATCAAATCAAGTGAAGATACGCACATGAAGACTTGAATTATCATTAAATTGAGTGAGTGCTTAGATTTCATGTAAAAGATGTCTTTGATCAATTATATAGCTCATGAAATGATTTAACCTTGTCAAGATTAATCGAAACCAGTTATATCTTTGAAAAAGTATTTTTACCGAAAACTAGTCAACTTGAAAAATTTACTATAAATTTATTTATATGATTTTTGGTACAAAAACTGTATTAGAAGTCTTGGAAACCTATTTTTGACATTTTCCAAGCATTGAAATCAATTTTGGAGTCAAAATGCAAAAGTTGGAAAATTGCACAAAAGCCCCCACTTCAGAACCATGTAGTCGACTACATGGAAGTCATGGCATGAGATGCTAGTGAGTCAACTCTCCTTTGAAAAATTAGCCGTTGGAACTTCGCTAAATGTGCAATTTTGAGCCATAAATTATTGAATCCACTACAAATGGCTACAAGCTTTTTCAAGCTATTTATATGAGTTCTAAGACTCATTTTTATGAACTTGAATGATCATACAAAACCATTTTTCATATATTCTTATTATTCAAGTATACAAGCTAATGCATTGATCAATCTTTTCATTCTTTGAGCTTATATTCATTGATCAATATTGATATCTCTAAATGTGAGCTTCATTTGTAATTCATTATACACAAAAGAGCTATTGTACATTGGTGTTAGCCACCAAAACTTATTCAAATCATATTTGTGAGAGGTGTATCTCATAGAATAGCAAGAGGAATTTCTTGTGAGAGTATTGAGGGTGTTTCAATACTTGTAAGAGTGTGTGAGAAGAATACACTTGTAGAGGTTTGATCTTCATCTGGAAGGAGATCGGTTATAGTGGAAATTCTCGGGGAACTAACCGAGCGCGGAGTAGGGGTTAACAAGCCGAACCGTGTGGACAAAAAATCTTTGACTTCGATCGGTTCAATCTCTCTATCTCATCCTATATTATATTGTGCTATTTATTCATTGTGATTGGAATTAACTTTGTTTCTTGATTGCTTGATTGATATAGACATTAAACTTTTTTAAATCGTTTTTAAAAATCCGATTAAGTTTTAAAATCCCTATTCACCCCCCCCTCTAGGGTATTTTCCGACCTACAGTATTGATGGCATTTCTAAGCTAAACTGTTAGAATTTTTCTCAACATTCCTAATAGGTTGATTATTGCAAAATATATTGTTATTGAATGTGCTAACCTACGCTTATTTTGTTCTAAAATTTTGAAAACTATATGAGAATGTCCAGAATATGTGTTTGTATTGGTATAATGATTTGATTGTTAGAGATATTTTAAGTTGATTTTTGAGTTAAAGAACTAAAAAAAAGCAGATATACAAATATTTAGCTATCATATTATATTAAGAAAATTATGTTTTATTTAGAGTTTCACTGTGATATTCAAATGCTTATACATGTACATATGTTATCTTCGTACCTATGTGAAAATGTGTACATATGTTATCTTCTTTAAACTCGTAACTTATATTTTTTTCTTTCTTTCTACTAAAGTTTGCTTGCCATAATCAATTAACATGCTATGATGTATCACAATTGAACATATATTTTGTGTCAAAATAACTTCTTTATTTTAGCTAAATTATTAATAAAAGGTGTATGAGGTATACTTTATATTTATCCGTGCTTTATTTGTCTCTCTAAATATGGGTTAGCTACTTAAACATAAACTTTCACTTTATTCATAGATTTATTGGTCATGTTATTAATTAACAAGGATTTAAAAAAAAAAATAAAGGGGGGGGGGGGGGGTTTGACAAGTCTCTATTCATTAGTGTATTCTTTGATTATGTAGAATGGACTGCATTTTTTTCTCTAACATGTAAGTTGCTAATAAACTTCTTGTATATAAACTAGTGTTATCGATTGATCGTCTAGATTATATATTGTTATATATATGTTATATTCCTTCATTGCTATTATTTCTTTGTTCTTAAATGTTTAGTTGTCTATATATATTGAATAGGCTAAATTTTGACAAGAATTTTTTTTTCTTCTAAAAGTGCATGTAATACTTGTACATTTTATATATAATTGAAGTTTTCATTATTAGCTCAAAGCAAGTGCCAAGAAGAAGCGACATGCCAGAGTATTAATAAGGTGTTAGTTAGTATTTTAAAGTATATGGTATTAAGGAGATTCATGAAAAGTTTGATCTAAATTTGTAAGAACTACTTAATTAGTTGATAATCGACTAGTAGTTTTAGTAGTATGTGACAACAATTATAAATTAAGAACTTGATTTATGACATTTCATATATTTGTTTATAAAATGTGTTATATATTGCTTTTTAGTGTGAGTAATTATATACAAATAAATTGAATTTTCATGCACGTACATGTGTGTGTATATATGTATTATTTTTGTACATATATAAAAGTTTTAAGTTATGTAACATATACTAGTTCATATGTTTATAAAATTTTGTTTTCGTTAACGTGTAAATCGTTTGATTTGTATATCATACACGACTTTATCTGCTTATATCTATATCTGTATCTATATATATAATTATTTTCATACATATGTAAAACTTTTGAGTTGTGTATCATACACCACTTTATAAGTTTATGTAATTGCTTCAAATTATACACATTTCAATTAAGTAGAATAGAGCTTATATTATTCCACCATTTTTGGTCAATTAAAAATTCACAATAGATTGAGATTAAGTAAAAGGTCTTCATGTTTCTCATTTAACACATATGTTTCTTGATACATATATATTCCATATTTATCTATATCATTTTATTTTATATATAAATGATAGTATTATTAAAATTTTTGATTATGAAGAAGCATGCTTAATTTTAAGACTTTTGTAGATTTCCTAAATCATCACCTAATATGTCTTTTACAATGAACATGTATGTTTTCTTGGGTGTCTAATTGATTGTGATCCAAAGTTTTTTATTGCTTGTTATAGATTTTTAAAATTGAACCTAAATAAGTTGTAACCAGTTTTAATTATATTAATATACTATGTTGGGTGCTTTTACTTAACAAAACTTATCATTATTGATAGCCAATGTTTATTGAATTCCATTTTTTTTCTTGTATAGATTTATTTATTGTGAAAATCATGTAGTGATAAAAGTATTTATATTTTGATCTTCAATGAAAATAGCCGCGCCTCGGTTGTGCTTTGAGGTTGCTAAACGGCGTCTATTTCCTAGGATGAAACTGCACTCTAGTGTTACCTAAGCACCTCGATACACTGAATGAACTGAATTTGTTTGAATCTTACCATCGGAGAAGAACCTATGGACTAGAGCAGAGGTGAAGCAGAAGGTTCAGTAGAGAGGAAATTTTGAGCTTGAGAGTATTTTTGTGAATCTGTGTTGGAATGAGCCAAAGATCCTATTTTAATTCAAATGGGAAATAATGACCATTAACACGGCCATTAATCCGAATCAGTTTCTAAAAAACTTACCATTAAGTGGCAATTTAATTGAGATAAATGCATTCTCACAAACTGACCATTAAGTGACAATTTAAATGCAATAAGTTCAAAATTCATTTTTCATGTGCAAAACTTAGCCCACATAAGACTTGCTTTTTGGTCCGGCATTCGTGTCCGTAGGTGCGGGCACACACGAGTTGCAATGGTTTCAGGCTTATTTCAGTCCGTGATTTGCACCCCCCCTGCTTCCCACTTTCATTGCATTTTTTCATTTAAACTTTGTCACTTTGGGTGACAATTTCTCATTCACCCCTTAACCATTTTGACCATGTAATTATACGATTTCGATGTATTCTTGTAGGAGAACACTAATATATAAAGAACTTTCACAACCGACTGCAAAGTCTTATTATATTGTGCCCTAAACAATTCCCTTAGAAGCGGCCCTTCTTCCCTCTTACATAGGTGATCTCTTAATTAAGGATAACTTGCCTTACACCGCTCGACTTCTCGATGCATAAGAATCATTAAAAGCTTAGCTTAACCTTCATCCATACGGGCATCATTGCTTAATCATAGGAATGGGTTTGGGAAAATCCCCACAGTGATCCAACATCATCTTTATAATTTAGCTGTCCCTTTTGAACCTACATCTTGGGATCTCCAGTCACGTAGGTCGGGTATCCATTATAAAGACTTATTAAGTCATGGGGTTTAACCCCATTCCCCTCGATGATTTCTCAACTAGCTCTCGATTTAACCCTTTGGTTAATGCATCCGCAATATTATCCTTGAACTTTATATAGTCTATAGATATAATGCCAGTTGAGAGTAATTGTCTAATGGTATTATGTCCTCGACGAATATGTCTAGACTTACAATTATACATATTACTCTGGGCTTTACTAATTGCAGATTGGCTATCTAAATGAATGCAAATTGGAGGCACAGGCTTTATCCATATTGGAATATCCTCTAGGAAGTTGCGTAGCCATTCAGCCTCTTACCCACATTTGTCTAGTGCGATAAACTCAGATTCCATAGTGGATCTGGCTATCACAGTTTGTTTTGAGGATTTATGTGAAACGGCTCCTCCTCCTAACATAAATACATATCCACTAGTGGATTTGGAGTTTTTCTCACTAGATATCCAATTTGCATCAATGTATCCTTCAATTACAGCAGGATATCTAGAGTAGTGCAGTCCATAATCACGAGTAAATCGCAAGTATTTTAATACCCTCACAACTGCTTGCCAATGCTCAGCTACGGGATTACTCGTATATCTGCTTAGTTTGCTCACTACATAAGCTATGTCTGGTGTTGTACAACTCATTAAGTACATTATACTGCCTATCACCCTAGAGTATTCTACTTAAGAAATACTCTCTCCTTTATTCTTAGATAAATGTAGAGAAAACTCTATTGGTGTTCTTGCAACCGCCGAATTATCTTTATCAAAATTTTCAAGAATATTATCAATACAATGAGTTTGACTCAAAAAAGCTCATCTGGAGTTCTTGTAGTTTTAGTCCCTAGGATCACATTAACTAACCCCATGTCTTTCATTTCGAACCTCGAATTCAACATGTTTTTCGTAGATTGAATCATCTTATCATTGCTCCCAATAATAAGCATATTATCTACGTACAAGCACACCATGACATATCCACCTTCGGTGTTTTTGACATATACACATTTGTCACACTCATTTATTTTGAAGCCATTCGCATTCATAGTGTGATTAAACTTCTTATGTGACGAACCGTATTCAGTTGTAAGGTTTAGACCTTCAGAACCCGGTTAATCACAGTACCATGCGCGATGGTGGGTTCGAAATGCATAGCGTAAAACTGATATAATAGAAAAATTATATATAAAGTCACATTTTTAGAAAATTTTGGCATGTTGAGTTTTTATTTATAACAAAACCACCCTGTAAATAAATAAATAAAAACTATAAGCTTCCATTCTTCAAAATCAAACACCACATTCATGGTAATAATGTTTCGTAAAATTCAAACCCTCCAGCGAGGTCCCAATCGTAAAATAAAGGCCTTACATCTCATATGAATAGGAATGAATAAAATTTAATGGCATAAACAATGCTAATGGTACTGATACATGTAACTCTTAAGCAACAAGTCATCCACGAACGACTACAACTATATATGGTTCTCAGAGGTTCTAATTCGTACTCGTATCGCCCCAAGAAAGTACCTGGAAAACTGTTGGAAAATGGGACTGAGCCAAACACGGGCTCAGTGGGAACTATAAGGTTTTGTATAAGAAAATACGTTTGGGAAACATATGCGACATGGAATATTAAAAGTAATTTAATATGCTTTAAGTTTATGTGTATGTTTCACTTCTATGTAGCTTTATATATATATATATACAGAGTTATAGATAACAATGCAATGCAAACCAAGTACTATCCCATTCCCAAAAATACGAGAAAAATATATTCGAAGATACTGCCAAAATATATATAAATCGTAATAACAAGGTATATACATCTCCCAAGTACAATAAACTAAACGAAGGAAGTATATCATAATAATAAAGGGCATAAGAGAAGTATAGGAACTAATCTTATATTCCTCAATCTCGATCCACATCTAACATCTAGGATTTACTCTACAGTGCACTACGATCTAGATCTAAGCCCTCAAGGCTGGGGTATTCATCTCCCAAGGCTGGGGTATTCATCCCCTAAGGCTGGGTCCCCCCGTGGACCGCCTAGATGGTGTAGAGTATGCCGAATCGCGGGGTCCCCCCTATTGACCATAGAGTATGCCGCTTTAAAAGCGGGGTCCTTCTACACGGACCAAGGTATGTAGCCGCTAGGGCTAGGTCAACCCCATTGACCACTAGTGCCTTACAAAACTAAGAAAGCAATAAGCGTATTCTCCCAAAGAATATACTTATACATAGTACACATACATGTACACACACACTCATATATATATATATAAATATCTACAATCTTCCTACTAGTCTACACATACACAAACTATATATGTATCACAAAATATGTGTATGTGGTAGATATATATATTCAACTTATAATATATTTATTATACGCCTGCCATTAAAGAATCCGAAACATTGGAGAGCAGCATTTTCAAATGGGGCATTCTCATATAAAATACACTCACACACGCACACATACGTATATATTTATAAATTTATATTCCTATTCCTGTCTCCCTCTATTTTTCGAATCACAATAAAAGGGTCGTACATGTACTATGTCTATCACTAACCCATATCTATATGCAAATGAATTAATAGCCATAGATATATATAATACATCTATTATAAGTGCCTTATAATATATCCATTATAAATATACATTTAGCAATAATTTAAGGGTAGTATACTAAGATTTACAGCAGTTAATACTACCATCAATAAAGTTAAAATCATACTTTATCCAAACTAATACTCAACAAATCAAAATAATGGCGTTAAATACAAAAACATTGGAGGTAACTATATTTTGGTCGTAATATAGATATATACTATAAACATCTATAGCATAATTCACTACGTCAAATGTTAATCTAATAGCTATAATAATAGGCATATATAATTTCCATTCTCATCCTATACTTAAATCACACTATAACTTATAGCCAAAACAGAGTTGATGATACATAAGATTGTTACCATGATGTATATAATCACACATATCAATATGGTATTCCAATATGCCATAACTTATAAGTCTTTTCTATTCCTAAATATACAATCGGATATTACTAAGTCAATTAGCAACCTAAGCATTCTCGGAGTATTAAGACAACCCTCACCCATGAGTGGCACTGTATGATGATGTTAGTATTCTAATTCCTCATCACTCTATGTTTATCAAGAATAATTTCAAACAATACAAAGGGGGGCTCAAGTATAAAGCTTACAATAACTACCAACTCAATGCTACCCATAGGACAATATCGACATATACATAACGCAATATCCTACATAATATGAAAATCAATATATCGTTCCACTATGTAACCCATTTTATAAGTTATATATCAATTCACAAATATTAGTCAACTACATACACGCATATAATTTATGACAGCATAACTATATATGGTCAGTTTCTTATTGTATAGCATAAACCATAAGATCCATAACCAATATTGAATAACATTACCAACCAGTTTGATAATAGTACATCATAAACAATACATCTATACATATACAAAAGGAATAATAGATTTACAGAAGTAATAATTCAAATACATGAATAATTTCTCTTAACATATAAGCAATTATAATATAATACCATTACTAAACTACATCCACGCAAAACATGAGCAACTCTAAAGAGAGAGTGTTAATAGTTTACTAAAAACATCTCTTATTTCCAAAGTGATAATTTTCCCACCAAGGTAATGTTATTAAAAGGCTAATGGCACTTGTATAATATCTACATCAATATCATAATACATACACGTAATTCCTTCCACAAACTAAGGTTATGTAATCTCAAGCTCTTAAACACTATATACAATTACTAACTAAGCCCAAAATGCATATAGGGAGCTTTTGATACATTTACAACATTGACCCCTTGACAACTCGGTAACATAGATAGGAAAGTTGTGAGTATAGTTATGTTTCAAGGTACCAAGTTCACACTAGGGCATGTGTGAGTCGTGTCTAGCCCAACCCTTCATTCTTAGTTCATAAAATGATGCACATAAGCCCTTAAGGTAAGTATATGCGCTTACGCGCTAATGAACGCTACCTAGGGCTTGTAATACTTCACACATACCTTATATCTTTTACAACAATAAGATCATAGAGAAATTAGCAAATATATTTCTAGATGCCAAACCCAAACCCCATGTGTGAGCATCAACCTCATTTATATGCAAAACTTTCATTTTTGGCTTAGAAAACTAGGATGTAACACATAATAATTGAAAAAAGGTTAGATACTAATTTTCTCACCTTTAATAAGCCGCTAATCGAAGCTTTCAAGTGCCAGATCGAACCGCAACCCTCTGAATCACGAAACCCCCAATTTTCGAGCTTAAAACCTAAAAATGGTGGAAATTTTTATGAAGGAGAAGATGAAGATGGTGGTGATGGTTTTGTAAAAGGATGGAGGGCCTTAGAAGGGTCTTATCTAGCTCTCTCTCATCTCTCTCTCAACTCTCTCTCAACCTAATAAAAGAAGGAGGTGGAATTGGAGAAGAAGAAGAAGAAGAAGAAGAAGAGAAATGAATGAAGTAAATGGAAATGGGTTTAAAAACCCGATGAGGTACCTCTGATCGATCAGAGGGAAACTTGGTTGAAGTCCCTCCTTTTCGTTAAGAAATCGTGGTTTTCGCGGTCTGTTTCGACCCTTGAAACGACTTCTATTCAACTTGGCCTTCAAACAAAAGTTGTAAAGGGGAATGATATGAATCCATGGACACAAATGGGGACTCATTTGGACTTCTTATGTGTGGAAATCCGGACCCAGGACCCAAGAAGAAGAGTCCCCTCGTTCTCGATTTTATTTGAAAACTTATTTTATAGAGTCACCAGTTTGTTTTACGAGAAAACAAACAAAAGATCGTACGAAGAATAATACGATAACGAACTACCTTTCATACGTTTGAAACCAGAGTTTTATACTTCGCTAGGGTTCGGGAACTACGTTACGAATTGGGAAAGTGTTAGGCACCCAATTTGCCCTTTCGGTCTCTTAATGGATCATGTATCTAATTCCTATTTTAGATATCTTGCAAGTAGTTCGAATGGTTTTCAGAACAGTCTTTTTCGGATAAATTCAATTTAAAATAATGTTTTGAAATCAGACTCGAGCTTTGCGAGCGCCTACGTATTCATTCGTAGAATGAAATCAGAGTCTCGTAGTTCCATTCTTTTGGAAACTGTTTTGTATTTTTGTTTGTTTTGAAAACATGTCAAAACGGATCTTAGATTTTCTGGTAAAGTTTAGAATGGACTAGTTTAGAAAACAACGAACTTCTTTGCAAGTCATCTAATTTTCTGTATTAAAACTGATATTTAAATGCAGTATTGAAATTAGTAAAGTGGAAGAAAGACGTACCTGATGCGCCTGAAGAAGAAATGAGAGCCTTGCCTGATTGCCTTGCTTGCCTCCTCTCTCTAGAACCTTCTCTCTCTGAAGCTTTCTCTCACTAGCCTTCTCTCTCACTAACTTTTCTCTCACTAGAAATTCTCTAAAAGAAGACTTTATAATGATTTTGATAGAACTTCGCCTTACTAAAAACACTAGTGAGTGTTGATGTCTCCAAATGAGAGCCCAAGGGTCCTATTTATAGCAAAAATTCCGCCAAAAACGCTCCAAAAGAGGCCAACCGCAGGGGGTAGCCGCAGGGCGTGCGGCTGGTAGCGTGCAGTTGGGGGTAGCCGCAGGGCGTGCGGCTGGGGGCTGCGGCTAGCTCAGAAAAAGCACAAAAACACTAGGAAACAACTCGATTTTCTAACGGGGCGCTACCCCGCACCCCGCGACCTGATCGGGCAGGTCGATACCCGTCCTAGTAAGCGAAGAGGCAACAAAGGTTATATCAAACTCCTCACGCGGCCGGAATTGGAGTCTTTCCTAATGGTCTCCTATATGTATGATGACTCAACACTTGATGTAAGATTTTTTTTTATTTTTTTTATTTTTTGAAAAAAAAAAACAGAGTTCGCACGAGAGTCGTGGATTGGGGTGTTCACATTATGAAGAAGTTAAGGCCTTCCAAAGTTGGCCAAAAGCTCATTTCGACAAAATTTTGATTTTTCGCCGTTAGCTGCCATATTCAACTGTGGCTTCCCGTCTAACCATGGAAACATACTTAATAACATTAAAATGACTTGTTGAAAGTGTTGGATGAACTACGGAGGCCCTAGAACAAAAATTGACTCCTTAAACGGACGTTTAGCCTGAAACGGGCTTAAGAGGAGAATTGGTGTGAAAACGAAATTACGAGGCGTTACAATCTCCCCTCTTTAAGAGGTTTCATCCTCGAAACTTATATAACGATGGTTAAGAAGTAAAACAACGCTTTCAAGTGGCATCTAGCTCCCCTCCTTAAAATGATCTATAATTTTAGAATATAATATTTCAACTAAGGACGTCCGGACAGCTATTGCTCTGAGAAAATGAATAATTAATGAATTCTAAGACACGTAAAGCTCTCAATTTGATTTTGCACCGAGAAATGGATATAATGTTTTTAATCATAGTCTCCCATTACTAGAGCGCCTAAGAATACTAAACAACTAGGTTACGAGCCTATAGAACCAGATCAAACTCAAAATGGCGTCTATTGACAAATGATAAAGGGTTCTCGGCGTTGCACTTCACATAACACTATACCTAATCAGTGGAATCATAAAATAAATCAATAACTCAAAACCTACATTGGCTCAATATGGAATACGATATAATAAAGGAAATCATTCTAGTTGAATCGACTCCAATAAACTCATCACCTCACATGGTTGGTAAGTAAGAGTTCTACTTGAGTTTAAATACATCGAACTAAATTATCAGTACTCAAACGGAAAAGTTGGGCCTTGTATACGAAATTCGCAGTTCGGATTATGCGTTAACGTTACTATAGAGCAATAATTTACCAAAGATCTAGCGAAGAAGTAGGTAAATAAATTAAGTGATTTTAACAATTATAAAATTCATTAGACTCCTTTAGTCAAGAGAAATCAACTCGTGTGATCTACACCTAGGTTTCCACCCAATCTTCCCGGAACACAAGACGATCACACTATTGAACGCATATTATCCAAAGGAACTCATCTGAATAGTTCAACTTATACTCGAAATAGAATCGAAATTCACTATGTCCTATGGAACACTCAAAACAGAGTCCAAGATAGGATTACTCATATTCATAAGTCTGCAACCATTGAATTGTCCTAATACAACCACATTTGGCCACTCCGAAATGTTAGGCTCTTTGTGTACAAGCACAATCTGGTCATCAAATTCAAAGAATGGAATTCTTCCTCCTATGAGCTCCATAAAACTAGAATTCAAACCGAATTGCACCATTAGATGAAGGATCTAGTTTATAATTTTGTAGTTTAGGTTATACGCTTAGGAGTCAAGAATTATTTCATGTATCAAAGATTGATACAGTGTAAAAAGGGTGGTATATACATGTAGGTCACATTCCTATCTTACTTGGCCATTTCCTAAGGGTATTGGTCTTAGCTGCTTATCGTAAGATTAATTTACACTATATACTAAGGCTCAGGGTAGATATAATACTCGGGTAAATCAAGGCTGCCATTGCGAACCACTTTAGAGGATTACTTCTTTCCAAGAGTCTGACAACTAACCTGCACTAACAAGTTTCACAAGCTTCATGTACCCATATGACCTTTACACCAATTCTTAGAGGAAGTCAAAGGAATTCAATCATCTGTCTATCAGTTTTCGTGACCGAAACGTAGTAATATTCCGAACTCAAGAATTTTCAACGATTCTCCGATAGTGTTAATTTAAGGTCGATAATCCTAAAGATCAACCAATGATCTGCCCGCATATAGATGTGTTGCTTTATCCTTCCACGAAGAGAGTTATAAGACTACATTCACTCAGACAATGATTTACTAAGCCACTACGCTTCCGCTACGTTACTCTGATAAGCCTACTCAACGACCATGCAAGAAAATCTCACACAAATTAAATGCATGTCAACATCCCACTCGAGGTGAAAAATAATTGAATTGTAATTAGCTAAGAGGCCACACGACGATTGAGTTTCATGTATATATAGGAAAATTATTACTCCCCCTACTGTAAAGCACGATGGTTATATACGCACACTAAATGTTAGGGTTTAGTAAAGAATCTCACGCTTAATCATTGTCCAACTAGAAAGATCAATTACGTAACCAAACTTGATCATCCCGTCCAATTCCTAAACTAGGCACAAGCGAAGTTTTGTAGTTTCTAAGGATAATGGCATACGCTTTATGCAATGGTTCCTCACACGAAGGAGTTCTCCATAATTTGAATATCTAATTATGTCATGTCAATCAAATTGGCATATATCGACACATATTTCCTCATAATTACAATTATACGTGCCCATTCATTACTGAAGAACCAGGGATAGAAAATATGAATATATGTTAGATCCAACCCCCAAGAGAAGACAATGGGATGAACAAGGGAAATGAAATCTCAATGTCCTTCTAACGTCTATTAACGATAGTGAACTGATGACTTATAAGATAGTCAACCGTTAGCCGATGGATAACTATAGTATAATTCGACAGTTGCCCGTTGCTCATCTTGAAGCAGAACCGATCCCAAGTACAAAACGCGTGTATGAATTAAGAGATTTAAGAGCCAAAAATCAAAATCATTACAAATAAAGTCCAACAAAGTGATTAAAAATAGAAATCCAAGAACGAGAATGGCCTGCCATAAGCTGTTACTCCATTCCATTATACTCCCATTTTCTACGTAACATAACGGTAGGAAAGCCTATCGTACGATGATGCTTAATCAAAGAATGGCATAACTAAATTCGCCTCATTGAACTAGATTCTACCCATGAACCCTGCGAAGAAAAATCGAACCTATACCTCTGATACCAACTTGTGACTCCCCGAATTCTGTTGTGAGGTTTAGACGTCCGAAACCTGGTTAATCAAGGTGCCGTGCACAATGACGGGTTTGAAATGCATAGCGTAAAACTGATATAATAGAAAAATTACATATAAAGCCACATTTTTAGAAAATTTTGACATGTGGAGTTTGTATTTATAACAAAACCACCCTGTAAATAAATAGAAAAACTATAAGCTTCCTTTCTTCAAAATCAAAAACCATATTTATGGTAATAATGTTTCATAAAATTCAAATCCTCCAATGAGGTCCCAATCTTAAATAAAAGGCCTTACATCTCATATGAATTGAAATGAATACAATTTAATGACATAAACAATGCTAATGGTACTAATACATATAACTCTTAAGCAACAAGTCATCCATGGACGACTATAACTATATATGGTTCTCAGAGGTTCTAATCCGTACATGTATCGCCCCAAGAAAGTACCTGCAAAACAGTTGGAAAAAGGGAGTGAGCCAAATATTGGCTCAGTTGGAACTATAAGGTTTTGTATAAGAAAATACGTTTGGGAAACACATGCGATGTGGAATATTAAAAGTAATTTAATAGGCTTTGAGTTTATGCGTATGTTTCACTTCTATGTCCATATATATATATATACTGAGAGTTATAGATAACAATGCAATGCAAACCAAGCACTATCCCATGCATCCCCAAAAATACGAGAAAAATATATTCGAAGATATTGCCAAAATATATATAAATCGTAATAACAAGGTATATACATCTCCAAAATACAATAAACCAAACTAAGGAAGTATATCATAATAATAAAAGGCATAAGAGAAGTATAAGCATTAATCTTATATTCCTCAATCTCGATCCACATCTAACATCTAGGATTTTCTCTACCGTGCACTGTGATCCGGATCTAAGCCCCTAAGGCTATGGTATGCAACCCCCAAAGCTTGGTCCCCCCTGTGGACCACCTAGATGGTGTAGGGTATGCCGCATCGCGGGGTCCCCCTACTGACCATAGAGTATGCCGCTCTAAAAGCGGGGTCCCTCTACACGGACTAAGGAATGTAGCCGCCAGGGGAAGGTCAACCCAATTCACCACTATTGCCTTACAAAATTAGGAAAGTAATAAAGTGTATTATCCCAAAGAATATACTTATAATATATTTAATATACACCTGCCACTAAAGAATCTGAAACATTAGAGACAAGCATTTTCAATTGGGGCATTCTCATATGAAATACACTCACACATGCACACACACTTATATATGTATATATGCCTATCCTTAAGTCTCCCTTTATTTACCAAAGGTCTAATTCAATAAAAAGGGGTTGTACACGTACTATGTGTACCACTAACCTATATCTATATTAGGTAGATAGAATTAATAGCCACAAGATCCACCTTGATTTAGAATGCATCTATTATACGAGTGCCATGAAACATATCAATACCATTACCAAACTACATCCACGCAATACTTGAACAACTCTAAAGAGAGAGTGTTAATAGTTTACTAAAAATATCTCTTGTTTTCAAAGTGATAATTTTCCCACCAAGGTAATGATATTAAAAGGCTAATGGCACTTGTATAATATATACATCAATATCATAATACATGCACGTAATTCCTTCCACAAACTAAGGTTATGTAATCTCAAGCTCTTGAACCCTATATACAATTACTAACTAAGCGCAAAATGCATATAGGGAGCTTTTGATACATTTACAACATGGACCCTTTAACAACTCGGTACCATGGATAGGAAAGTTGTGTGTATAGTTATGTTTCAAGGTACCAAGTTCACACTAGGGCATGTGTGAGTCGTGTCTAGCCCAACCCTTCATTCTTAGTTCATAAAATGATGCACATAAGCCCCCAAGTTAAGTATATACGCTTCTGCGCTAATGAACACTACCCAAGGCTTGTAATACTTCACACATACCCTATATCTTTTACAATAAATATGATATAACAATAAAATCATAGAGAAATTAGCACATATATATGCCTAGATACCAAACCCAAACCCCATGTGTGAACATCAACCTCATTTATATGCAAAACTTTTATTTTTGGCTTAGAAAACTAGGATGTAATACATAATAATTGAAAACAAGGTTATATACTAGTGTTCCCACCTTTAATAAGTCGCTAATCGAAGCTTTCAAGCGCCGTATCAAGCCGCAACCCACTGAATCGTGAAACCCTCAATTTTTGAGCTCAAAACCTAACAAATGGTGGAAATTTTGATGAATGAGAAAATGAAGATGGTGGTGAGGGTTTTGTAAAGGATGTGGGGCCTTAGAAGGTTCCTCTCTAGCTCTCTCTTATCTCTCTCTAAAGCTAACAAGAGAGGGAGGAGGAATTGGAGAAGAAAGAAGAAGAAGAAAAATGAATGAAACAAAGGGGAAATGGCTTTAAAAACCCGTTGGGGTACCTCTGATCGATTAAAGTGCACCTTGGCTGAAGTCCTTCCTTTTCTTTAAGAAATCGCAGTTTTCTCGGCCTGTTTCGAGCCCCGAAATGACTTCTATTCGACTCGGCCTTTAAACGAAAGTTGTAAAGGAGAATGAGATGAATCCATGGCCACAAATGGATACTCATTTGGACTTCATATGAAGAATTTATGGACTTCCAAAGTTGGCCAAAAACTCATTTTGGCAAAACTTCAATTTTTCGCCGTTTGCCGCCAAATTCAACCGTGGTGTCTGGAATTACTTTTTAACCTAAAAACATACTTAATAATATTAAAATGACTTGTTGGAAGTTTTGGATCAACTACAGAGGCCCTGAAACAAAATTTGACTCCTTAAACGGACGTTTGGCCTAAAACGGGCTTAAAAGGAAAATTGACGCGAAAACGAAATTATGAGGCGTTATATCGTGGGGTCGCTTTAAAGAACTTACATCTTCTTTTGGCTTACATGTGACGCCCCGAGTTCCGTTAGGAGGGAGAACCTCCGGAACACGGTTGATCACGGAGCCGTATGCGACGGCGAAAGTGAGTAAAAAGATAAATAACTCTGGCGTGGAAGACAAATATGCAAAGGTCTAGTACATAAAACAAAATCAACTGGGAACATGCTAGAACTGTAGCTTCCCCTCCTGTTAACTCGTGCCTTACAGATTAGTCTGTACCGTTGCGCACCGGTTAACTAAAATGTAAGTCACTTGTCCACATTAGGCTAACATTCAACCATAGACATGTTCCCCCAACCCATTATAAAATAACCAAAAGAATAAAATTAAAGAACAGTAAATGTCCGCAAAATACATACATTAGCAATACATAACTGTCACAAAATAGTCTTACACAATACAGTCTTCATAACCTCGAGCAGGCTATATAGATAATACAACATAGCTACATAATAGAAGTGGGGTTATGGTACAATAAGATAGAGAACATGGCCTTTCAGTAGTGAAAGGCCCTCACACTACAGTATCAGAGGAGACTAAGACTTGTCGACCTTTCCCTTATCAGCTCGTCCCGTCCCATCCTTAGAAGTACCTGTGTAGGAAAAACTGTGAGCCAAACGGGCCCAGTAGGAACTATAGGAGTTGTGAGAAAAACATGTATATGTAGGAGAGGCTTTATAAAGTGAGTTTGTGAGTAGTCCGTATACATAAATCATAAATAAGTATGTAAACAGTGTAATATATACATAGTCTCAAGACACCGCGACCAGGCCTACATCGTATCAACCATGTATAATACTCACGTCTAGGATTTTTCATATCTACTGTACAGAGATAGCCGGCACTCGGTTTCTTCTGCCCAAGGCAGGGACCACCTACCAGGTCCACCTAGACGCTACCTCACGCAGCCACACAGGCATACGCTACCTCACGCAGCCACAAAGGCATACGCTACCTCACGCAGCCACAAAGGCATACGCTACAATAATCTCACGTAGCCACTAAGGCTATACGCTACTGGTAATAACCATCTACCTGGTACGAGCGGTGTTGACTACTCTGTATAAGAAAAATCATATTTTTTCCCAATCACAATTATAAGATCATATACATCATGTAAAAAGGTATATTAGTCCATTTCATGAGTATCAAGTGATATAAAGTGCGTATCATAAGTTTACTTTACTATACGGACTGATAAGTACCTGCGCGCTAGAGGCCAGGAACAAGGGTTTGTCATAAATCAAGGAAATGGAAGAAATACTTGAGGAAAATATGATATACTACATTTTATAAGAGATAAACAACCACTTCCCTCATAATTTATAGGCTCAAAGTGCATATATACGCAGCAATAGGTGTATACCTAGAAAATCCCCAAATTTGTATAAAAATGGTGATTGGGTGCATAAACTCTTAAAATAGGTTTTAATAATAGTGTTCCTACCTCAATAGTGTTCAACCTTCACCACACGAGCCGCAAATCGAACTCTAGACGACGGAGGCGCAAGATACCATAGTTAGCTTTGAAACCCTAGCTTGGTGGATGTGAAGAAAGGAAGAAGATGATGGATATAATGTGTTTGATCTTTGATTTGGGTGGTAATATGTGTTAAAATTACACTCATGAGCCCTCCTCCATGATCTCTCACCTCTCCCTACTCTCTCCCAGAGCTCTCAACGGAATGGAGAAGGAAATGGGATGAATGGTGCTTAAAATCGGGTCCAGGCACAAAAAATATCATTTTTGACCGCTACAGTGAAGGGGAGTCGACTCCCTAAACCCCATGGAGTCGACTCCATGGTTCTGGAATTTTGTTCATGCCCAGAAATGCTTGTTTTTGCCACCAACTGATCTTGTAACCTTATTTTGACCAACGAGAAGTGGGAATTGGCTTCCGGGCAAAACACGAAAGTTCTTGGAAATTGAAATACCTTTCCAATGGTATAAATTAGGTTCCATTCTGATCTAAAATGAAAAAGTTATGATGTCTAGAATGACTGAAGGTCGGTTTGTCGGGTAAGTTTAAAATGTGAGATTTTGCAAATTTCGACTCGGGTACTCTACATAACCCTTTCCAACTTAAAAGATGAATGTAATAACATCTCTAAAATAGTGTGGAAGTATTTCCTACATTCGGATACGGCCCAAGCACACTCTCGCGTCTCGGTCATAAAATGTGGTACATTTACCCTACGGGTGTTACAACCTCCCCTCCTTAAGAAATTTCGTCCTCGAAATTAAAATAGAAGGAAAGGATATTACCTCATTGTAATAAGTGTGGGTACTTAGTTTGAATCTCTGATTCCAGCTCCCACGTAGCTTCTTCCGTCCCGTGATGTTGCCAAATCACCTTGACGAGTGGGATAACCCTGTTACGAAGAACTTGTTCCTTTCGGTCTACCACTGCTACTGGATGAGTCTCATATGACACATCTTCATTAACTTCAAGTTCCTCGACAGGTGTTACATGTGAAGGATCAGGTATATACCTCCGAAGCATGGACACATGGAATACATCATGGATTCGCTGTAACTGTGAGGGCAATGCTAGGCGATATGAAACTGAACCAACACGCTGGATGATTTCAAACGGTCCTATATACCGAGGGGCTAACTTTCCCTTGTTACCAAAACGGACAATACCATGTCGAGGCTTGACTTTAAGAAATACATAGTCACCCACTTCAAACTCAAGTGGTCGTCTTCTCTTGTCGGCGTAACTCTTTTGTCGACTTTGGGCAGTTAGTAACCGTTGCTTGATAAGTTTAATCTTCTCCGTAGTGTCTTGCACTAACTGCGGTCCTAAAATTGCTGCTTCGCCTGCCTCAATCCAACAAACGGGAGATTTGCATGGTCTTCCATATAATGCTTCAAATGGAGCCATTCCAATACTGGCTTGGAAACTATTATTATAGGCAAACTCGGCAAGTGGTAAGTACTCATCCCAATTTCCACGAAAATCAAGTATACAGGCCCGTAGCATATCCTCAAGGATTTGGATAGTCCGTTCAGACTGTCCGTCAGTCTGCGGATGAAAAGCTGTACTAAAATCCAATCGAGTGCCTAACGAACGCTGAAGTGCTTCCCAGAAATGTGAAGTGAATCTAGAATCACGGTCAGACACTATTGAAACTGGGATGCCATGAAGTCGAACGATCTCGTTAATGTAGAGTTTTGCCAACTTTTCTAAGGAATCGGTCTCCCGAATTGGTAGGAAATGAGCCGACTTGGTAAGTCGATCCACAATAACCCAAACTGCATTGTGCTTCCGCTGCGTACTCGGTAAACCCATCAGAAAATCCATTGTGATATTGTCCCATTTCCACTCCGGAATAGGAAGAGGTTGAAGTTGACCCGCAGGCTTCTGGTGTTCAATCTTTATCCTTTGACAAGTTAAACAGCGAGAAATAAATTGAGCCACATCTCGTTTCATTCCTTGCCACCAATAAGTACGTTTTAAATCTCGGTACATCTTAGTGCCTCCTGGATGAATAGAGAATCTTGAATTGTGAGCCTCGGCCATGATGGTTTCTTTAAGTTCGTTGTTAAACCTTGGTACAACTAGTTTCTCTTTATATCTCAATCCACCATCAGTACCTAATGTGAAACCTTCCACGTCATTTCCGGATTGAAGTTGATCTCGGCATTTTGCTAACTCATCGTCATACCATTGGCTCTCAATTACTTGACTCTGCAGTAATGGTCTGGCCACGAGATTTGAAAGGAAAGAAATGTCTTCGTTTCGACGTACGATTAAGTTGTACCGCTGAAGCTCCTCTATGAGTTTCCACTCTCGGCACCTCAGAGCTGCCAGTGAACCGGCTGTTTTCCAACTTAGAGCATCGGCAACCACGTTCGCCTTGCTGGGATGATATTGAAGCGTGAAGTCATAATCCTTAAGGTACTCTATCCAACGATGTTGTCTTAAATTCAAATCTCGTTGCGTGAAGATGTACTTGAGGCTTTTGTGGTCCGAAAATACCTCGAATTTCTCTCCATAAAGGTAATGACGCCATATCTTCAAAGCAAAAACTACTGCGGCTAGCTCTAGGTCATGTGTAGGATAATTTTTCTCATGAGCTTTCAGCTGGCGTGATGCATAGGCTATAACATGCTCCAACTGCATTAGGACGCAGCCAAGTCCTAAGTGAGAAGCATCACAATATATCACATAGCCTAGGCCCCTTTCTGGCAGTGCTAGGACTGGAGCGGTAGTTAAACGATACTTCAACTCATTAAAAGCTTCTTCACAGCGATTGTCCCAAACGAATGGCACACCTTTCTGGGTAAGGTGAGTAAGTGGAGACGCTATACGGGAGAAGTCTTGAACGAACCTTCTATAATAACCAGCTAAACCCAGAAAACTTCGGATTTCTGTCACACTAGTAGGGCGGCGCCAACTCGACACAGCGTCCACCTTAGCTGAATCTACAGAAATACCACCTCGTGAGACAACGTGTCCAAGAAATTTCACTTCTTCTCTCCAAAAGTCGCACTTGGAAAATTTGGCGTAGAGTTGGTGGTCTCTTAGCAACTGCAGGGCTGTGAAAAGGTGTTTCCTATGCTCCGCCTCTGAAGAAGAATAAATCAATATATCATCGACAAACACTATAACAAATCTGTCTAAGAATGGGCGGAAGATACGATGCATCAAATCCATGAAAGCTGCTGGTGCATTCGTTAATCCAAATGGCATAACTAGGAATTCATAGTGGCCGTAGCGTGTCCGAAAAGCTGTCTTGGGAATATCTTCTTCCCTTACCCTTAACTGATGGTATCCTGATCTTAAGTCGATCTTGGAAAAGAAATGAGCTCCCTGTAATTGATCAAATAAATCATCGATTCGTGGAAGAGGATACTTATTCTTGATCGTCACTCGATTTAGTTGGCGATAATCCACACACAAGCGTAATGATCCATCAGCTTTCTTGGCAAACAACACAGGTGCCCCCCATGGTGACGAACTAGGGCGAATAAAACCTTTGGCTAAAAGATCCTCCAACTGGGTCTTAAGCTCCTTGAGTTCTGCAGGAGCCAACCGGTATGGAGTAATAGAAATAGGAGCAGTTCCGGGAACTAGATCAATTGAGAACTCGATTTCACGTTGCGGCGGTAAACCAGGTAAATCCTCCGGAAAAACATCCAAGAATTTCTTAACAACGGGCACATCTTGTGGTGTAAGAAGTAAAACTTCATCACTCACAATGTTGCAAAGCCAGCCAACATAATCTCTCTGTTCCTTCTTAGTAGCATACGATATCGGGTATAAATTATATCTCTCGCCAAAGAAAACAACCGTTTCTCCCCAATGGTGGGTAATAGTAACTCGCTTGGCATGACAATCGATCACCGCATAATATTTGGTCAACCAATCCATTCCCAAAATGAGATCATACTGTTCCATCTCCATGACTATAAAATCATCTTCTATATGACAATTCCGATGCAAGGTAATAATCGCGGTGCAATATTGGTTTAGGTTCGTTGTACTACCCATGGAGAACTAATGCTAACGGGGAGAACAAGCCTCTTAGTTTTCAACTTTAAACTTGATACACAGTTGAACGAAATAAAGGAGTGTGAAGCGCCAGTGTCGAATAAAACTCTAATTCCAGTCGAGAAAAGAATGAGGGTACCTTCCATAACTGTGTGGTCTTCCTGATCTTCAGCTGGGTTGAGTGAAAAGAATCGGCCTCCGGAGCTCCCTTGTGTTTGCGGCGGAATAGGGCGATAGTTGGATTGAAATTGATTCTGGATCGAGTAGTTAGATTGCTGATAGCCTCCACTAACTGACTGACTCTGGCCTTGCGAAGAACCTTGGCCTGTATAATCACCATAATTTCCATATTGGTTTTGACGTCCATAATTGTCTCTACCACGACCTCCTCGATAATCTCTTCCTCGACCACCCTGATTTCCTCGAAAACCTGACCTGCCAGGGACTTGTTTGTTTTTGGGGCAAGTTTTGATAACATGTCCGGTGTCCCCACATAGATAACAACCACATGTGCGTCCACTACTACTCCCACTGCTGGTATAGTTTCCTCCTGAAGACTCTGAGCTAGAACGGGCTTTCTTGTCTCTACCCCATTTACCTCTACGATAACCCACATTGTCTCTCTTTCGGCCCGAATCAGAAGAAAATGAGGAACGGCGAGCTTGAGCGTACTGACTGTCAAGGTTTAAAGCTGCTTCAACCAACTGCTTGAACGAGGTGAACTCATAGAATCCCATAGCACACCTATATTCATCCTTGAGTCCTAGGAAGAACATCTCCATCTTTTCTTGGTCACTTAGGGCAAAAGTATCCATATACACACTAAGCTCTTCGAATTTCAGTCGATACTCCTCCACCGACATCTCCCCTTGGACCAAGCTACGCAGTTCATCTCTCTTAGCTCGGCGGTAGGCGTCCGAAATAAATTGTAGTCCGAAAGGCAGTCTCAAAATCTCGCCACTTACGGATTCCCTCGGATTGCTTAATAACTCTCCACCACCGATGAGCATTCCCAGAGAGCCTAGTAGTCGCAAACTTGACCCACATCTTCTTGGGAGTTCTAATAACCTCCAATCGTTCTTTGATTACAAAGAGCCAACCCTCTGCATCCTCGGGTCCCTTAGTTCCATCGAACACTGGAGGTTGAAGACGAGTGAATTCTCGTAGGTAAGTAATCTCATCCGTCTCCCCTCCTTGAGGTTCGGGATCCTCCTCTGGGTTTTCCACAATGACTGGTTCCTCTTGGGTTCGGTCCTTGTTTGCACCAGCTCCACTAGTAGACCCATGACTGTTCTTTAGGACTCCCGACAATTCCCCTATAAAGTCCTTCATCATCTTGTTCATAGCTGTAAGGAGTCTAGAGCTATCTCCCCCTTCGGTTTCATGATCACCTTCCGGAAGGGAAGTTTGTTGAGCAGGAGCCTTGCCTCTACGCTTAGGCGGCATTCTACAAAATAACAGAGTCAACTCACAAAATCCAAGCATAAAGATAGGTTACAATGGAAAGGACGATATCCTAGTCTACCCACACTCCGGCGAAGGAAGAAAGAGAACCTAATTCCTCTGATACCAACTTGTGACGCCCCGAGTTCCGTTAGGAGGGAGAACCTCCGAACACGGTTGATCACGGAGCCGTACGCGACGGCGGAAGTGAGTAAAAATAAAATAACTCTGGCGAGGAAGGCCAAATATGCAAAGGTCTAGTACATAAAACAAAATCAACTGGGAACATGCTAGAACTGTAGCTTCCCCTCCTGTTAACTCGTGCCTTACAGATTAGTCTGTACCGTTGCGCACCGGTTAACTAAAATGTAAGTCACTTGTCCACATTAGGCTAACATTCAACCATAGACATGTTCCTCCAACCCATTATAAAATAACCAAAAGAATAAAATTAAAGAACAGTAAATGTCCGCAAAATACATACATTAGCAATACATAACTGTCACAAAATAGTCATACACAATACAGTCTCATAACCTCAAGTAGGCTATATAGATAATACAACATAGCTACATAATAGAAGTTGGGTTATGGTACAAAAAAATAGAGAACATGGCCTTTCAGTAGTGAAAGGCCCTTACACTACAGTATCAGAGGAGACTAAGACTTGTCGACCTTTCCCTTATCAGCTCGTCCCGTCCCATCCTTAGAAGTACCTGTGTAGGAAAAACTGTGAGCCAAACGGGCCCAGTAGGAACTATAGGAGTTGTGAGAAAAACATGTATAAGTAGGAGAGGCTTTATAAAATGAGTTTATGAGTAGTCCGTATACATAAACCATAAATATGTATGTAAACAATGTAATATATACATAATCTCAAAACACCGCGACCAGGCCTACATCGTATCAACCATGTATAATACTCACGTCTAGGATTTTTCATATCTACTGTACAGAGATAGCCGGCACTCGGTTTCTTCTGCCCAAGGCAAGGACCACCTACCAGGTCCACCTAGACGCTACCTCACGCAGCCACACAGGCATACGCTACCTCACGCAGCCACAAAGGCATACGCTACCTCACGCAGCCACAAAGGCATACGCTACAATAATCTCACGTAGCCACTAAGGCTATACGCTACTGGTAATAACCATCTACCTGGTACGAGCGGTGTTGACTACTCTGTATAAGAAAAATCATATTTTTCCCAATCACAATTATAAGATCATATACATCATGTAAAAAGGTATATTAGTCCATTTCATGAGTATCAAGTGATATAAAGTGCGTATCATAAGTTTACTTTACTATACGGACTGATAAGTACCTGCGCGCTAGAGGCCAGGAACAAGGGTTTGTCATAAATCAAGGAAATGGAAGAAATACTTGAGGAAATATGATATACTACATTTTATAAGTAATAAACAACCATTTCCCTCATAATTTATAGGCTCAAAGTGCATATATACGCAGCAATAGGTAATACCTAGAAAATCCCCAAATTTGTATAAAAATGGTGATTGGGTGCATAAACTCTTAAAATAGGTTTTAATAATAGTGTTCCTACCTCAATAGCGTTCAACCTTCACCACACGAGCCGCAAATCGAACTCTAGACGACGGAGGCGCAAGATACCATAGTTAGCTTTGAAACCCTAGCTTGGTGGATGTGAAGAAAGGAAGAAGATGATGGATATAATGTGTTTGATCTTTGATTTGGGTGGTAATATGTGTTAAAATTACACTCATGAGCCCTCCTCCATGATCTCTCACCTCTCCCTACTCTCTCTCCAGAGCTCTCAACGGAATGGAGAAAGAAATGGGATGAATGGTGCTAAAATCGGGTCCAGGCAAACAAAAAATATCATTTTTGACCGCTACAGTGAAGGGGAGTCGACTCCCTAAAACCCCATGGAGTCGACTCCATGGTTCTGGAATTTTGTTCATGCCCAGAAATGCTTGTTTTTGCCACCAACTGATCTTGTAACCTTATTTTGACCAACGAGAAGTGGGAATTGGCTTCCGGGCAAAACACGAAAGTTCTTGGAAATTGAAATACCTTCCAATGGTATAAATTAGGTTCCATTCTGATCTAAAATGAAAAAGTTATGATGTCTAGAATGACTGAAGGTCGGTTTGTCGGGTAAGTTTAAAATGTGAGATTTTGCAAATTTCGACTCGGGTACTCTACATAACCCTTTCCAACTTAAAAGATGAATGTAATAACATCTCTAAAATAGTGTGGAAGTATTTCCTACATTCGGATACGGCCCAAGCACACTCTCGCGTCTCGGTCATAAAACGTGGTACATTGCCCTACGGGTGTTACATTACATGGAATACATGTTCTTTTAATGATGATTTCTTGAATTCATAATCATGTTCTTTGTGATATCATACATTAGATTCTGCACAAGCAACCTATATGCACTGCTATTTTTCTGCATATCCAATAAAGATGCAATCAACGGTTTTTTGGTCCTATTTTCCACCTTTTTAGTGGAGGCACTTCTGTAGGTTGGAAAATACCCTAGAGGGGGAGGGGTGAATAGGTTTTTAGAACTTAATATCGAATTTTTAAAATCGATTTAAAAAAGTTTAATGTCTATATTTATCAAGCAATCAATAAACAATGTTAATTTCCATCACAATGAATAAATAACAATATAAAATATTAAGAGATAGAAAGATTGAACCGATCGAAGTCAAAAGATTTTTGTCCACACGGTTCGGCTTGTTCCCCTACTCCGCGCTCGGTTAGTTCCACTAGAATTTCCACTATAACCGATCTCCTTCCGGGTGAAGATCAAACATCTACAAGTGTATTCTTATCACACACTCTCACAAGTATTGAAAACACCTTCAATACTTTCACAAGAAATCCCTCTTGCTAATCTATGAGATACACCTCTCATAAATATGATTTGAACAAGTTTTGGTGGCTAACACCAATGTACAATAGCTCTTATGTATAACAAATTACAAATGAAGCTCACACTAAGAGATATCAAAATTGATCAATGAATATAAGCTCAAAGAATGAAAAGATTGATCAAAGCAATAGCTTAAATACTTGAATAATGAAGATATGTGTAAAATGAGTTTTTATGATCATTCAAGTTGTTTAAAATGAGTCTTAGAACTCATATATATTGCTTGAGAAAGCTTATAGCCGTTTGTAGTGAAGATATAAATTAATGGGGCAAAATTGCACATTTAGCGAAGTTCCAACGGCTAGTTTTGGGCATGGTAGTCGACTACCTTGAGTCCCATGTAGTCGACTCCTTCATTACCATGTAGTCGACTACATGGTTCTGGAGTTGAGGGCTTTTGTGCAATTTTCCAACTTTTGCATTTTGACTCCAAAATTAATTTTAATGCTTGGAGAATGTCAAAAATAAGTTTCCAAGACTTCTAATATAGTTTTTGTACCAAAAATGATTCATATAAAATTATAGTGAATTTTTCAAGATGACTAGTTTTCGGTAAAAATAAGTTTTCAAAGTTAAAACTAGTTTTGCTCAATCTTAGCATAGATAAATCATTTCATGAGCTATATAAATGATCAATGATATCTTTTACATAAAATCTAAGCACTCACTCAATTTAAAGATACTTCGAGTCTTCGTGATGCTTGATTTTCTTGTGCGTATCTTCACTTGTTTGATATTCTTGATCATTTCTTGGTTTTGATAACTTGTAGAGCATATTGAGATCATTCTTGTGCATATCTCAATTTGTTTGATGATCTTGATCTTTTCTTGGTTTTATAAAGCACATGTGGATCTTTTGAGTTCATTTCTTGTGAGTAGGAGCGATTGTAAAGCTTGTGTGAGATTTTGATTGCTTCGGTTTGAAGTTACACTTGGTCGGAAGATATATCGGTTAAAATGGCTATCATCATTTGAACAACCGAGTTAAATAACACTTTATTAACATATTGTAATTATCAAAATAAGATTAATTGACTTTAAGGTCAACAATATCCCCCTTTTTGATGATGACAATAGAGTTAATGTGTGTTTATAAAAAGATAACAATTTTAAGCATATGAATAATATGCTCCCCCTAAATAGGTGCATAGATAAACAGATATACAAGCAATTATATAAATGAAAAATACCTGCATGGATAAGTTGATCATTAGATAAGTTCAAACATATTAAACCGAGCAAACTAGTAAGATAAACGACGGTAAGATAAACAAACATACCATAGCAAGATAAACGAGTGTGTACCATTATCACTCATGACACACACAACACACACATAACACACACATACTTCTCCCCCTTTTCCCATCAAAAAGGTGGGAATCACTCTTGCGGAGGAGGCGGCGGTGGCGGATCCCATGGTTGCCAACCCGAAAAGATATAGTCCGATGATAGTGTTGAAGCGCCGTTTCAATCCGATTGAACCGATGGTGCATTTCTTGACAGGTATTGGTCAAGTTGATGTTGAGGTTGTTGATGGCGTCCATGATTTGATCATGGCGGTTCATAGCTCGTGGTTGACGAGGAGGAGGGTGTGGTGGTTCGTCTTCTTCGTCTTCATCGGATTTCTCAACATCATTTGGATCATTTGGAATCCATCGTTCATTTTCCAAATGATAGTGCATGAGATGAAATAATCTTTTGGAATACATGTCATGCTCCGATAACTCATAACCATCCGTCTCGTCGTCCAAAGGAATATCAAAATGCATGAAGAGACTGGTCAAAACCATACCATAACTGAGCCCTCTATTTGTATGGATCATAGTCTCATAAAGCTTATCAAAAATAAGGCTAGCACAATCAAGCTTGTGAAGGCTATTGATTGCCCAAGTTATGAAGATATCAAGGTTGGTCACATTAGAGTGACTACCGGTTCTTGGCAAAATAAAATAAGTTATGATATGATGAATTAAGCGAGCATGAAGATTTAACATGGCTACAGAGATTCTATCATCCCAATTTGCACCAACATTTTTAAAACAACCTTTTTAAAAGAGGAGAGATGGCGTTACGACGGGTGTATCCAAAAGTTCCTTCAAATTGGAAGTGACGATAGTGGTATTTTTGCCGATTGAATCCAAAGATACGAGCAATATCATCTTTTGAAAAAGTAATTAGAGTCCCTTTAACAAACGTTCTAAGAAGGGATCTATCGACTTCGCCTTCGGGAGTAATTGGGTGATGCAAGTTAGCGTAAAATAGCCTAACTAACCTAGGATAAATATCCTCTTTAATGCATAGAAAATTCAGAATTCCTTGTCTATAGAATACATGCGTAATTCGTAACCCATTTTCAGAAAATAATACTTGATCGAAGAGTTTTACCTTCGATAATGGCTCGATTTGCAAAGTCGTTGAAACGAGCTTCAAGTTCATGGGTGAGGAAGAGTGGAGACAAATCACCTTGCACGGTTGAGAGAACATTCGCCGGTTCCCTAGTGCACCTCCTTGTATTTCTTCTTGAGCTAGAAGCCATGGATAAGTGAAATGGTGGGTTGAAGTGTTTGAGAATTTTGAAGAGAATTTGAAATTTTGATAGTGTAGAAATGGAATATGGTTGAGGAAATGAGGTTTAGATGAGATTTTATAAGGAATTAAAGAGGAAATTTGAATTGAAAATGATGAGATTTGAGTTTGGAAGAGGGTTTGGTGTGAGGAGGATGAAGAAAATTTAATATAATGAATAATGCTGCTGAGTCGACTAAGTGAAGAGAGGGTGAGTCGACTGGGTGATGTAGTCGACTACATGAACAATGAGGGAGTCGACTACATGGGTCTGTTTCTCAGATTTTGCTAATGTTTGCACCAAGAAAATTTTGCTTTCTATTCCATCATTAATTAAGCATACTATAACTGCAAAATTACTTGTTAATAATCATAATAACATGTAAAATTAATTCAAACAATATTTAAAAAAAAAAAAATTTAAAATTTAGCATGATTAGTATAAATGATGTGTGCTTAATAATAAGTGTTGTGAATGTTTTAATTACTCGCAAGTGCACGAATCGGTACTTAGTATAGCTTAGGCAAGAGCGAAGTCGAACCCTAAGGACTTGATGGATGGAAAGTACGTATCTCTCTCACTAATTCTAATTAATTCTTAATCTAGCTTAAAAAGTGATTGCGATATTTATCAACTAAGAATACGAATAAAATAATAACTAATAAAATACTAAAGAAATAATCAATTAATAAAATACTAGGGTTGTGGAGTCATATATTTGATATCATGTTCCTAGTATTCATGCCCAGCAAACTCTACTCTCTGTCTCGCACTAATTTAGACTTTCGGCTCTATTAAATGCGGAAAATAAATTCAATTAAGCCCAATTAAATTATAAAATCCAAGTGTTAATTCTTCCACAGCCAAACGAATGTATAAAATCAAAACACTCACTATATCCATCAAAACACACCCTATATCCGCTCTCAACAAATCATAAGATGAATCCAACAAAAAATAGTGAGAATCCAATTTTATTTTTATCAATTAAAATAGGCATTCAATAGGAAAAATTATTTTTAGTATTAAAGCATTAAATTGGTTAAGTCAATTGGTATGAATACGTGTAAGGGAATCAATTAAATATATTCATCCTCAACCCTAGCACAAATTTATGCTAGCATAATAAAAATTAAATAGCAAACAAATTGAAAGAAAACTTACTTGGTATTAATTAAACTGAAGAGTAATAAAAATCCAAATCTTCAAAGTCTTGAATAAAGCAAAAAAAAAAGAGAAAAATAAAGAAAAGAGAGGAGAAGAATAGTGCTCGGCAAAGCTGCTGTGCACGGTTGCTACTCTTTTGACAAACCTTTGTCCCTTTTATAATTGAATGGCTTGAATTATGGGCTTGGGTTGTATATTGGGTTGTTGCATGGCTGGATTAATTAAATGGGTTATGCTATGCATGATTTAATTAACTTGGGCTGCAAGTGGGCTTGGATTAAATTGGCCCGCTGGAATTAATTTTTCCGCGCACTGATCGTACATTGGCCATAACTTCATACTCCAAACTCCGATTGATGCAAGGTTTTTGCCCACGCATAGCTAACTCAAAGATCTAGAACTTTTGTATCTGGAATTTTCTTCAAATTCTGTACAGGTTAATGCCAAAAATTTCTTGAATACATGCCTTGCGCACAACCATTTTTTTCCCTTCAATTGCAAAGTTCTCGATTTAATTCCAAATACCTGAAAAGCTCCAAAAATACAACAAATGTAATAATATATGCTCTTCAAAGTGTATATTAGTGCCCTAAATTGTACCAATTTCTTAGCACATCAATAAGTACTAAAAATCCTTTTTATGAACTTTTTGGAATAAACTAGATATCACAAGCTCTAGTCATACTGAGTTCATGTCGAATAGTGCAAAAGCGATCATCCGAAAGTGGTTTAGTGAATATATCCGCAAGTTGCAATTCGGTGCCAACGAATTCAATATCAACATCACCTTTTTTCACATGATCACAAATAAAATGATATCTTATCTCAATGTGCTTTGTACGTGAATGTTGTATGGGGTTCTTGGTCAAGCTAATAGCACTTGTGTTATCACATTTTATAGGAATGTGGCTAAGACTAATTCCAAAGTCCTCTAGTTGCTGTTTAATGTATAAAGTTTGTGCACAACAACTTTCGGCCGCCACATATTCGGATTCGGCCGTTGAAAGGGCCACCGAGTTTTGTTTCTTAGTTGACCAAGATATTAGTGCGTGTCCTAGAAAATGACAAGTACCACTAGTGCTTTTCCTATCGATTTTGCAACCGGCAAAATCCGTATCGGAATAACTAATTAAGTCAAAGTTGTTCTCTCTTGGGTACCACAAACCCAATGAACTAGTACCAGAAAGATAATGAAATGTCCGTTTTACGGCAAGTAAATGTGACTCTTTAGGATCCGCTTGGAATCGTGCACAAAGACATACACTAAACATAATATCCGGCCTAGACGCCGTCAAATATAATAAACTACCAATCATACCTCGATATTTCTTGATATCCACACTTTTACCTTTCTCATCTTTGTCTAGCTTTATTGTTGAACTCATAGGAGTGCTCATGGATTTTATGCCTTCCATGTCGAATTTCTTCAAAAGCTCCTTCACGTACTTATCTTGATTGATGAAAATGCCTCTTTGCATTCTTTCACTTGTAATCCAAGGAAGTAATTCATCTCTCCCATCATGTTCATTTCAAATTCCTTTTGCATACATGTGGAAAAATCCGTTAGTAGAACCAAATATAATATCATCAACATATATTTGTACAAGTAGCATGTCATTGTTTTGATTTTTGATAAATAAGGTAGTATCAATTTTACCTCTGACAAAACCATTGTTAATCAAAAATGAATTTAATCTATCATACCATGCTCTAGGTGCTTGTTTTAAACCATACAATGCTTTAGATAATTTAAATACATAATCCGGATAAATATGATTTTCAAAACCGGGATGTTGTTTCACATAAACTTCTTCTTCAATAAAACCATTTAAAAAAGCACTTTTCACGTCCATTTGATATAGTTTAAAATTCTTAAAACATGAATAAGCAAGTAGCATGCGAATTGCTTCTAAACGAGCTACGGGTGCATATGTTTCTTCATAATCAATGCCCTCTTCTTAATTGTATCCTTGGGCAACAAGTCTACCTTTATTTCTAACAATTACACCACTTTCATCCTTTTTGTTACGAAATACCCATTTAGTACCAATAATGGTGTGATTGTTAAGTTTGGGAACAAGTGTCCATACTTTGTTTCTCTCAAATTGATTGAGCTCTTCTTGCATAGCCATCATCCAAGATTCATCTTGTTCGGCTTCATTTAAGTTTTTGGGCTCATATTGAGAAACAAATGCCCCATTACTGCATACATTTCTTAAGGATGATCTAGTCATAACCCTACTAGATGGCTCTCCAAGAATTTGATCAACAGGGTGGTTGGACACAAATTTCCAACTCCTAGGCAAATCGATCATTCGAGTTTTGCTTGGTTGTATTTTCTAACTCCTTAGGAGGAGCTTGAGCACTCAGAGTTTCTTCCTTAGATGTATCATTAATTTGAATATCCGAAACTTTTTGGATAATTTCAACATCGTCATCGGAACGTACTATGGGTGAGAAAGGATTTGTTTCATCAAATACAATATGCATAGATTCTTGTACTACTAAAATTTTCTTGTTATAAACTCTATGTGCTTTACTATTAGTGGCATACCCAAGAAAATTCCTTCATCGGATTTAGCATCAAATTTATCCAAGTGATCACGATCATTCAAAATGAAACATTTGCAACCAAAAACCCTAAAATATGCAATATTTGGTTTCTTATCATTCCATAATTCATAGGGTGTCTTATCTAACTTTTTACGAATGATAGTGCGATTTATCACATAGCATGCGGTGTTAACTGCTTTCGCCCATTAATACTCCGGCAAAGAATGTTCATTAAGCATAATCCTAGACATCTCTTGAAGAGATCTATTTTTTCTTTCAACAACACCATTTTGTTGAGGAGTTTTAGGTGCTGAAAAATTATGATTAATACCATGCTCATCACAAAAATTTTCAATATCAATATTATCAAATTCTCTACCTCTATCACTCCTAACACGCACAATAGAAACACCCTTTTCATTTTGAACTCTTCTACAAAATTTTGCAAAGACGCGTGGAGTTTCACTTTTGTGGGTGAGAAAGAACACCCAAGTAAGTCTAGAATAAACGTCAATAATAACAAAAGTATATAATTTACCACCCAAACTAGCAACCGAATTTAGACCAAATAAATCAAGATGCAACAAATCAAGAGGTCTACTTGTAGTAATATCTTTCTTATATTTGAAAGAAGATTTATGTTGTTTGCCAAGTTGACATGCATCACAAATTTTATCTTTAACAAATTTTGTTTTAGGCAATCCTTTAACTAGCTCTTTCTTAGACAAATTATGAATTAGATCCATATTAGCATGTCCTAGTCTTATATGCCATAGCCAAGATACATTATTAATAGCGGATAAACATTTAACATCTTGTTGTGATAAATCATCAAGTTCAAGAGTATACACATTGTTGGTTCTATATGCAACAAGTAGAATGGAATCATCACTAACATTTTTAACAATGCAACGATCCGATTTAAAAATCACTTCATAACTTTTATCACATAGTTGACTAATGCTAAGTAAATTATGCTTTAAACCATCAACTAATAGAACATTATCAATGCATGTAGAATACTTACCAACCTTACCTATACCAATGATTTTGCCCTTGGCATTGTCCCCGAAAGTCACATTCCCTCCTCTTTTGGAATAAACTTAAGAAGTTGTTCTTGTCTCCCGTCATGTGCTTTGAGCAACCATTATCCAAGAACCACCTGGTTTTGCTACCTTTGGCTTTCAAGCACACCTATACCATAACCTTAAGTAACTTCTCCTTTGGTACCCAAAATGAGTTGGGTCCCTTTGGGTTAGCAAACATAATGGTTCCTTTTGGAACCCAAGCAAGCTTCCTTTTAGGGAAACTTTCATTTCGATAAAAACAATGATTCACATAATGAGTATTTCTACCACAATATGAGCAAAGATGAGTGGGATCATGAGGTGTGTATGTTTTGAAAAAGTTTTTTTAATCCTTTTGGTTGTCAATTTGGTTATATCCCAAACCGGATTTGTATAATACACACCTTTGCATTCCTAATAGTTTATCCAAGTTATCCTTTCCTTTAGTGAACTTGGCTAGACTATTAGTTAGATCGTCCACTTGATCTTTCAATTTGATATTTTCTATTACAAGTGTATTTGGAGTCTCTTTCTCCTTTCCTTTCTTTGAAGTTTTGATTTCATTTTTTAAAAATACATTTTCTTTCTCAAAGTTTTCACACTTGCTAGAAATTATCAAGTTTTCCTTTTTGAGGCTTGCATACATTTTAGACAAATTTTTAAACTTTTTATGCAATTCCTCAAACATATCATATAATTCTTCATAGTCATTCTCATCATGTATATCATTATTAGTAGAGGCATTATCATCACTAGATGAATCATAAGAAGAGTGTACCTCATCATCTCTTGCCATAAGGCAAAGATTTGCCGTTTCCTCGTCGCTAGAATCGGCATTGGACTCGCCTTCTTCAGAATCACTCCAAGTGCCTTTGAGGGCGTGTCTTACTTGTTTGAAGGCTTTATCTCTTTTATCTCTTCTTTCCTTTCTTCTAATCGGGCAATTTATTTTGAAATGCCCTGGTTCATGGCAATGGAAACACTTATTTTCTTCTTCGTTTTCAACTCTTGGTTGAATAAATCGATCATTGTTCCTTCTTAATGAATGATCAAAGTTGTTTCCTTTTCCTTGAAACTTCTTCTTCTTAGCTAGAAATTTTTATGAATTTTCTAGAAAGAAGAGCATATCCTCATCTCCTACCATCAACTCTTCATCATCCTCTAGTTGATTTACTTTAAGAGCAAGAGTTTTCTTAGCTTTTGAATCGACCTCGTCTTCTCTTTACAATTCTTTCTCATGGGTTTTGAGAGATCCCAAGAGTTCATCCATGCTTAGTGTCTTAAGGTTCTTGGTTTCTTTAATAGCCGTCACCTTAGGTCTCCATTTCTTTGGAAGCGTTCTAAGAATCTTTCGAATCTTGTCTTCATTAGAATAAACCTTTCCAAGGAGATCTAAAGCATTAGTAATAATAGAGAACCTACTATACATAGAAGCAAGTGATTCATTAGGTTCCATTTTGAAAAGTTCATAATCATGAACGAGCATATTAATATTATCATCCTTAACTTGTGAGGTTCCTTCATAGGTAACTTCTAATTTGTCCCAAATTTCTTTGGCGGTTTTACAACTAAAAATTTTGTTGTATTCATCTATATTTAACGCACAATGTAGGGCATTCAAGGCTTTAGCATTAAATTGGATTTTCTTAATGTCATGCTCATCATATTCGGAAATGAATTTAGGAGTAACAATACCCTTTTCATCGGTTTTGGTGATTTCATAGGGTCCAATGAATGTAACCCTCCATTGTTCAAAATCACTAGCTTGAAGAAAGTACACATACGACTTTCCAATAACAATAATTTTTGCCATCAAATAGAGGTGGCCTAGTGGTGGAAGAACCCTCGTTAAGTCCGGTTCCTCGATAGATAGACATGATCGTAAACTCTAAGGTTGTTAAATCAAAACAAGAGTACAACCTCTGATATCAATTGTAGGTTAGAAATACCCTAGAGGGGGGGGTGAATAGGGTTTTTAAAACTTAATCGAATTTTTAAAAATTGATTTAAAAAGTTTAATGTCTATATTTATCAAGCAATCAATAAACAATGTTAATTTCAATCACAATGAATAAATAGCACAATATAATAGATTAAGAGATAGAAAGATTGAACCGATCGAAATCGAAGATTTTTTGTCCACACGGTTCGGCGTGTTCCCCTACTCCGCGCTCGGTTAGTTCCCCGAGAATTTCCACTATAATCGATCTCCTTCCGGGTGAAGATCAAACCTCTACAAATGTATTCTTATCACACACTCTCACAAGTATTGAAAACACCTTCAATACTTTCACAAGAAATCCCTCTTGCTAATCTATGAGATACACCTCTCATAAATTTGGTACAATAGCTCTTGTGTATAACAAATTACAAATGAAGCTCGCACTAAGAGATATCAAAATTGATCAATGAATATAAGCTCAAAGAATGATAAGATTGATCAAAGCAATAGCTTAAATACTTGAATAATGAAGATATGTGTAAAATGAGTTTTTATGATCATTCAAGTTGTTTAAAATGAGTCTTAAAACTCATATATATTGCTTGAGAAAGCTTGTAGCCGTTTGTAGTGGAGATATAAATTAATGGGGCAAAATTGCACATTTAGCGAAGTTCCAACGGCTAGTTTTGGGCATGGTAGTCGACTACCTTGAGTCCCATGTAGTCGACTCCTTCATTACCATGTAGTCGACTACATGGTTCTGGAGTTGAGGACTTTTGTGCAATTTTCCAACTTTTGCATTTTGACTCCAAAATCAATTTTAATGCTTGGAGAATGTCAAAAATAAGTTGCCAAGACTTCTAATATAGTTTTTGTACCAAAAATGATTCATATAAAATTATAGTGAATTTTTCAAGATGACTAGTTTTCGGTAAAAATAAGTTTTCAAAGTTAAAACTAGTTTTGATCAATCTTAGCATAGATAAATCATTTCATGAGCTATATAAATGATCAATGATATCTTTTACATAAAATCTAAGCACTCACTCAATTTAAAGATACTTCGAGTCTTCGTGATGCTTGATTTTCTTGTGCGTATCTTCACTTGTTTGATATTCTTGATCATTTCTTGGTTTTGATAACTTGTAGAGCATATTGAGATCATCTTGTGCATATCTTCATTTGTTTGATGATCTTGATCTTTCTTGGTTTTATAAAGTACATGTGGATCTTTTGAGTTCATTTCTTATGAGTAGGAGCGATTGTAAAGCTTGTGTGAGATTTTGATTGCTTCGGTTTGAAGTTACACTTGGTCGGAAGATATATCGGTTAAAATGGCTATCATCATTGGAACAATCGAGTTAAATAACACTTTATTAACATATTGTAATTATCAAAATAAGATTAATTGACTTTAAGGTCAACAACTTCCACCTTAGCCAAACATCCCTACACTCACAAGTAATTTATATGATGGCTTTCTTCCTTTCCATAACTCATATGGGTTTTCTCTTATTTCTTATTAGGTACCTTATTTAAAAGGTAGTTAGCTGAAAGAATGGTTTCTCCCCATATGTTTGGTGGTAAACCTGAACTTATTAACATAACATTCATCATTTCTTTTAAAGTTCGATTTTTTCGTTCGGCAATGCCATTAGATTGAGGTGAATAAGGTGCCGTCATTTCGTGTATAATCCCATTTTTTAAACAAAATTCAGCAAATGGTGATTCATATTCACCTCCACAGTCACTCCTTAATGCTTTGATTTTCTTATTAAGATGATTTTCAACTTCATTTTTATAGAGAATAAATTTCTCTATTGCCTCATCCTTACTTTTGAGTAGATATACACATAGCAACATTTTGTGTTATCATCAACAAAAGTATTAAAATATTTATTCCCACCTCTGGTTGTGTCATTCTTAAATCACATATATCATTGTGAATTAAATCATGATGTTGAGTTTTTCTTTCAACACTTTGAAAAGATAATCTTGTTAGTTTTATCTCAACACAAGTTTCACATTTATGTTTAAAGTCGATTAGGAATGCTGGTAAATGATTCATGTTAATTAGTTTACGCAAAGTATCATAATTAACATGTCCTAGTCTACTATGCCACAAATTGGAAGACTCAAGCATATAAGTAGAAGTGCTAGCTTTATTCTTATTCTATTCAACCATGGTCATTACATTCATTTTGAATATTCCATCACTCATGTACCCCTTACCAACAAACATTCCCACTTTTAGACAAAATAAACTTATCACTCTAAAAAATAAGACGAAAACCGTGCTTGCTAAGCAACAACCCAGACACTAAATTCTTGCGAATTTTGGGCACATAAAGCACATTGTTGAGAGTTAATTCTTTGCCCGAAGTCATCTTCAAGATCACCTTCCCTTGCCCTTGACCTCCGAGGTAGCAGAATTTCCCATGTACATCGTCTCTCACATTTCCATCTCTCAAATGAAGAGAACATTTTCTTATCAAAGCTTACATGACAGGTTGCACCTGTATCAATCCACCATTCTTTAGGATTCGAACCTACCGAGTTCACTTCAGAAATGACCGCTGACAAATTAATGTCACCCACATCACGAGCTATGTTCTCCACCACATTAGCTTGATGATTCTTCTTCGGAAACCTGCAATCCGAAGACTTATGACTTGTTTTTCCATAATAAAAACATTTGCCTTGAAATTTAGGCTTAGAAACTCCTCCCTTAGGACCCATATGGATCCCTTTTCCCTTTGCCTTTTTCTTTAAGCTTTGGCCATGTTCAACCCCATTAGCCTTAGCCCCCAAACCATTACCATTATTACCATTGCCATTGCCATTTCCTCCACCATTTCCAGCCTTTTTCTGTTTTAATTTATTTGCTTCTTCAATTTGGAGTTTAAGAATTATATCTTCAACTGGCATTTTCTTTCGTTTATGTTTAAAATAATTTTTAAATTTAGTCCATGATGGTGGCAATTTTTCAATAATACAAGCTGTTTGAAAGCTTTCACTTAGATTCATTCCTTTAGAATGTATCTCATGCAAAATCAGCTGTAGCTCTTCAACTTGGCTCACAACAGTTTTGGAATCAACCATCTTAAAGTCGATCAAGAAACCGGCCAACGATGAACTTCTTGGCACCAGCATCTTCAACTTTATACTTGTGCTCCAATGCTTCCCACAATCCTTTTGCCATTTTCTTGTCACGATACACATCATACAATGAATCGGATAAGCCGTTCATGATCATGTTTTTGGCCAGGTAATCAGAATGGTTCCAAGCATCAGTTGCGCTGACTGCTTGAATATCTTGGGAACCTTCCTCAACAACAGGTTTTTTCTTGGTCAAGAACCGAGCCAGATTCAATGTGGTCAGGTAGAACATCATCTTTTGTTGCCAACGCTTGAAATTCTACCTAACAAATTTCTTAGGTTTTTTGCCCTTGACTAGAGCAGTCGGTGGTTTATATAGACACCCCAATCCGTGACCCCCTGCAAGAACCCTAACGACCTTCGGGAACTACTGTTTTTGGGTCCGGGACCCACCCGAACACCCGAAACTATCCCAAAAGGGTTTGTTGGCCAACAAACCTATTCTTAAGAGAGATTGTCGCACGACAATCACATTGTCGCGCGAAAATCCCACTATGTCGCGCGACAATCCCTCCTGACACCAGACCATCCACTCTCTGACACACCAGTCTATCAGAAACATCACTTCAGCCGTTTGTCCGCGACATATGCCCCCTTGGAGAAGTGTCGCGCGACAATCCTCCCCGAGCAGTACAAATAGGCCAACACCCCCAAGGGTTCAAGACAGCAACTTGGGATTGAGGAATCTAAGCTAAAATATGATTTTCTAGTCTTTCATCAAGCATTCTCGATTATCGTCTTATTTCTGAAGAATTATCGAATCTATTCTCGACACTTGACGTGTCCCATCTCTGGAATCGAATTCTCGAAAATATCTAAAGAAGGAAAATATTATTCTTGCCGGAGATCTCTCTGCCGTATTATATTTTCTTACTTATTATTATTCTCGTCGGGAAGGTAAAGAAAGTCTCTCCTAGTATTTATCATTAAATATATGTGTACTTGTTTTACTTCTGTTGTTCTGTCCACGTTTTATTTGAATAAACTTATTGTCCAAGTTTACAAACATTCCACCCGGCTTCGAAACAAAGACCCTGATAAAACCATTTGCAAAACCCAGAAGAGTAAATCTATCATCAAATCCGATAAAAATCCGTTTTGCAAAACCCTGACCGGTAAAACTA
>JAKCWG010000400.1:0-158267 GCA_021464415.1 Lonicera japonica | reverse complement strand
AGGATGTGTCAAATAGTGGCAATAAATAATAGAACTTTTTTTAATGAATACATCAAAATAATAGGGGAAAGAAGTTAGTTAATACATCAAAAATATGCATGCGGATGCTCCACAAGTTATGAAAAACAAGTTCTGTAAAATGCAATTTTAAAGTCAGAAAGCATAATTAATGGAAATTCTTCATTAACTAGAAGGGAATATATATTTAAGTAATTTCTAAAGTAAATGTGTGAATGTTAGTTCATATTAAATATAAGAAAAACTATTGCTCGGTGACAATACTCACAGAAATTGTCCTAGCGTCTTCTTAATTAATTAATTATCGATTGTTGTGAACTATGATTACTTAGTCAATATTTATTATGGTGAATTTCATAAAATTTCTCCTTTAATTATCGATGCTTATGTTTCCAAATAAAAATTTTTCTAACTACGCCAGTAATTATGTATTTTTTTTCTTTTTACCATGAGGTATCCTTACACACGTATTAGAATAAGACTAATCTTTTGCTTGGAAAATTAATTCTCCCTACAAGTGTTTCCAACAAGAATCAACATCTGCAATGCAAAAATGGTTAGCCCACTTAAAACACAGATTATTACCTACGCCAAACTAATAATCATTTTCTGTGCATGTTGAAGTGTAATGTTTTCCAATAAAGAAAAATATGGACTACAATAACAAAAACCGCTGACTCCAAGTGTGACCTGAACCAAGGATCTCCCAAAACCGTGTGAGCGCCTTTATAATTATTCCCACAATATTTTATTTTCTAATAATGTTTGATGATTGTCTCATTTGATGGTCTCATTATTTATGCTATTTAATACGGGTTTATATATATATATATATATATTCTAAATAAACAACTATATAATCATTGATCTATGAATTATTCTTTCATTTGTCGTTGAACCCATGAAAAAGAATTGCAAGAGAAAATACATTATATCTGTGAAAAATAAAACTAGATTACTTAAAAAAGAAGAAGAAGAAGAAGAAGAAGAAGAAATTGTGAGAAATATACTGTAGGGTTTATTAAAAGTTAAGAAAATAAGATATTCAAAGAAAGTAGCGAAATGGCATAATTTAGCGAGTACAATTGAATAAATTTGGAGAGCAATAGCGAACTAAATGAGAGCCTAAATTCAAGAGAAGAAACTGAGGGTTTTTTTCTTTTTTCAATGACCTACATTAATCCACTTGCTCGCATGAGTGTTATGTATTAAATTTTAATTTTTTTTTAAATGCAATATTAAATCCTACACTTTTTATTAATTTACACTTTACTCTGTAAATATTTTGATTACTACAAATATGGGAAAATTTTGAAAATTTGAGAACATTTATCCACATTGCCTCGGTCGATGTATATGTATATTCAGGGAAAGAGTGTAACGCCCCGTATTTCATTTCCGAACCAATCATCCTCCTCAGCTTGTTTAAGGCCAAACCTCCATTTGAGGAGTCGAATTTAGTTTTGACACCTCTGTGATTGAGCCAATACTTCCAATATATTATTTTAATGATATTAAGTATGCGTGCATGGTTAGAACGCATTTAGGGAAGCCGTGGTTGAATTTGGAGGCTAACGTCAAAAAATCAAACTTTTGCCAAAGTGAGTTTTTGGCCAACTTTGGAAGGCCATAACTTTTTCACCCGAGTTCCAAATCAGTCCCTGTTTGAGTCATTGGAGAGGTGATTCGATAACCTAAAACTTTCATGTTTTGGCCGAAACCCAGTTCTCGCATCTTGAGGACCGAAATGACGCGCGAAGTGGCTAAACTACCAAGGGTGCTGGCAGTGGACACCATCAGTCGACTAAGGGAAAGCCATCAGTCGACTGATGGCCTGAAATCTGGTCAAAATCGTGTTTATAAGCCCTTGACCCCCATTTTTATGCAACCAAAACCCTCACCCCTTCCATTTTTGACCAATACACTTACACAACACATAGAGGGGTCTAGAGAGAGAAGGATGTGAGCTTCTTAAGGGATTATTGAGGGTTATCATGTATACACAAGATTTGGGAAAATCTTTACACTATTCATCATCTCCTTCACCCTCCATAGCTAGGGCTCCAAGTTCCAAACTTGGGAATTTCGAAATTGTGGACTCGTGGCTTGATTCGTCGCTCATACATCGGAGAAGTAGCTTATCTCAAATGGGAATAATAGTACTCTAACTTGTTTTCAAACTATTATGTGATGCATATGGATTTTGCACTACAAATTGGGGTTTTCCTTTTAAGGCTTGTTGATATACACATGTATAGGGTTGTGGGTTGAGATTTATGCCTAGTTTTCTTGATTAATACTTGTTCTTGTTATAATTTCATGTTGCTTTGTGAGAATCCTATTATAAGCTAGAGTATTATAAGCCCTAAGAGATATCTACTAGCACGTATTCGCGTATACCCATTTTATGGTTACATATATTATATTATGTATTGTAAATTGGGTTTTCTACGAGATCTAGACTATATTACACTTTACATGAACATAGAACCATATATGTTATACATGTTTGTTCTAAATGTATATTTGGGTTGATATGGAATTTGTTATGGACCTTGCACCATACAACCTATATGTATGTATATAATTACCCCTTCATATATTATTGAATTTATGAGGAATTCTATGATAGTATACGTTTCCTCACTTTTACCATACAAACTCCATTATACACTTGTGCACTTAATTAGTATTTGTAAATAACTATAAAGAAGTGTGGAGCAAGTTCAGTATATGAGGATAAATTGCACATATACATATAAGATATATTCTTCTTATAATGTAAATAATATAACAATGCCATTGGATTACTAACACCGGGATTTTGGTAGAAACCCATTATCTCGGTAACAACATAGCAGTGTTTTCTAAATAGGGCTACAAACTTGACAAATAGTGGTTTCGAACCATGATTTTGGTTTCAACGTAATGATGATTATATCCTTGAGATACATACTATATTGAACAAACTAATTACTTTATTGATGACAGTCTACTCGTTGAGTTGTTCAAGCATTGGAAGGATATAATCATGTGACGGTATTAGTTTCCTTAATGGCATATGTATATTAAATACATCATAAGATGAATCTATCTATCTATCCAGCTCCTACATATACATGATGGGTGGTTTGTATAATTTGTACTAGGACTAGATGTGGTGCATGGGGAGACTTGTAGGGAGATTGGATATACGTATATATATATATGTATTACGGTATGTACAATTATATTCCTTGGAAATTACTTTCTCTTGATGTCCTAGTTTTGTAAGGCACTAGTGGTCCATGGGGTTGACCTAGCCTTGGCGGCTACAGACCCTGGTCCGTGTAGAGGGACCCCCCTTTTAGAGCGGCATACTCTATGGTGCGTAGGGGGACCCCGCGATGCGGCATACCCTACACTATCTAGGTGGTCCACGGGAGGACCCAACCTTGGGGGCTGCATACCCTAGCCTTGGGGGCTTAGATCCGGGTTACAGTGCACTGTAGAGTAAATCCTAGATGTCAGATGTGGATTGAGATTGAGGAATATAAGATTAGTGCCTATACTTCTCTTATACCCTTTATCATTATGATATACTTCTTTACTTTGGTATATTGTACTTTGGAAATGTATATACCTTGTTAGTACTATGTACATATGTCTTGGTAGTACCTTCGGATATATTTTTCTCGTATTTTCGGGAATGGGATAGCAATTGGTGTGCATCACATATAAAAAGGATTTTATAACATTTGCATGACATTACTATTATATTCTTAGAGTATATGCATAAGGTAATAGTATGAGCATATATATATACATACACATACGCATACGACGCATACTATGTTCATTATTTTATGTCGCGTGTGCTTTACTACATGTACTTTCTTATAAAATAAATCCTATAGTTTCCACTGAGCCCATGTTTGGCTCACTCCCATTTTCCAACAGTTTTGCAAGTATTTCCTTGGGGCGATACGAGTACAGATTAGAACCTCTGAGGACCATGTATAGTTGTAGTCATCCGTGGATGACTTGTAGTTTAAGACTAATATGTATTAGTATCATCAATATTGTTTGTATCATTAAATTGTATTTATTTCTATTTATATGAGTTGTAAGGCCTTTTATTTAAGATTGGGACCTCGTTGGAGGGTTTGAACTTTACAAAATATAATTATTGTGAATGTGGAGTTAGATCTTGAAGAAAGGAAATTTATACCTTTTAATTGTTTATTTACAGGGCGGTTTTGTTATAAATACGAACTCCACATGCCAAAATTTTCTAAAATAAGGCCTTCTATGTAAATTACTATTATATAAGTTTTAAATTATGCATTGCATATCCCACCGTCATGTACGGCACCGTGATTAACCGGGTTTCGAAGGTCTAAACCTCATAACAGAATTTGGGGCGTCACAAAGAGTCCGACCAAGGCTAGCCCATCCCGAACCCAAATTCATAGTAGTGTAATAACTATTTGTCATATGAGAGAATCGAGTGCAGAATATTTGAATCTTGAGTTCTAACCAAGGAAATTAAAAAAAATGTTCAAATTAATTAATGAACACTAAGGCTCCATTTGATAGCAACATGGAAAATGAAAATAAAAACAACTAATTTTGGTGAGAAAATAGAAAAGAAGTTGAGGCATATGGTGAGATACTCTCCATCTCATACTCATTTTTGTGAGTATATATCATCCATCCTCCTTTAATATTTTGTGGAAAATTTTTCTCCACCATCAGCCAAAGAAAATTTTGTAATGGAAAAAAGCAAAAGGCAAGAATTAATCTCACCACATCCCTCAACTTATTTTCCATCTTCTCACCTAAATTAGTTTTTTTTTTTTTTTTTTTTTATTTCATTTTCCATGTTTACTATCAAACGGAGCCTAAGAATCGATGTTTTCAAAATAACAAGGCGTTCCTAGGGCAGCAAATTTTAGAGAGAGGGGGCAGAACCCATTTCGAATGCTTGATATATGGTCTGTAGGGATGAGTTGTTCATCAGCACGAGCTTTTTATATTTTCAAAGTTAATTTTTTTATAAGTTATTGAATTGTAAATGAAAATATATAAATGTATATATATATATATCTATATTATAAAACACCATCTTTTGACTATATTTTTTTTCCAAAAAATATAAGAGTCTAATGGTTAAAAATACTTATGTTATGGTGTGCATTAGTTCTACACCATTAGATGAGTTTTATACACACATCAAGATGTTACATCAAAGTTAAAACACTCACACCAATAATATATACACACAATAAACTCTCACATAATAATAATTTTGTCAACATTAAAAATGACATAGCTTAAAATAAAAAATAAAAAAATTAATAAAAAATTAATATTTAAAATCTACTAATCAAGATTAATTAAACAAGATCCATCATGACTATATAATTATGCAAAAAAAAAATTCAAGAAAAATTATTGTATAACATTTAAGGACATAAATTATCTATATTATAAAACACCATCTTTGACTAAAAAAAATTTCAAAAAATATCAGAATCTAATGGTTAAAAATATACATGTTATGGTGTGCATTAATTTTACACCATTGGATGAGTTTTATACACACATCAAGATGTCATATCAAAGTTAAAACACTCACACCAATAACATACACACAATAAACTCTCACATACTAATAATTTTGTCTACATTAAAAATGCCATAACTTAAAATAAAAAATTCTAAATTTAATAAAAATTTAATATTAAAACATACTAATCAAGATCAATTAAACAAGATCCATCATGACTATATAATTATGCCAAAAAAAAAAAGAAAAATTATTGTGTAACATTTAAGGACATATGTTTATGTTAGTACATTATTGGTCATCTCAATCTGTCATTTTTAGGACATACGTTACGTGGTTGACTATGATTAAAAGACTCTTTAAAAAATTTAAAACAAGTGGGTCTAATCCAGTATATTTTTAGTTTTTTTCAGCATAAAGATGTATTAAACTTATGTTTCAGTTGTTCACAACGTTAAACTTGACTAGACAATGGGCTCAAAATATGATTGGTTTTGTATATTTGTACGTTATTTTTTTATAATATTTTTTTACACTGTGCCGGAAGTATACCCTAATATAATAACAAAATACAAAAGTACGTTATGTGTACGTAGGTAAGCATTTGTTTCGCATATGAACTTATCTTCCCTATATATCTAACATAATCATTCTTTTACCCGTAAAAAGTGAAACCTTTTAGCTTGCCCGCGTATATATATAAATATAAATATAGTGAAAAAATTATAGCATAAAAAATTATAGTCACGTTATTATGTACCATAACGATACATATTAGAAACTTATTAACACCCCATTTTACAACCCTTGTAAAAATCCATGTTTTTGGGAATGTTCCGGCATCTTACACAAATCCACACTCACATCGGGTCAAGTTAGGGTCAAACAAGAAGCACTATGGATGTGAAAAGGCACCTTTTCAGCGCCTCGGAAGCCTCGTAGGAAGCCCTGGACACATTAAGCAACCATAATCAAACACGTGGCAGCCAGAGCTTGTCTCAGGTCAAGCTCCTCTTGCCAGCTGTTTTCTTGGCCTCCAAGGGGCTGCACTGATATAAGTAAACCCCTCCCCGTGGGTATTTCATCAATAATCATTGGAATTCATGGTACACACGAGAAAACCAGTATTCTCCTCCTGTTAGAGAGTCCAAGTATAATTTTAGCACTCTCCCTTTTATTTCCATCTCCGTCTCCATTTATTTATAATTTGGATACTTGCATACAAAATTATTATCACTTGATAGCTTTTCAAAATATCTTCCTAAAACTGTTTTCAAAACTAAAGGTGAAAAAAAACCTTAGCCCTATTCTAAATTGATACTCTTCCTAAAACTGTTTTCAAAATATCTTCATAAGGTGTACGATTGTCAATTCACCTCATACCACTTCGAATATAAGATTCCACATTGAACTAGTTTCAGAAAAGCCCAAAACTTTACAAAATCTATCACTACTAATATCAGCATCTTCAAATCACAACACTAATTTCCAACATCTTGGGCAAAATAACAAACACATTGTTTTCACCCCATCCCTAAAACCCTGTTTTCCAAAAGCAAGCACATAAAGTTGTAAAGTAATAGCAATAGCATGCAAGTTCTTCATTATAAACATGTGCATATTCTACTTAATAGACCAAAAAGGCAAATTGGGTGCTTAACACCTTCCCAAGTTGTAACTTAATCCTTGAACTCTTTGAATCGTTTGGTTTTGCATATGTTGTGTCTAAGAGGATATTTAATCCATAAATAGTCCTCTTTTACACAAACTTTGTTTGTTTTCTAAAACAAAATGGCGACTCTGATTCTTTTCAAAACTATTGTCAAAACAAACATTTTTCTATCCAAAAAAAGAATACCAATAGAATCGCCGCCCCTTTGGGAACTCGAGAACTCGTGTTCTCACAAGGGAAAATTTTAATATTCATTAAACAAATTAAATATGAAACAAATTCTTACTCTTTTTTATTTTTAGTATGTTGAACATGTGTCCTTAGTACATAAGTTAACATTTTAGCGTGTCATGAATGTCAGAGGTTCAATCCCAATTAAATTTGAAGTAAAAAAAGAGTTGAAGAACAACTGAAATTATCCATGGTAATACTTTTATATTGATCTTTTGGGACACTTTTCATGCATTTAAGACACTTTTTTGGAATGTTAGGCCTTTTGCAATGGCTTGTCTTAAAAAGACTCTTTATCTTATGTGTCAAACTATTTTATGCATTGTTTGCGGACAAGGCTGCAATGGGTGTGGGTGTGATGACCCAGATTCAATTGGTGGCTTTGTGGCAGCTCTTAGCAAAAGGATTAATGCCCCGTTGGATCCAGTGAGCCAAAGCGCTTGCAGCCTTTTACGCTTCAGACTTTGACAATTGTGGTTTCTTTGAAGGTGTTGCCCAATTGATTATTAATTTGATTAATAGTAGAGCTATAGACACCATAAGACCCTATAGACACATGCATAATTTTTGATAGACCCTTATTAGAGCATTTATTAACCATTGGGGTCTCATTTCGGAATCATAAAAAATTCACTAGTATTAGAGAGAGAAAATCATTTTAGAGGATTGAGTGAGAAGTTTTAAAAGATCTTAGAGAGAAAAAAATTTAGAGGCATAAAACAAGTTCTAGAGAGAAACTAGAAGTAAACTTGAAGAAGGAGTAGTTCTTCAACAAGAAGGCAAGACTTTTAATTTTCAAGCGCTTTAGGTATGCATTTACAAGTTTTGATATGGAAAATTAAATAATTTGCAAATAAATTCATAAGTTTTCAAAACAAGTCCTTTCTAAATTTTACAAGAAAACTAAAGCATTGTTTTGAGAGGACTATTTTGGAAACATTCAAACTACCTACAAGATATCTAAAATATGAATTAAATAAATGATCCATCAAGACTTTGAAATGGTGGATTAGGTGCCTGACACCTTCCCAATTTGTAAAGTTGTTCCTGAACCCTAGGAAAGAAGTTATCAAATTATCTTTGGTTTCAGCATGTAAAAGACGATCCTTTTTCGGATTATTTTTTATACAATATTTTGTTTGTTTTCTTGCAAAACAAACTGGCAACTCTAAAAACACATTTTTCCAAAAGGATTTCAAAGCGAGAATCGCGGAGTCAAAATATCGGATTTTCACGGTGGCGACTCTGCTGGGGATCTTAAGAACTAAGCTCTTATATAATGAATCATATATTTAATTATTGTTATTTATTCGATGTAGATCTTGAAAGCCTTAGTCATATAATAACATATATGTAATCTAGTGGATATTCGAATGCCTATATTTGTTAATTATGTGAGGAATTTTTTTTTTTCCAGAATCCAAATTTGGTAAAATAACATAACAAACTCTAAAGCATTGATTAATAACAAACAACCATATTGTTATTTCGCACGTAGTCACAAATTATCATGCATTTCTTTGTATGTGAATTTACCCTATCAACCTCGGGACCAGAGTCGTGACTAGGCCGTGGACTTGCATGTCTGAACTAGCTAAAAGTGCCTGGGACCACTCTCCTTAGCCTAGTACCCTGCCAAGCTACATAAAGCGGTTTACCCCTCACGTACCCAATAGAGGTATATCAAAATGTCCTTACATGTACCTGTGCCCTTGAGATATATCGTAAGACTTGCCAAATAGGAGGGAACCTTAAACCTTACCCTACTCAACTACACTTGCATATAGGAGAGTCAACGTAGAACAAAAGATTTTATGCATTATTTAATGACTAACAGTTATGGAAATCTAGTGAGTAGAGGCCTTGTTAATTATACCATCATGGTTTTGGCAAGTGAGTCCAAAGGCTATCCTACCTCCACCGTAAATATTCATGAAGATTGATAACCTTTGTAATCTTCCTGTCACCGGTTTCATGAACAAAGCAACTCATGAGGAGAGAACTTCCCGTATTTTAAAATAATTTTCCAAAGAAACCTTTTTCAAAATGATTTTCAAATCTAGAGGATAAGAGAACCCAAAAAATTTACATTCCTACCCTACTTTGTACGGGACTCTCAAGTTATTACTGTTGGTTTGTTTTCGATCTCATGTAAAGAAAATATTTTATGTGTTTAAGTGTCTCCTCGATCAATGTATTTTCAAATGAAATCTAGTAGTTTCTAAGGATGCATATTTCCTTTGTTTTTGGAAATTAATCGCGACTGGATTTGTCATTTTCTTTCACTAAAGACATTCGTTCAAGCTGGCATCCACCTAGGCTAAGAGAGACAGTACCATGAGATTAGTCCGGTCTGAATCACTTAATATGGACCCACATTAAACACTAATCCACAGGGTGGGTGTGGTAATCTGTTCAATACAGCAGATTAGCCACCCTGTCCTTTTTACCCAAACTAGGGATTGCCACAGAACACCTATGCAGGGGGTTTACCTCAAAACCCAAATGTCGGGTTACCGCCACAAAGCACGGATCCTAATCTCCCACTAAATCAAAGGGTTAATGTTGTAAACAGAACTAGAGCCATACCATTACCCAATCCTGAAGAGATATATTGAATGCATATGAACCAAAATCTGACCCTACTCTTGGCTGATCACCAAAATACCCGTGCCTGGTTAGATGAAATGGCTAGAGGACGCCTGATAGAACCAATGATAGAGGCTACTTTTATACCACCTCCTTGACCTTCTTGCCCATATTGAATTCCCGCCACAACCCAAATAACAGATCTCACCACAAATTCAACCTGATCCTATTGTTAACTGGCTTCATCAAGCCCAAATGGATCCAATTCCACCTCAAGCGTAACCACCATATGACCCTTACCGCGACCCATATAACGGACCCATTTGGTGAACCGCCGGCCTATAAGGAGAGGGGTTCCCGACAATTGAGGCCCCAAGATAAGATATGATTATTAATGAACTCAAGGGACAACTAAAAGCTTTTAGACAAAAGCTGACCGAAAGCGATCTCACACAACTTCAAAATTACAATATATATCATGAAGCTTGTTACCCAATGAGATTTAAATTGCCATCAATCGCCAAGTTCACTGCGACGGCCTTACTTGAGCTGCACCTAAAATTCTACGTAGATTCCATGGAAAGATGAGTTAGCCAACTCATTTCATCTCACTCTAGTACGGGCGGCACAGAGTTGGTTTTTAAGTCTAGAAAAGCAATGAGCAAGTCTTGGATTGATATAGTCAATGAGTTCATAGTGCATAGAAAACGAATGAGGAGCTGAAGATTACTCAGAAGCATCTAGAAATGGCTAAGGAAAAAGATGGAAAGACATTAGTGAGTTCGTGAGGAGATGGAAGGAACTAGTTGTCCAAATGGTAGAGAGGCTAAATGAAGAAGAACAACTTGGAATGATAGTGAAGATTTTGAAACCCAAAATTTGGACTTAGATGGGACCCCAGTTCTTTAGCCGCTTCAAAGCTCTACTATATGTGGAAATAAAATTGAGGAATATTTGGCCAAACCAGTAGAGGAAAAGAAGTCTAGTTCTTAATATAAGAAGACTTCTACCTCAACCTCCGCTATTAACCAGTTTCCACGTGGACCGCATAGTAACGGGTATTCTAATAATCCTTATGGTTAGAAATCTTAAAGGAACACTAGGAATTACTCTACACAGGGATACCACAACAATAACAATAGTCAGGGAATGTTCAATGGGGAAGAGCGAGTGTGAGAATCTGTAAATGCAACCCCCGGGTCTCGTCCCCCTTCGTTGGGCGTCTGAAGCGTCGGAAGGGATTCTGTCGCTCCATTTGCTTGGAGTTGGTTGATAATTCATATCGGGTGTCCCTACGTCTATTCTAGATGCAAAGGGGTTCGTTCAGAGTCGCCAGTACGTTTTACGAGAAAACGGACAAAAAGGGTTGTGTAAGGGGAAAGGCTACAGATAAGCCTTTCCTTACACATTTGTCTGCGAAACCAGGATTCTATAGGGTTCCGGAACTATGTTACGGTTTGGGAAGGTGTTAAGCACCCATTCCGCCCTTTCGGTCTCTAGTGGTCTTATATGTTTATTTTATGTTGGAAAACTTGGATGCTTTTACTGTTAGTCTACTACTCTTCTAATAAAAACCCTAATTTTGGGAAAAAACGGGAAAGGGACAAAAGCCTTTGTGTTTCGAGATCGATGTTTTATTTATTGAAAGATGTAAATACAAATGACAAAACCTTTTATTTTGAAAGAGTATCTCGTATTATTTTTCAGATAAAGTTTTCTCGTGTTGTGATTACTTTTGTAAAATCGGATGTATCGGGACTAATTTAAATGGAATTAGAACCTCTTTGAGGAGAGTTATCAGACGTCGCAGTCTATAGAGAAGACGGGATATGTTGATTTTAATTCCTAGATAAGTCGTATCAGTCCGGTAGAATTTTATCCGGACGAAACGTACTTACTCTTCTGGTTTTGCAAATGGTTTTATCAGGGTCTTTTGTTTTGAAGACGGTAGACTATTTATAACTTGGCAATAAGTTTATTCAAATAAAACGTGGACAAAACAACAGAAATAAAAGAAGTACACAGATAAACCTGATTTTCGAGTGCGTTAGGAATCTAGCACAACCATATTGCCACTTCGCTTACCAGGACGGGGATCGAAAATATAATAAGAAAGAAAATATAATACGGCAGAGAGATCTCCGGCGATAATAATCTTCTCTTTCTTCAAATATTTCCGAGAATTCGATTCCCGAGATTGGACACGTCGAGTGTCGAGAATAGATTCGATAATTCTTCGAAAATCAGACGATACTCAAGAATGCTTGACGCTATTTTCTGCTCTACTCTGGCGATTTTTCTTGCTGTTTTCAGCTGTGATGTTGGTGTCCTTAAACCTTGGGGGCTGCTCCTATTTATAGTGCTGAAAAGGTGTATGTCGCGCGACATATTGGTGTATGTCGCGCGACAATCTTGACTGTCGCGCAACATTCTACTTTAATGATGATTTTGGCTCACTGATGAGTCAGAAAGTGGAGTGGTGGGGTGTTTGTCGCGCGACATGTCCCTCAAAAGTGGGATTGTCGTGCGACATACTGGTGTGTGTCGCGCGACAATCTTGACTGTCGTGCGACAATCTTGAATGTCGTGCGACAATCTTGAATGTCGTGCGACATTTCACTTTAAAACATGTTTGTTTGGCCAACAGACGCTTTCGGGGCAGTCTCGGGTGTTCAGGTGAGTCCCGGAGTCCAGAAACAGCAGTTCTCGAAGGTTGTTAGGGTTCTTGCGGGGGTCACGGATCGGGGTGTCTACAGCGAGATAAAGGTATTTTTTGCAATTACCAGAGTCATTGGGAAAAGTATATGAAGAGTTGAAGGAATATATGGATGATTTACCCACTTAATCCATGCCCGCTACATAATTCGATTCCGTCTCATTGGAACTTAAATAAAAGGTGTGAATATCACCAAAATGTAGGTCACATCATTGACAACTACATAGCAGTACTCTTGCAGACAGTCCAAGAGATAATTGATGCAAAAAAAATAATGGACCCTTCCGCAACAAATGTATGATGTAATTCGTTGACAAATCATTATATTAACGCGATTGGAGAAGGAGGAAGAGGGTCTAAAAGAAGTTGTGGAATTAGGTTATAATGAACCTTTGCATACTGATGAAATCCTTTTAGGGTTGAGTACTAAATAATCTGGCTCTCATATGCATGATATAATTAAGAAATACAACCCTTAAATCATGAGTTGGATGCAAAATATGAGGTTTGTACAGGATTAGGGCTCATAAAGGAAAACCAAGGGATTGTGGAAATCGTGCAATCAAAAGATAAACCGAGACGCTAAGGGCTTCGGTTCAACAGTGAAAAGTCGAAAAGAAAAAGCATTCGTTGGAAGAGAAGAGAAATTCAAAGAAGGATAATCGCCTTTAATTAGGGAAAAATATCTAAAGCAAGCAAAGTAAAGAAATCAAAATATATCATTTGTAATACCATTGAATCATCTGAAGAAATAATAGACCCGGTTGTGGCATGGGTGCAACAACTAACCCGTTTGAGAAGGGTATATCAAGCACCCACTAATTATCCTCAAAAAGAACAAAGTAAAGATCTTGAGGAAGGAAGAGTTGTAGAGCAATTAAAGAAAACCCAAGCCCAAATATTGGTATCGGGTCTCTTACTAGCATTTAACCTCACCGGGTAGCTCTCATGAAGATGCTAGATAAATCGATTATCCCGCTTAAGTCCACACCAACTCAATTTACAAATATGGTTGCGACATTAGGTGCACAACAACAATTTTTAGGATTCTCTGATGAAGACCTATGTCCATTTAGGAAAAATTACAATTAGGTGCTACACATTACTGTTGAAACTCATGGATTAACGATACCTTATATCTTAGTGGATAATGGCTCTACCATTAATGTGTGTCCTTTAAAAACAGTAACACCATTGGGCATAAATAGTATAGATATGGAAGATTCACCCTTCATCGTTCGAGCTTATGACAATATGAAGAGAGTTGTGTTAGGCTTTGTGGTGTTAGATTTACACATAGGCCCAGTTGTTTTCCCGACAAAATTTTGAGTGATTGATATATCATTTACTTTAATCTACTATTGGGAAGAGCATGGTTACACGAGGTTGGGGCTTTGCCATCATCTGTCCACCAGAAAATCAAAATTCCGTACAATGGGGAGATCATCGTCATAAAAGAAGACCCTGAAAGAAAATTTTCTCCAAAGGATACGCCGGTACTTAGAATTAGAAGATAAGATGTGCAACTTGGAGGGTTTTCTTATGAACCCAAAGTGCAAATGTTAATAACGTAAGTTACCACCTGACGAACATTATTCCCAGAATGGTCGTTCAAGGTGAAAGAAAAAGTGACAAAACAATTGGATGTGGGATTCATTCGGGTTGTTGAATACCCAACTTTGTTGGCAAATGTACCAGTAACAAAACCAAATGGGAAGTTTCATGTTTGTGTAGATTATCGAGATCTAAATAATGCATGCCTTAAAGATGATTTATCACGTTTAAACACAAACCTCATTGTTGATAACACAACGAATCATGCGCTAAAATCATTCGTTGATAGGTTTGCTGGTTATAATCAAATCAAAATGCACACAAATCATCGAGAAAAAAATGGCCTTCATCACAGCATGGGGTACTTACTGTTATACAGTTATGCTATTTGGATTAAAGAACAATGGGGCAGCATATCAAAGAGCTGCAACAACCATATTCCACGATATAATACAAAAAGAAGTCGAGGTTTATGTTGATGTCATTATAATTAAATCTCTAGAAACTTCTTCAAGAAACTTCTCCATTTCCAGATGTGCCTGAACCCACAAAAATGTGTCTTTAGAATTACACAATGGAAAATGTTACTGTACGTAGTTAGATAAGAAAAGGGATAGAAGTAGATCTCGCAAAGGTGAAAGAATCCAAGAAGTGCCAATCCTAAAAATTCTAGGAAGATTGTAGTTATTAGCCAGTTCATCTTTTAATTAACTCATACATGTGAGCCTATATTCAAACTCTTACAAAAGAATTCGGGTGGGCAATGGAATGAGCAATGCCAAGAAGCTTTAGACAAAACCAAGCAATATTTCTCCATTATGCCTGTGTTAGCTCTTCCATAACTGGGAGTTCTGTTCATGTCAGTCAATGATTCTACTTTAAGAGCAATGCTAGCACAATAATTGATGAAAACAAAGACAAAAAGAGCCATTTATCATTTCAGCAAAAAGTTATCTCCTGGGGAATAGAAATACACAATGTTGGAAAACTCATGCACATCCTTAGTATGGGCATCTACGAAATTGAGACACTACATGCTAGTATTCCCTATGATACTTATTTCCCGCCTGAATCCGCTACGATTCTTTTTTCAAAAACCCGTACTAACAAATCAAATGGCTAAATGGGTGTTCTTATTATCTGATTTTGATATTTCTTACATGACCCAAAAGGTTGTCAAAGGCAAAATCATTACTGATTATCTAAGTGGAAACCCGATCCTTGAAAACTGGGCAGTAGATTTTGAATTTCTTGATGAGAATATAATGACAGTCAGTGATGATGATGAGTGGAAAATGTACTTTGATGGTGCCTGAAATTGAAACGAGAATGGTATCGGGATTCTTATAATCTCGCCAAATCAAACACATGCCCTATTATCATTTCCTCTTGAATTCCCTTGCACCAATAATATAACTAACTATGAAGCATGCATAGTCAGATTATAAATAGCATTGTAAATGGGAGTTCGAATGATTCATGTATTTGGTGATTCGACACTTATTATTCATCAAATTCTGAATAAATGGAAGATTAAAGAAGAGTTCTCAAATCAAAAAAGTTCGATTGTGTGGAATTCTTCTACATCCCGCGAACATAAAATAATTTTGTGGATGCCTACTTTGGCCTCAATGGTTGAAATTCCTGGAGAAAATGAAGAAATTCAAATTCAAATCCAAAAATGAACAAATCTAGAATTTTGTCTATATATCTGTGTTGAAGAAGAAGATTATGTAAACCTAAGTATGTGGTATTATGATATTTGGAACCTCCTCAAAGAAAATAAATATCCCACAAATGTTGATAAGGCCTCATGAGTAGCACTTCAACGGCTGGCCTCTCATTTTATCATTTGTGCTGGAAAGTTGTATCGAATAAATGATGATGGGGTACACCTCCAATGCCTTAAAGTAGAACAATTTCAAACAATGATTGAGAAAATTCATAGTGGAGAATGTGAGTTGCATATGAGTGGGCATACTTTGGCACGGAAAATCATGTACCAAGGTTATTACTAAACAATACAGAAAGACTGTTATGACTATGTCCGGGGTTGTCATCAATATTAAATCTACACCAAGGCATAAAAGTTACCACCAAAGGAACTATAACTAATGACCTCCCCATGGCCATTCTCTATATGGGGAGTTGATATCATCGGGAAAAATCTCACCTAAAGGTAATAATGGCCATGAGTATATTTTGGTTGCTGTTGATTAATTCACAAAATGGGTTGAGGAAAATCCTATAAAGATCTAAACTCCAAGAAAGTGGCATAATTCATACGTCGCAATATTATCTGTTGTTATGGAGTTCCACACGAGATCATCTCAGATAATGATACTCTTTTGAAGGTGATACCAATGAGATGATGGAAGAATACATAATTAAAAGACATAAGTCTTCTCCATGTTGACAACAAACCAATGACGTTGTGGAGGCCGCCAACAAAAATCTAAAAAGTATTATCAGTAAAATGGTGAAAACTACTAAAGATTGGCTAGATAATTTACCTTATGCACTCTAGGGGTATCAAATTACGAAACAAATTTCAACAGAATCCACTTTATATTCCCTCACTTATGGGATAGAATTTGTCATACCATTTGAATTAGAAATACCTTCATTATGGGTTATACTAGAAAATCAAGTTGGTGAAGTGGACTGGATAAAAGCAAGACATTAGGAATTGGCTTTGCTAGATGAAAGATGATTAAAAGCTTTATATCAAAACCAATGTTATCATAAATGAATTGCAATCCAATCAAGAGGTATCCTTGTCGAAGATTTAGTATTCAAAGAGATCCGAGAACCTGCCAGAGACCCATGAGAAAAGTTTTCACCAAAATAGACAGGGCCTTATATCGTTGTCAAAATGTTATCCAGAGATGCAGTTGTTTTAATAGATATTGATGGATAAGACTTGAATTCGTTAGTCAATTTAAATCGTTTAAAGAAATACAGTCAGTGAAATGTATATATGAACTACGAAGACCTGAGCCCTATAATATAAAAATGACAAAGTCGTACAATTGGGGAAATGTCGGCAACCTGAAAAGCAAATCAAACCTAGTCTATTAGGTAAATAAAATTCCACTTTGCCCATATTAGATTTATCAAGGAAAAGAGTTAAGAAACATATCTGTCCATTGGACTTTTTATACGCCACGATGTTTTTCCATACAGCCACAATACCTAAAACAACAAAATCTACACTTATCAACGTTACAACCTACAGTCATCAACCACGACTACCGAATACAACCATCATCAAAAAATCAAAACAAAGAAAAACTTGTAATTACCAAAATACTAGAAGCCTGTCAAATACTGTCAAATAACCAAGACAGCCACTAAGGAACTACTTAAGAAACCTATCATAAGATCTCGCCTCTATATGCACCTTCACCAAAGCATGATAGGCCACTGCCATTGTTTAGTCTATCACCATGGTATCTGGATATCGAAACCATCGCATCTGCATCGGGTCATACTTGATACTCTGACGAACCCATTTTCAGATATGCAAAACAACATCAGTACAGGTAACACTGGTAATCCCAAAATTAACCCCATGGAGCTGATGAGTATATTAACCACAAACCATGAAGAGTAGCATCCAATTGAGGGGTAATGGGAAGTATAACCAATGAAAAATCTATCAATGGAAGAGGAAATCTTAACGGGATGTTGACCTGTCTAGTTGAGCATCCGGGAATGTAAAAAGAAGTCTTTCAAAGAGGATATGGATGTACTTCTAACCACCCATACTACGATCATCATCCACAAGCACCACCAAGGATTATCTTAACTGATCAAGGCAAAGGACTTAGAAATTCGTATCGTTTAATCAAAAGAGGTCATACCAGCAGCCAAAGCATAATAACACCGCAAGAAAAACTCACTTGAATCCCAAAGTAAATGAGGGTTCACATACTTAAACCTCTCCATAAGTCACATATACAAAAGGTAAGAACTGGCACGAAAAAAATCAACATGTCCGTAAATGAGGTCATCCAAGACATTCAGTGTCTCTGCCAATATAATCGGAGTCACCAAATTCCTGCGAGGAGCCTCAACTACCACCAAAATAATCAAGGGATCAACTAATAACGCATCTCCAGTAACCAACAACATCGGGCAAACGTGCAAATAATAAAGGTTACAATACTACCACGGTAAAAGGCAGGATCATCTCCATGGTGAGTAAAAAATCTAATCATCATGCCTAAATATGGAGATGGCCATCCACGATCATAACTCGACAATGTGACTCCCTCAACCTCAACTGCTCCGCTAGAATAACGTGAGGGCTACAACCATCCTCAAGAGAGGCTAATGGCTATGAGATTTCCTATCTTATTAACACCATAAACTCCTCAATGGTAGGACATAGCTCGTTCGGACCAAAGCAAAACAATGGTCCACAGGATCCCAAAAATCGACTGTGCCACAAAGGAAAGACCAATTGATCTCATGGGGGCCGACCGATGAAGACGACTTAAGTAGCCCCAGGTTGGGACCACAATCATCATTCCCAAGTGTTAAATACTCTTCTAGAAAATTATGTGCATGCACAGTCCAAAAAATAGACATTATGTGTATTTCAAGGGCCTTTTGATGTTTTAAGGTAAAATCAAATGTGCTAATAGTGAAAGAGAAGGAAAAATCCCGCATTGTTTACAAGTTACTTCGCATGGTAACCGTATGGTACCTAGACTGCCGTACGACAGGGATCCTGCGGCACCCTTCCTTACTTTGCATAATTTTGAACTTTTTTAGAAAATATCACTGTATCATCTTTTAAAAGAACTACCGGACATATTTGAAAAGAATGATCATAGATTGCATACCTGCATATAAATCTGATGATAACTTGTGCCTTTTTAAGTAACTAACATTACAATAATGCATATTTAAATTAATCACTTTTCATAACTTAGTTTTCCATAAACATAAAATAATATATTCCTAAATCCATAACTTAAACACATCTCATGGACAAAACCAAAACAAGACATGTTATCAAATATCAGACTAAACAAGTTTTTAACAAACTAAATCCAAAATATTTAATAATACATAACAAACTAAGCCAGCGAGGGTGGGGGATCCATGGAATGCGGACACTTCGACTGCTCCTCTATCCTACACCCTTGGAAAGACTCTCCTCCTGTGCACAACTACAACTCTGTGTCGAAGGAGGAGGCCTGGATGCCTTAGCTAAATGTTGTGCAACACCATGACCCCATTAAGACAGAGCCACTAAACGCGACTGAGAGCGAGATGGGTAATATGTAATCAATTACTCTCCTGCTAGAGTACGCTTGATATGTCTTGTGCTTGCTTGGGTGGTGGTGTAAATTACAAATCAAGTACACTCAAATTACAGCATTAGGAGCCTAATTTTTACCTCGAGAAACAAGTTCAAAATATCGCACAAGTTTGGGTTCAGTTCTATAGTCTAATTTTGGATTACTGGCACACCGATATATTGCTTGCCATTATTAAGTGTGTGGGTATTCCGTTGCATATATACCAGGCCACGTCTATTAAAGATCTAGGTATGTATACTTGGGTTCTGGTTGAGGTTGACTTTAGTAAACACCTTTGTTATAATCTCACGATGGAGAGGACTGGGGTTTGTAACAAGATAAATGTAGCCTATGAGGACCTACCTAAGCATTGCTCATTTATCATTTGGTTGGCCATACGCTTTTCAAATATAAGGAGGCACGTCGACAGTTGAGAGTATTATTCCCGTAGAGAATAAAAAAGGTGATCAACCCCATGCTTACCAACTGATGGTAGCCAAGGTCGCTCTCGTTCTTGTCGTCATAAAAGAAAAGTCTTAACTAGGCAGGAATACAGGCCAGTGAGTCGTAATTTGGCCCTTATCGATATTCGTACAACATCCCAGGTTGTGCTAGTGATTTTGGGTAGGGATATGCATGTAGGAAAAATGGCCTCAAGTTCGAAGTTTGACAGTTCTATAGTTATGATTGATGGAGATGCAAATATTGGATCGTTTGATATTGCGTATAGATTGAATAAAATACTTTACTAAAACCCTATAAGAATAAATAGATTTGACCTTTGTGAATCGTGTGGAGGATATATATGACGAGACTAGGGTTTGAAAGCATCAGATTGTGATCTGGTCAGATTTTTCAATTCTCGCTGGGCTACAAAAATTGATCATTTTTGCTATTGAAATGACATCTGATCGTCCTGATTTTTCAAGTGACAATAGTAACTTTGCGTTTTGAACGAAATATCCAAAAATCGGCTCGATCCAACAGTGACATCAACAGTTACGATTGATTTACGATTGCAGTACTGAAAACCTAAAGATCTTCTATCTTATTCCTTCTGCCATCAAATCTTGCACCGAGTGTGGGCTACGTTATCACCAAGATTTTCTCCTCTCTCAATAAAATAAACCCGTACTCATGAGAATTATTGTTATGATGGAAGAGACAAGGCCGGCGTATATATAAGGCTACGATAGGGACCTTAAGGAGAAATAAGTGTTTGGGCTTCCTATGGAAAGTTAGAATCCTAATTCCACTATGAATTAGTTCCTTTCATAAATTATAATTTGCACCACTAAAGAATTATAATTGCACTACCGTCCTTATCTCAAAATTTTATTTCGAGCTCCTTGTTATTAAATACTTATTATTCTCCCCGCGTTAAGATTACAAATAACCCTCATTTAAACTAAATTACTGACAATTATATTTAAATGACTTCTTAATCCTTGAGCCTACCACTTAACTTATTTGACATGTCGGATTAACATAATCCACATGCAGGGTTTGACATGATCAAAACTTATAAGCTTCTCAAGGGGCTATCATCAATCCGTATACCGGGTCGTGGATTCCGTCAATAATTAATATTCATCATATATATTGTATCATCATCCAATTCACGAAGATTATTGATCCATAAATGAATCTTACTCTTAATGAGTCAAAACAACAAACACTACATATATATATATATATATATGTCTATTAATTATTTCAAGATTAAGAGTATAAGTAATCATAGTAACCATGGGATTTTTAATTGTTTTATATAGTCAGTATAAAAATAATTAACCCAAACTGGTCCTATTCAATACACACAAAATGTACTAGCACAACGAGTTAAAACTATACCGTTTCTTATAGTCAAGATAAACTACTAAAAGTTGTGCTACAATCCTACCGATGGGTGTCTAATTCCATTTAAGACTGTGAACCATTAAACTTATGTTCCACAAGAACCGATGATATGATCTTCTGTGTGTAAGCTATACTCTACACACCAATTCATCTACTATATGGAATAAAAGACACATGCATAATATTTAAATAAATAATATAATGCAACCATTGCCCATAAAGATTCTCATTAAAATAGAAAAACCAAGTTTATAAAATAACCAAACCAATAAGAAAATTATGACTTTTAGTATATCACTCTACCAATGATGCCACTCTCTGAGATGGTTTTGAGTGCTTCGGCAATAGGCACAATGGATATACCAACAATTTTGGGCTAAAGTTTGATTCAGGGCTTGGCAGACGCCACAATTAATGTTTTGGGACAAGTGTCATCTTTATTGTATGATCCAAAAGTCACAAAATTTGGGATCAGTTATGGGTATGACAAGGGATATGGGTTATGGTTTGCCCTTATAGCATGCCATGTGCCCTACTGGGTCTACATCTCCTCAGTTCTTTAGTCTGAAGTATGTCCCAGATGATCAAATTGGTCCTTTCCACTCTATTTACATGGGTCCTCATGTTAATAAATGAATAGGAAAAAAAGGAGTTATAACACCCAAGTGTAAGTGATCAATCAAGTAATAAATACTCGATAAGTCTGAGGTCGATCCACAAGGAGGAGGGTAGATCTTTGAGCTTGGAATGTTTCTTTCAAAAGATAAAGGATAAAAATAAAAAAAGATAATTTATGGAGAGGAAGGAATTAAAACTAACATAAGAAAAGGCAATATAACTAATTAAAACATATATGCAAATAAAATTAAACGTAAAGGTAACAAAGCATTACAATGCTAAAGGAAACTAAACTTGCATAACAAGAACATTCAAAAATGATAAATAAAATAAACAATAAAAATAACGTACTACAGTGATAAATGATAAAATGCAAGAAAAACTTTAACTAAAATCTAGAATAAAAAGCGCTAGGGGTATCAATAAGTTCAGGGTAACGTAATGGGCAATTTGTTGGATCGGGAATCCGTTTCAAATAATTATTGATTTAAAAATCAACCTAATATCCACAAGCTAATTGATTTCTAAAACTTTTATTTTTTGCGAAACTCAATGTGTGACATGACCTATACATACCAATATTACTTACCGGAATTAATTTGCGTTACTTAATTTTACCAAAAACACTTGTGTAGTGAAGTGAAGTGAAGTAGTGCTTGACACTACAAAACTTTTTATTAAAGGTGAGTTTATAATTATTAAGTAAAAACCACAATTCAATTAAAATATGTTAAAACATGATTATAATCAAATTTGAACTAAAACGAGCGGTGGAAACACAAAATTGGCTTTTTCGGTATCAAAAAGTAAGGCTTAAAATAAGTACCAAAAATAAATTATTTATGTTTGATATCTAAATGGACACATAACCAATTAATTTGGAGAGTACAAACCACATTCTAACTTGACCAAATAGGATTTAGTGCAAAAACAACAATTCAAACTAGTTTGGTTCTTTTATCGAAAAGATTTCATTAAATTTCTTATGAAAGTATGTGATTAGCATACTAGGATAAAAATATAACTAAAATTAGATTTATATTCACCTTTAACCAATATAAAATTAATTATAATTGAATTCGGGTCCGAAAAATTGTCGCGTCGGCATACCCGTTCCTTACGGACCCTTAACTAACAAACCAGCCAAACACATCTAATAAATTCATGGATGGTAAATTATATGAATAAAAACGTGTATATAAATTATAAATTGGAAAAGCAAATAAAAATCCAAACATGTAAAATTTATATGAAGAATTAACAAAGCATTAATTAAAATTAAAACCTGGAATTGAAGCTATAATCCAACGCATAAATAATAATGAAATCTGAAATTAATGTTCAATAATATACTCAAACCCTTCTTCTCTAACTCATTATTAATACCAAAGAAAATAACAAAGTGGTACAATCGAATTTGTAATGTTTTCAAAATGAAATAAAAAAAAAGACAGAGAGAGAGAACAATGGAGCCCAGGACTCCTTTTGTATCGTTGATGTATGCTATGGCTGCTTTATTTTATAATAATAAAAAAGAAAGAATAAAGTGCTTCAATGAAGGCTTGAACACAGGATCTTAAGGAGGGAGCTTGTTGTGCTTACCAACCAAGCTAAGATCACGTTTGGTAATTTATTGCACCTTCAATTTCCTTATTCATTCATGTAAAAATCTATTTATCCGGCATATTGTTCGTATTTCTGTTGATACAAGTTTTGGCCTACACGTAGCTAACTCAAAAATCTACAATTTCTATATCTGGAGTTTTCTTCAAATTCCTTACAGATCAGTACCAAACTTGGTTGGAACATTAGCATTGCGCGCAGTGATTCTCTTCTTCAGCCGAAAACTTCTCGATTCAATTTGTTGAGCTATTATTTGCTTGGGATTTCTCTATGGGTTTCTCTTGGATATTTTTATTCACTTCATTCATAATAGGGCTTGGCATGTGCTTCCAGTTCATTTCTTGAACTCAATTCAGTTTTGAATTTGATCGACAACGGCCAACTATGGGAAATTTTGCTTTCAGATTCGTATTTGTTCACTTTTAACCTATAAAAATGTTCAAATGCACTAGAAACAAACATATTATCCATTTTATTTTTAAAACTCTAATCTCAAAATTTTTGAATAATTATAATTAAATTCATGCATATCGAGCCATTTAAATAGGTATAAAACTAAAATATTTTGGCGTAATCAATAAACTATGGGATGAGTCCACGGATATTGGTTCGAGGGATAAGATTGAGAAGGAGAATGATGGTAATGCAGATTTAGGCTTTGAGTACATTAAAATATTAATGGGTTTGCTGCATCAGAGGCTCTCGATTCCTCCCTTGTGGATTATGCTCTAGGATTTGGGCCTTGCACTACTTTCTGACAGCCATATATTTTCTTTAGAGATGTAGGAAGAGCCTCATGTTAGTCAATTTGAGGACACTCCGGTGTGGTGTCCCACCATAACCGCTGTAAATAGAGAGCTTTTTGTTTCTCTCACGACGTCCCCAACACTATGGTAATGAGATATATCGATACAAATGGTAATACTACTGTTGTTTCTAAATGGACCTGTCATCATATCAACAATAAATTCACATGGCTAAAGTGGCCTTAGCTTCCAAAGCGCCTCATACGCGAAGAAACCATGTAGGTGGTTCCAAATAAAGCTCCTTTATTAGAATGTGAGTGGCTTTGGTAAGCATGGGGCTAAACACGAGCTTAAATCTCCCTGTATCATGCATCATCCATATTAGTTGGTATTTTTGAGCCAAAGATTTTGTTGTTATTTGTTCCAGTTGGTTATTAGGATTTGCTGCAATTGGCTTTTATTACGGCTTATGATGGGGCCTGAGCATTTTACCATCTGCTTGGGTCCTTCATTCTCAAAGGAGTAATATCTCAAATATCATTAATCCCTCATCCCAGCAAGTTTCCATCATGGTTGCCGAGGTGTTTACACCTATATTACTGACTCTTGTGTATACTCGTAATGATCTGGTTCACTATAGAGATATCTGGGAGTTGGAAGCTTTGAGTGAACCTACAAAGCCTTGGACTATTATAGGAGATTTTAATGTTGTCCTCAATATAGATGATCGTCGAGAACTCATCAAACTTCGGTTCGGGATTGTGATGAGTTTGCCAATATGGTTATTGGTTGTGACTTGACGCAGCTCGAGTATGGGTTTTTATTTTACTTGACACCAAGGTTCTTAGGAATTAAGATTAAATCGTGTCTTTTGTAACGAGTAATGGCTAGTTTCTAGGGTACTTTGACTTATAATGCTTTGACGCAGGTAGCCAGTGATCACTGCTCATACTTCTTTCTTACCAGTATGAGGGTTTTGGAGGGCCTCGTCCCTTTAAGTTTCTTTTTTCCTGTGTTGATCAGCGGGACTTTCAGCAAGTTGTGGCGATGGCATCAGGGGAGGTTAGCCATTCAGGTGATGCTATGCACAAGCTTCATTCTATGCATAAGCACCTTTGACAATGGATACATATTTATAACTGTGAGTAGTTTGGGTTAGTCTATGAGAGGGTCAAGATAGCTAAGTAGCGGTTGGATGACATTTAGAGAGATTTTATCTTCATGGTGCTTCTGAGGCACGTCTTTAGGCTTAATTGGGTGCTCAAAAAGCTTATCTTAATACTCTTAGTGATGAGGATAGCTTTTGTCGGGATATGGCTCATATGAGTTAGCTTTTTGATGGTGGTTTTCATACTTACTTATCTAATAGAGTGGCCAGGCAATGGGCTGCTATTGCTTATTACTCATCTCTCTATCGTTCTGAACAACCTTGTGTTCAGACGGGCCTTGCTGATTGTGTTATTCCTCAACAGGTTATGAGTGAGGAGAATGATATGTTATTTGCGGTTCTGTCGAAAAATGAGTTAAGTAAGCTATCTTTGCTATGAATCCTCACTCTGCTCCTAGACTCGATAAATTTACTAGCTTATTTTATCGTTCTTGCTAGCCTATTGTTTGTGGAGATGTGGTGAGGGCGATTGTGAGACTTTTTAGTAGGGTCGTATTGCTAAGGATTTAACTCCAACATTATGGTTCTTATTCCAAAAAAGTCGGGCGTGGATCACATTTCTGATTGTAAGTCAATTGACATGGTCAACTTTGGATTTAAGATTAGTACTAAGATTCTTTTGAATAGATTGGGTGGCATTGCTTCTCAGAATCTTTCTCCAAGTAGGCCGGGTTTGTACGAAGCAGGCATATCCATGCCTTTACCGGTTTGGTGTCTGAGTGTTACAATATGTTGGATCGTCATATTATTAGGAGTAATATAGGGATTATGCTTGAAATTGCCAAAGTTTTTGTACTATGGACTGGGGCTTTTTGCTCCGTATATTTCATATTTTTGGTTTTGCTAATAGGTTTGTCACTTAGATTGATACTATCTTGCATTCGGCTTGTCTCGTAATTAGGTAAATGAGATATCGTATGGTTACTTTACCTGCTCCAAAGGGGTTCGCAAAGGTGATTCGCTATATCCTCTCTCGCTTCGTATTGCTAAGATGTGTTAAGCCGTGGGATTAGGCACCTGGTTGATAAGGGTCAGGTTTGGACGATGTCTTATCCTTGTAATTACAGTGCTTTTACTCATATGATGTACACTTGATGATATTATTTTTTTTTGTCAGGGTAATCATTCTACACTTTCCAATCTCATGGAGCATTTTCAGGAGTATGGTACTTGCTTAGGGCAGATTGTTAAGAGGCAGAAGTCGCGGGTTTTCATTGGTAAAGGGGCTCAAGGTTGTCCACATCATATTAGCTCTCTTATTGTCCCTTTTTCCTATTTGGGTGTTCCTATATTCGTCGAAAATTGAGGCGAGTACACTTCTAAGGCTTAGCTGATCATGCTGAAGCTAAGATGGCTAGTTGGTTAAAAATTTTATTTCTATGGTAAGTTGGGTTTAGCTAATTAGGTCGGCGGTTCAGCCTCTTCTCTTTCATAGTTTCATGCTCTATAAGTAGCCAGCTCTTCTTATTAATTAGTTAGATGCACAATTTTGTTTGTCTTGGTGATCCTCAAGTTGAGAAACTGATTAATGTTGCTTGGCATCGGATATGCACTTCCCTCGAGGCAGGTAGTATGGGTATTTGTGACTTGGGTCTTTTGAATAGGGCGGGTATTATTCGATTTGTTTGGGACACTATACACACTAGGTCCACTTGGTAGGCTATTTCGGTCATTGAGTTGCATGCCAGATGGATCATTGGTAATGGCTATTTTGTCAGGTTCTGGTGCTCCAATTGGCTTGGCAACACTCTTTTGTGAACCCTCCTGATTCAAGATGAAGAAGATTTCTTTATGCATGTCTGTGACTTCATTATCGATGGGAGGTGGATATTTCAGCTGAGTTTTTGGAGGCTTTCCCTGAAGTTGTAGACAATATTTGAAAGGTTCCTCTTCCATTTTGAGATGTTGAAGATACTCTTATTTGGTCTTACTTCTTTGCAAGTGACTTCTTTGTTGGTATTCCTTATTAGTTTTTTCTGCCATTTGTTTTGGTTTTTTGGGCTCGTCAATTGTGGGGGCCATACACCCCGTCACGGATCTCTACCTTTATGTAGCAGTTATTGCATGGGCATTTATCTACTCAGTATATTTTACAATCATATGGTTGCTCTATGGCCAATAGGTATCCTATATGCGAGAGTAACTCGGAGTCTATAGCACATTTGTTTCTCTCTTTCCCTTCTGTGGTGGTGGATTAGCAAGTTGTTTGTGGTTTTTGAGGTGTTGTTTTAAACATTTGACATGATTATTAATATGTGGTTATTTGTTTCTCGCTAGTCATTTTATCCTCACATTTTCGTGTATGGGTGGTTGCGATGCTTTATATATGGGATTTTAATTGGCATGCTCAAATATGAGGGTTTTCTAGGAGAGACAGTTCACCTTTCACCATTACCCAACCTCCTTAACTGACTGGTTGCGTATTGTTTTAGTCATTGCCAAGGGTCACTTAGTTATGCTTCATCGAATCTTTCTATTCTTTGTGGTCTTTGTGTGCATGCCTCGTCGTGCCCCTTTATCTATCCCGCTTTTTAGCTTCATCCTCAAATTGGTTGGGTGAAGCTAAATATGGACAGTATGGCTCAAGGTGCCCTAGGTATAGTTGCGACTGGTGGCGCTTTCAGATATCACAAGGGGGTTGTTAGTGGCGCATATTGTTTTTATGTTAGGATTGGTATGGCCTTCCTTAAGGAGATTTCTACTCTTATTTGGGGTTTTTGTATACTTATTAGCGTGGTTGGCACTGACTTCAGATTGAACTCGATTCGATGGCTGTTCTTCAGTAATTGCAATCCTCCTATTATCGGCCTCCTTGGCGTGCTACCATGAGGTGGGATAACGGCAAGCAACTTCTTTCTAACATGCATTTTTATTATTCCCATATCTATAGATAAGGCAATGCTATGGTAGATCATATTATTTTTGTAGGGCTCGATCATAAGACTCCATTTTGGTGGGATTCAACTCTTACAAAGACGGTCGCTTTAGTAGAGCGAGACATGTCCTTACTTCCTAATTATATATTTAGATTACATTAGCTATATCTATGTTTTTCTTTTGCTAGTAATCTCCTTTTAGACCTTTTTGCTTAGTTTTGGTGTGCTGATTTATCAAGCCCTTTGGATTATTTATTTTTTCCTTTTACCGGTTTCATACAGAGGTCAAGTCCATATCCCCTTTCCGTTTCAGTGTGTACCCATGAGATTGGGCTTTTTAGACTCACTTATTTCTTTATTTTAATAATATAACACTCTAGTGCCCTTCTTTTACGGGGGCTTGAGCCTCTTTTTTTTCCTTTTAAATATATATATATATATATATCCATTTGATCCCAAATTAAAAGGTTTTCTTTATAAATAAATAAATAAGTGAAGTTTTGATGAGGACGTATGGAGTATTATTAAGGAAATACTCAGGTAGGGTTAATGATAACTTGATAATCAATAGTTTTTGTTCTTATAAACAAAGTATAAATGTATACTTGGTTCCTAGAAATCGAGTGGTGTTCATCATACTCGACCCAAATGAACCGAGTAAAGCACACATCACTCTGTCCTAAAGAACCGAGTCAAGTGGAACTGAGAATGGAGAACCAACATACATATGCACAATACAACATATTCGGTTCCTTAGGATCGAGTATAAAGCCTTAGACTCGGTTCCTTAGGACTGAGTATGATGCATACCACTTGGTTCTTAGGAACCGAGTATATCGTCATTCATGGTGAAAAATTTGTATTAGTCTTTGATTGGAGAAAAAAAAGGATGAAGGTAGAGAGAGCACACTATTTACGACATGCATAATCTTTGATTTATGTAATCAGAAGTTGGAAGATGATTAAACATGAGATTTGTGAGGTTGGTGGAGTAATTTGATTTGTTTTTTTAATTGTAAAGTGAGAGAGTGGAGTGGTAAGAATTTAGTGTTTTTAATTTAGATTAACATTAATCTTAAAATTAAATATGGAATTGTATAAGTATTAGGAAGAGAGAATATGGAGTGTTAGAGAGTGAAATAGCGTGTGTCTATAGCAGCAGCCTTTATTTTATACGAAATTTCATTAGTTCACAAAAAACCAATTCGGCAATATGAAAAATTATCCACTCGATGATTAGCAGCCTACATTTGACCAGAGAAAGCGGTCTTTGCTTCCTATGAAGACTTTATGAAAAAAAAAAGGTTAGGACCCCAACACAAAACTGAATTATTCTGCTAGAGTTTTCCATTTCAAAAAACTCACTCACCAAATTGATTACATTTTTTTTACAAGAAATGTAAATGTTTATTTATACAATATGAAATTTAAGCTGGTATAAATATTTTGGACTGGACCTATCATTTAGGTTGGGCTTTAGACAGGATTCATAAAAGTAATTTGGTTGGGTTGGGCTAAACAATGCCCAACCCAAATCGGCCCAGTGGATATTGAGACCTATTTATATATATATATATACATGTACCATCTAGTACGGCGAAAAAATAAAATCTGGTAATCGAATAAAAAACAATAACATGTGATCAATCTAAATTGATAAAAGACCAGTAAGTCTATATTAAACAACGAAAACATATGTTCAATTTTCATAATAGAAAAACTAAAAATAACCTGATTGGATTTTCTTGTTTTAATTTTTTTAAAGGCACTTTTAATCATATTTTTTGATCTTATTTAAATTTTAACGAAATAGTTTTTTAACAAATTAAACTCAATGGCAGACGGGAAAATAATCCAATTGCGTTGATCACTGTGATTTAAAAATTAAATGGCCAATGAAATTGGACTGAAACATATGTTTTGTACTCCATTATTTGCATAAACAAAATTGGCACAACGGCCTTGCTTGTAGTACAACTTTCTCTACAACTAGCTCCGTAGTGAACATGTTGAATGACAATGTCCATATTACAAAGTTAAGGTATAATAAGAATGAAATATTATTTCCAGAGTTCACTGGTGGATGAGCTGTTTTGGGAAAAACTAAGTTTGAATTGTTCATATTTACTAATAATTTTGAGAAATTTTGAGTTTGCACCCTATGTTTATAGTCGATATTTGAGTTTGCATCCTAACTTTTTATTTTCTTGGGGTTTGCACCCCACCGTTAGTCAAAACAATTTGTCTTAGTTAAGTCATAAGACAAAATGACCATGTTGCCCTGAAATGATCCAATGGCTATTGTGAAATGAAATAAAAAAAAAACTGAAAGGAACAAATCGAGCTCAATGAAATGAGGTTTGGCTTCACTTCATGGATTTGGAAAAACGTGTGGTAACTTTCCAACCAAAGTATACCATCTCAGTATAAAATTGCAAAGAATTAAAACATTATAAAGTAATGCAAAAATGATTGATCACGACAAACAATGAGCATAAAACTAGCACACCACAAAACAACTTACCCACCACATAGGGGAATATAAGCATAATCAAACAAGCATGACAATTGACACAAATTTCTAAAATTTGTCAAAATCACCTTGTAACTCAATATCCAATATTATTTCAGAATTAAAAAATCACTCCACTAACAATCATAACAAATCAATAAACATATGTTCAATTAGAGCTAAATACACTAGAATTGAGTGTATTCAAAGAATAAAAAGTGAATTGGGTACATTTTTTAATCTTTCTGCGGGTTGGAGAAGAATATAGACATTGCAATTGAGTGAGTTGATGTCAAACTTCTCTTGCTCTGTTTCAGAGAAGTACATTAAAAAAAGCCCTAACAATTAGGGCTTCATCAAACCAAGAAAAACCATAGAACCTTGTTGCTACTGAAGATTGAAGAGTTACATGTACCGATTGCTTTTTAGGGTTTCAATTCTTCATCCAATCAGAAACCGTAGATCAGTGATCACTCTCTTATCTTTTTCCTGCTCTTTTCAGTGTGTTCTTCAACTTGGTGATCAAATTGCTTATGCATTTGGCTTTTTTCTGTTGACTATTTTCAAACAAGTGTGGAACTCACGTGCAGAACAAGGGCTTACACTAACCTTAGGGTGCAAACTTAAAAGAAAAAAAAACATTCGGAGTGTAAACTATATAGTTACAATGCATCCATCCAAAAAGGAGGTTATTTGTTCAAGTTAAACAGAAGAACAAAAAAAAAGGAAAAGGAAAATGAAAAAGACTAAAAACAGGATTGCTGAAACTTTATATGGAAACACTAAAACAAACTCACACTCAAAAGAAATTGAACCTAGCTATCAGTGCCCACTTGCTGTAGTACGCTCGAGCACTAAAGTCTTCGGATTGGTTTCTTGTAGGCTTTACTTTCACGATTTCTGCTTCCTTGGCCTTTCTGATTGACAATCCACAAAACAACACGATCAATGTGCTTCCAGTACCATTTACTCCATCTTTCGGAGAAGAAAAGTGGCCCAATGACAAATCCTAAGCCTACAATATATCCCACCGAAGCAGCACTCAAGAATTCCCATTTTTTCCCATCTGCAGGATGTGAGTGCTTGTCCTTAAATGTTGGCACAGTTTCGGCAATATCACTGCAGCTTTTATTCAACTGAGGCCCACATAATCCTTCATTTCCTTCAAATGAAGTTTCTGCAAAGGTTGTGAATTGTTTGCCACTCGGGATCTTTCCGGTCAGCTTATTATATGACAAGTTCAAGGCTGAAAGGAATGTAATATTAGCAAGCTCCTGTGGAATTTTTCCAATTAGTTCATTTACCGAGAGGTCTAATGATCCAAGTTGTTTCAAATTTCCAAGCGAAGACGGGATTGAGCCAGTAAGTGCATTGTGTGATAAGTTGAGAACATAAAGGGAAATGAGTTCTCCGATCGTTTCTGGTATATTCCCTTCGAAGTTGTTCATCGAGAAATCAATGGCAGTGAAGACGGTCAAAATTTTCACCAGGTCCATATCGAGCCCTTTGTTGCGGACTGTCACTGTGTCCAGATAGTGGAAATTGTTAAGTTGTAGGAACTTAAATTGCAAGTGTTTCACCTCTGGTTTCGAATCATCCATCATAGCCTTCCACTTTAAGAAGTATTGTGGTATCAAAGCACCGGAAAAGTTGTTGGAAGCTATGTCAATGATTTGGAGATTTGGCAGCCAACTCTTACTTACAACTGGACATTTAATGCCTCCGTGGAACAGGTTGGATCTGAGTACAAGGATGCGCAAATTGGTAGAGTTATTCAAAAAGCACGGAAACGTATCATTTATCTTATTGCTCCCAAGGTTTAATACTTTTAATGATGTGCAATTGGAGATAGATTCTGGTATCTTCCCTTCTAATTGATTGTCATGCAAATCTAGAGTTTCTAAACCACAATTCTCCTGAAATGTTCCAGAAAGATTTCCACTGAGACGATTCTTCCCTAGATTCAATACCCCAAGAGTTTCACTCCATTCAATTAAACACAATGGTATTGGGCCACTCAAACTATTGTTGGACATATCAAGGACAATAAGGTTGATGGCGGCGTTGCATATGGACATTGGGATGGTTCCAGTGAGGTTATTATTTGCAACGGAAAAGAAAAAAAGGAAGAAGAAGTTATTACCAATATCAACGGGGATTGAAGAGCTGAAATAATTTGATGAGTAATCAACATAGGTAGCAGTGCGAGGTGGTAATGGCAATTTCTCCCGGAGGTGGTTGGAATGTAAGTCGAGAACACTGAGGCTAGGAATGACATATGGTTCTTGAAGATTCTCGAGAAAGTTATAAGAAAGATTCAAGTACATTAGGCTTCCATTGCCGACTTTCCAAATCCAATTTGGTATCTCTCCACCAATTTGATTCTCTGAAAGGTCCAAATAGAACATTTTTGTTTGGTTTTTTAGGTCCGGGAAATTTCGGAGCTCGCAAGAAGCTAATTTCAATGTAGTGATTTGTGGGAAGGCATACAAGCCAGAATGATTGCCACCTGTTTCAATTGACAAGTTGTTGAGTAATTTGAAGCGAAGGCACTGCACCAGTGAACATGTTGGCTGACAAATCCAAATAAGTAAGCTGAGTAAGTTTTCCCATTGATATTGGGATTTGTCCAGTGAAATTGTTGAAGGCCAGGTCCATCATGGACAACATCCCAAGGTTGCCGATAGAATTTGGTAATTGGCCTGAAACTTTTGTGTTGCTGAGCACTAAAGTTTGAAGGCTTCCATTTTGCGGGAATTCTGGCAAAGAACCATTAAATATTTCATTGTATGATAAATCCAGAATTTGCAGAGTTTGTAAGTGGAAGATCTTTTCCGGAAGTGCTCCGTTCAAGCCACAAGAACTAAGATGCAGCGCTGTCAAGTTCTTGAAATTCATAAGAAACTTGGGAACTGGAGCATTTAGATTGTTACCATTGAGACGAATCACTGAAAGAAATTGAAGTTTCGAAAGTGAAGAATCAATAGGGCCTGAAAGATTACAACGTGACAAACTCAACGCCGTGTGCTGATATCGTTACACCGTGTGCTGATATCGTTATCCCTGTGCTGATATCGTTACACCGTCAAGATAGAGTTCAGTAAGCCGTGTGAGATTCTGAACAAACATATTTAAATTCGGATTCTCGAGTTTTAGGTTATTGAATGCAGAGAGATCAAGAGTAACCAACCTCGTCAATTGAGACAATTCAATTGGGATTTGCCCACCAAAAACAGAGTATGACAAATTCAAGTACGTCAAACTAGTAAGGTTAATGAATGCGGATGGAATTTGTGCAGAGTTGTAGTAGTTGTAAGCCAAATTCAAGCTCTGAAGGAACCGGAGACTGAAAAGACTACTTGAATTGTCGATTCCACCGGAGATTGATTCGAAGCTCAAGTCTAAGCCAGTAACATGGCCAGCTTTGCTGCAAGTGATTCCTTCCCAAAGGCAACAATCTTTATTATGATGATTCCATTGAACCAGCTTGGAAGAAAATGAAGAATCGAATTTGAGGTTGTTCTTCAACTGGAGCAACAAACTTCTTTGATCCTCCAAACATTGGGCGTTTATTGGAACGATGCTTACACAAAAAATGGTGATTATGCTGACAATGAAAATGGAAATGAAGACTGAATTTTTCATTCTTTTTTAGATAAATTGTGAGGCTAGACAAATTGATTAGTTGATATTGGAGAGTGATAGCTCGAGTTATATGCGAGTGAGATATATATAGATAGAGGAGCTTAATTTTTGAATCTTAACATTGGAACTCTCAGAGTTGCAAGCTGTAATCCATATTAATTAAAGAAGGACATGACTCAGACTCTCAGTCTTGGTACACGCACCGGGTGGTCCCAAATGATCAACTAAATTTCCTCTCCTTTTTTTGTTTTTCGTTTTTTTTTTCCTTTTTGTTTTTTCCAGTTAATTGTTTATTGAAAACATCATGCATCGGTTAATAATGTTAGAGTCTATTTTTTATGGGAGCAAAATTGCATGGGGTTATAGAGTTTTTAATGATAAAATAACACGTATTCACTTTTATTTAAAATTAATTTATTTTTCATTTTTTTCATTTGATTTAAATAGATAAAAATAAACACGCGTCGTTTTATTATTGGAATCCCATGACCACATCCAATTTTGCTCCCAACAAAATTTTTTCCATAATGTTAGTCCAAAATTTATTTATTTTTAAATAATAATTAAAACATGAGAGAGGTGCGTTTGATATTGATAGTTAAACTTGAATATAGAGATACAATAACTAAATTATAGTGAAAAGATAAGGGTTAGTTAGTCACAGATATATTGTATGAATGGAATAATGTGTAAGAACCTAAATTTTCACCGGTACATAGAATTGCTTAACTTAGGTGCCAGTCTTACATCATGTGAAAAAATTATTATCACCATGTTACTTTATCATTTTGCTGACCATCACCCACCAATAAAATTAATATACGTGTACTTCAATCTAATCAACACATCATTCACTGCTTTTCCAATTGCATCGTCTTTTTTCCACATGATGTGATGTGTCTTCCCCTCTCTTTCCTTCATATTCGTCAATGGTGTAACGTGTACGCTAGATCTTGTTCCTTTTTCTTTTTTCCTAACTCTTTATTAAATTTCATGGGTCCACCTTTAATTTTCTTGAATACACAGCACGTACATCAAAGGTGAATAAGTGCCCTTGGAAGTGCCACGGGAGTTCCCCATAAAGGAAGATGATAATCGAGGGAAATTTTAAAAAAAATATGTATCTTGGTTTTAGGGATCTTTTGGATTATAGGATTGACAAGACTTAGTTCAAGGTCGGCGCTAATTATACACACCACTTTACTCGGTATAATAGGACCAAGTTATTGTTGGGGAAAAAAAACACAGGCTCGAGGCCTATTGGACCGAGACTCCTATAGGGCCGAGTCAATATTAGAATTTTATAGAGTGTTTTGATGTGTATAATTAGCGCCACATTAGTTCAAGTAGGTCGGAGTTTTTGCAATAGCTATGGATGAAATTAGGGTTAATTTCAAAACCATGATTTAGTTTAAAAACAGAGGAATGAAGGACAAAAATAAAACAAGAGTATTCTTAAATGTACCGACAAAATCTATCTTCTCTCCACACTAGTTTTCTAAAAAAGTTTGCAATTCACCCCAATGGTGGGGTGAGTTTACGGAAATAATGCAGATGATAAAATTTTATCACTAAAAGCAAAAATATTAACTTTTGCATTAAAAGAAGACATTCATAATAAACAAAATTTAAGCTAATCTTAATAAAATTTATTAAAAATTCATTGTAAATCATAATAACTATAAAATACGAAATATTAATTGCAATAAATACAATTTTAGCGATTATATGATATCTCATATAATTTGTTACTATTTTTTACTCCAAAATAATTATTATTCATATATCAAATTTGTCTACAAATTTTATTTTTATTAAGTAAATAAATATAAGTTTTAATTTACTAAATCAAAAATATTAAAAAATAATTACAAAACTTAGCAATAATCTAATTCTTTAATTTTTAGTTAACTAAAAATTAAAACATGTATAACAATCTAAGGCCTCTGCTAATATTCTGAGGGGTTAATTACAGATGAACTTAAATTTTGAACCTTAACATTGGAACTTTTAGTATATTTGTTTTCCTATTTTGCTAGTTGTAATTTATGTTAAAGGATGACTAGACAAGAAATGACCTTTCCACTTCAGTCTTGACTTGAGGGTCGTCATTGCTTTATTAATTTTCTCGGTGCAGACCGTAGAACCGAGTGCTTTATTGCTTTAATTCCCACTACTTTTTTCTCAGTTAATTACGTAATTGTTTATTGAAAACATCATGCTTCTGTTTTTGAGCTAAGAATGGTTGAATGGATTAACCTTATAATTCGAGGGGATAATGAAGTTTGTTAAAAAAAAATTGAATAATAATTAAATCTTAAGAGATTTGTGATGTGATATTGATAGTTAGACGTGAATATGGATATGCAATAGCTAAATCGTAGTGAAAGGACAAGATTTAGTTAGTCACAGATTTGTTATATGAATAGAATCATGTGTAAACCTAAATTTTTACTGGTACATGGAATTACTTAACCTACGTGCCGGTTTTACAGTCGGTGGAAAGATTATTATCACCATGTTACTTTGTCATTTTGCTGACCATCACCAAGCAATAAAATTATTACACGTGCACTTCAATCTAATCAATCCAACATTCATTGTTTTTCCAATTGCATCATCTTTTTTCCACAAGGTATGATGTGCCTTCCCCTCTCTTTCCTTCATCTTCATCAATGGTGTAACGTGTACGTTAGATCTTGTTCCTTTTTTTTTCAAACTCATTTACTAAATTCCATGGGTCCAACTTTAATTTTCTTGAATACACAACAAATCAAAGGTGAATAAGTGCCTCGGAAGTGCCACGGGAGTTTCCCGAAAAGGAAGACGATGATCAAAGGAAATCTGAAAAAAAAAATCTTTATTTTAGGGATCTTTTGGATTATAGGATTCGCAAGGCTTAGTTCAAGGAGGGTGCTAATTACGCACATTACTTTACTCGGTAATACTCTATCTCATTTACTCGATCATATTGCATTAAGTGTATATGTGCACATTACATCGGTCCTATAGGACCAAGTTATTGTTGCGAATAAAAATAAACAAGCTCGGCCCTATAGGACCAAGACACGTTACCTCGGTCTTCTAGGGCCGAGCCATGTTAGAATGTTATAAAGTGTTTGGATTTGTGTAATTGTCACCCCATTAGTTCAACTAGGTTGAAGTTTTTGCAATAGCTATGGAAAAAATTACGGCTAATTTCAAAACCATGATGTAGTTGAAAAATAAAGGAAGGAAGGGCAAAGAAAAAACAAGAGTATTCTTAACTGCAACGACAAAATCCATCTTCTCACCACACCAGTTTTCTAAAAAAGCTTGCAATTCACCCCAGTGGTGGGGTGAGTTTACGGAAATAATGTAGATGATAAAGTTTCATCTCTAAAAGCAAAAGCATTAAATAATATTAACTTTTGCATTAAAAGAAGACATCCATAATAAACAAAATTGACTGGTTTTTAATAAAATTCATTAAAAATTCATTGTAATTCATAATACCTTTAAAATACAAAATATTAATTGTGATAAATACAATTTTAGTGATTAAATGATATCTAATATAATATGTTACTATTCATTACTTCGAAATAGTTATTATTCATATTTCAAATTTGTCTGCAAATTTTATTTTTATCAAATAAATAAATATAAGTTTTAATTCACTACACCAAAAATATTAAAAGATGATTGCAAAACTTAGCAATAATCTAATTTTTTTCATTTTTAATTCACTAAAAATTTAAACATGTATAACAATCCAAAGCCACAGCTAATAGTTTTGAATCTTAACATTGGAACTCTCAGTAAAAAAAAATTTACTTTTTTTTTCCATTTTGCTGAAGACTTGACTCCAGGTTCTCAAGTTGTAATCAATGTTAAAGGACTACAAGACAAGACCTTACTTTTCTACTTCAGTCTTGACTTGAGGCCATGAGGGTCGCAAATTGCTTTATTATTTTTCTTTGTACACGCTGTAGGTAGAACCCGGTGGTCAAGGTGAAGGGAACAGACTAAAATTATTTCTCAAACCCACAAACACGATTCAAACCAAATGATCAATTAAATTTCCTCTCTCTCTCTCTCTCTCAGTTAATTGTTTATTGAAAATGTCATGCTTTCGTTTTCGAGATAAGAATAATAAAATGGATTAAGATTATAATATGAGAGAATAATAATGTTAGTCCAAATTTTATTTTTTTGAATAATAATTAAAACTTGATGGAGGTGTGATATTAATAGTTAGACGTGAATACGGGAATGCAATAATTAAATTATAGTGAAAAGACAAGGACTAGTTAGTCCCGGATCTATTGTATGAGAGGAATAATGTGCGAACCTGAATTTCCGATGGTACATATAATTACTTAACTTAGGTGCCGGTATTACACCCTGTGGAAAAATTATTATCACCATGATACTTTACCATTTTGCTCACCATCACCAACCAATAAAATTATTACACGTGTACTTTAATCTAATCAACCCAACGTTCATTGCTTTTCCAATTGCATCATCTTTTTTCCACAAGAAGTGATGTGTCTTCCCCTTTCTTTCCTTCATCTTCGTCATTGGTGTAACATGTATGTTAGATCTTGTTCCTTTTTCTTTTTTCCAAACTCATTTATTAAATTCCATGGGTCCACATTTAATTTTCTTGAATACACGGCACATCAAAGGTGAATAAGTGCCACGGGAGTTCCCCGGAAAGGAAGATGATGATCGAAGGAAATCTGAATATATATATATATCTTGGTTTTAGGGATCTTTTGGATTATAGGATTGGCAAGACTTAGTTCAAGGTCGGCGCTAATTACACACACCACTTTACTCGGTAATACTCTATCTCATTTACTCGGTCCTATTGCATCGAGTATATATGTGCACATTACATCGGTCTAATAAGACCAAGTTATTGTTGGGGAAAAAATACACAGGCTCGTGCCCTATTGGACCGAGACTCCTATAGAGCCGAGCCAATGTTAGAATTTTATATAGTGTTTTGATGTATGTAATTAACGCCACATTAGTTCAAGTAGGTCGAAGTTTTTGCATTAGCTTTGGATGAAATTTGGGTTAATTTCAAAATCATGATTTAGTTGAAAAATAGAGGAAGGACGGACAAAGATAAAACAAGAGTATTCTTAAATGCAACAACAAAATCCGACTTCTCACCCCACCAGTTTTCTAAAAGAGCTTACAATTCACCCTGGTGGTGTGAGTTTACGGAAATAATGTAGATGATAAAGTTTCATCGCGAAAAACAATAGCATTAAATAATATTAATTTTTGCATTAAAAGAAGACATCCATAATAAACAAAATTTATGTTGTTCTTAATAAAATTCATTAAAAATTCATTGTAATTCATAGTACCTATAAAATACGAAATATTAATTGTGATAAATACAATTTTAACTGTTATATGATATCTCACATAATCTGTTACTATTCATTACTCGAATTGGTTATTATTCATATTTAAAATTTGTCTACAAATTTTATTTTTATCAAATAAATGAATATAAATTTTAATTCACTATATCAAAAATATTAAAAAATGATTGCAAAACTTCAATCATATAATTTTTCCATTTTAATTCACTAAAAATTAAAACATGTATAACAATTCAAAACAATTGCTAATATTTTGAGGGGTTGATTTAGATGAGCTTAATTTTTGAATATTAAAATTGGAACTCTCCTCAGTATTTTTTTAAAAAAATTTCCCATTTTGATGAAGACTTGACTCCAGCAATGTTAAAGAAGGACAAGACCTAAGCTTTCTACTTGAGTCTTGACTTGAGGGTCATAATTGCTTTTCTTGGTACATGCTGTAGGTAGAAGAACCCTGTGGTCATGGCGAAGGGAACGGACTAAAATTATTTCTCAAACCTACAAACACGATTCAAACCAAATGATCAATTAAATTCCCTTTCTCTTTTTTTTTTCCAGTTAATTTTTTATTAAAAACATCATGCTTTGGTTTTCAAGACAAAAATAGTAAAATGGATAAACATTATAATTTGAGGGAATAATAATGTTAGTCCAAATTTTATTTTTTTGAATAATAATTAAAACTTGATGGAGGTGTGGTATTAATATTTTGAGGGGTTAATTATAGATGAGCTTAATTTTTTATTTTATTTTTTTTGAATCTTAACATTGTAATCAATGTTAAAGGAGGACAACACAAGACCTGAACTTTCTACTTCAGTCTTGACTTGAGGGTCGTTAATTGCTTTATTACTTTTCTTGTTAAAGGGAACCCGGTGGTCAAGGCGAAGTGAACGGACTAAAATTATTTCTAAAACTTAAAAACATGATTTGAACCAAATGATCAATTAAATTTCCTCTCTTTTTATTTTAGTTAATTTTTTATTGAAAACATCATGTTTTCATTTTTGAGCCAAGAATGATATAATCGATTGACATTATAATTCAAGAGAATAATAATGTTAGTCTGAATTTTATTTTTTTGAATAATAATTAAAGGGTGGTGATGTTGGCACCCCCCATATTTATTGGTAATACTTCCACTCTTGCTAATACTCCCACTTTTTCTTTTTTCTTTTAATAATACTCCCACTTTATACAAAACAATCCCACCACTCCCACTTATTTTTAGGAATTAATCTCATACTTAATTAATTAATAACATGATTAAGTAATTAACTATATAATAACATAAAACAAATTACCCCACACTAACCCCAAAATTTCTCCACCATCTCTACCATCTTCTCAAACAAGCAAAATTATCATCTCTACCATCTTCTCTATCTAACAACAAATTTTGGTAGCACCAAAACAACAAATAAAACCTCCATTAATGCAAAACTCTAAGTTTGGGAAGAATGGTATAAACAAAACAAAACAAAACCTCCATTGATGCAAAACTCAAAATTTGAAAATAATGGTAGAAAAAAGAGAAACTTTGTAATAAAGGAAGGAAAACAAGTAAGAAAGAGTTAATGAAAGATAGACATACATGTTTTTATTTTGTTTTATTGTTTATATGATTTTTATAGCATACACATCAAATATATAAACAAAAAATAAAATTTTTTGTTTAAAACACGAAGAAGGCTTACTCGGTTCTCCGTAACCGAGTTGCAGGCTTGTATACTCGGCTGCTCTCAACCGAGTATGAAATTCCATAAAATGTCATGCTCTCGAGACCTTCATTCGGTTAAGAGCAGCCGAGTGTTGTTATATTATGCTCGGCTGTGAGCAGCCGAGTGACATTAATCACACTCGGTTGCTCTCAACCGAATGAAGGTCCCGAGAGCATTACATTTTATGGGATTTCATACTCGGTTGAGAGCAACCGAGTGTACAAACTTGCAACTCGGTTACGGAGAACCGAATAAACCTTCTTCGTGTTTCCTTTCATTAACTTTTTCTTACTTGTTTTCCTTTCCTTATTTTAAAGTTTCTCTCTTTTTTCTACCATTATTCTTTACTTTTGAGTTTTGCATCAATGGAGGTTTTGTTTATACCATTCTCCTCAAATTTAGAGTTTTGCATTAATGGAGGTTTTGTTTGTTGGTTTTCTTATCTTGTTCCAAAGTTTCCTTTTTCCCTTCCATTTTTCTCAAGCTTACCCTTTTGCATCAATGGTGGAATCAAAGTTTTGTTGCCTATTTTGGTAGAAGAGAGGAATTTTGGAGGAAAATTTATTTGGGGATAAATGTTTGATTAACTTTGGAGGGAGATTCATTAACTTTTGTTTTAAATTAAAACAAGTGGGTGAAATATTAGTTTAGGGTTAATTAACTTTTGTACTAAAAAAGATGAAGTGGGGTGGAAATAACAACTTACTTTTTTTTGTGGGAGTGTTACCAATGAATATTGGGGGTGCCAACATTACCACCCTAATTAAAACCTGATGGAGGTGTGATACTAATAGATAGACGTGAATACAGGGAAGCAATAATTAAATCATAGTGAAAAGATAATGACTAGTTAGTTCCGGATCTATTGTATGAAAAGAATAATGTGCAAACCTGAATTTGCACCGGTAAATAGAATTACTTAACTTAGGTTCCACTCTTACACCCTGTGGAAAAAATTATTATCACCATGTTACTTTGTCATTTTGCTGACCATCACCAACCAATAAAATTATTAACGTGTACTTCAATCTAATTAACCCAATGTTCACTGCTTTTCAAATTGCATCATCTTTTTTGAACAGTGTGATGTTTCTTCCCCTCTCTTTCCTTCATCTTCATCAATGGTGTAACATGTAAGTTAGATCTCATTTCCTTTTCTTTCTGTTTTTCCAAAACTCGTTTATTGAATTCCATGGGTCCACCTTTAACTTTCTTGAGTACACAGCACATCCAAGTAGGTTGAAGTTTCTGAAATAGCTATGCAAGTTATTGGACTTAACTCTCCTCCATTACCCTTCCATCAAAATTTGTCCAACGGGGTTTAATTCGAGATCTAAATGGTTGAACTTTTTCACGAAACTTGGTGAAAATGGTCTCTATAATAAATAAATCATGTCTACAAAATTTCATCAAAATACTCAAATTGCAAGTAGGTGTATTAAAAATTTGATGCATATGTTCATTTTTTATCATTAAAATTTTAGAGGATCATTTTACCCACCTTCGGTTTTATTTTTTAATAAAATTTTGTGGAATTGATCTACTCATTAGAGAGGAAACTCCGATGAATGAAATTGGATAGGAAATGTAATAGAAGGGAGGCAAATCCGAAGAAATTAAGATTAATTTCAAAACCCTGATTTAGTGAAAAATAGAGGAAGGGACGACAAAGATAAAACAATGACCAAGGAATTAGGGCTACGTAGGTTATATATATATATATATATATATGTCTAGCCGGTGATTCTGAAAAAGTAGTGAATACTCAACATTGCAGTTAAATTCCTTAATAATTTGGGTTATTTTGTTTCTATCTACGATATCTTACGATTAATCCATCCTTAATTTATGAAAATTTTGAACAAATTTTGATATTATTACCCTTTTTAAAATTAAGAAGTATATTCACCAATTAAAACTAATTTATAATTGTATTAATTTAGATTCCATTTTAATTTAGATTCCTAATCAAAATCTACTTCCATTTTAATTTATTTCCTATTTTCTTTTCGGGTCTATTTAGATTGCAGAATTGGATTTAGTTTTAAAATTCATAAATCTAAGATTTAAAAATTACATATTTTAAAATACAAGAATTTAAAATTTTTTGTTTTATTAACAAATATAAGGAAATTGATTTATATATCCAAATATTATTTCTTTAAAATTTATATTTAGTTGATTAGTAGGCTACTTTTATTTTTGATACCATAGTGGAGGTCAGGTTTGCACGAAATTATTTCTTTTGACCCAACCCTGTTATATTATTTTCTTATTTATAATATAGAGTAATTATCACGGGACGGATGTGGGTTTATGCATACATTATTCGAGACGGGTTCAGATTTAAAAAAAAAAAACCTCATTGAGTTGGGACGGGTTTATAAGCATGTTGGGTTTGGACAAACACGACCCCTTTCCATCCCTAGTATTATTGTTATTATTAATATTACAAGTATATTTATAACAATAACAAATAATAATTTGTTTAAAAATTAATTATTATTTTTAAAATTCGCGAGCTTGCAATCTGGAAGTAACGGCCATATCTATAAGATTTGAAAGTTATAACTTTAAGCTAAGTATCAAATTTCTAGATTTGAATAAATTTGTAAATCTCAAATCATAATTCTACACCAAACAAATATTTAGATTTGAGATCCAAAATCCAATTCTCATGAACAAATCCATTCTCCATTCGACATTCCAAATGCACCCTTAAAGAATTTTAAAAGGTTTTATTAAAAAATAATGATTAACTGGTCTTAGCGTAATTTGATCAATTAACTATTATTAAGACAAGGGAGGAATCTGGATTTTTAACTAACATTGTAAACATTATTAATTCCCTCCTTTGCATTGGTGAAAAAATGGGTGAATAATAATAATAATAATAATAATAATAATAATAATAATAATAATAATAATAATAATAATAATAATAATAATAATAATAATAATAATAATAATAATAATAATAATTAGGGTACTTTCTTTCAATAGAATGGTTTGGGAGATGATAATTACGCAAAAATCATTCCTTCCATCAGAGTAGGAATTATAGCAAATCACTTGCTAAATTATGCATAGTGTTTGCATTAAATTACATATAAAAAATGAGTTAAAAGAAGCAAACTAATAATAATTATTAAGAAAAAGAATGACAATAATACTAACAAGTAATTTCTAGGTTAATTTTTATCCAAGGAGTTTTGGCTTTTGCTAAAAGTTATGTTGTAACAGGTTGTACCACATAGTCCATTTCCTTGCAATTGTTATATATTATTTGAGCAAAAAAAATTATGATGTTGGCAACAAAGAGTATGTAATACGTTTTGTCTTTAGTATCTACAAACTTTCTTCTAATGATGGAATAAGGAGTTAATAATATCTCTCTTCTACGTGTATATGTGAAATTTTGAACAAGCATTGATTAACTTACGATAACATTATAGTTTGTGAAAGTGTCTAGAGTGAGTGAGGTAAGAGAGAAGGAGGAAACGACATCTAGTGATGGAGGAGGAAAGAATGAGGAGACGGCATCTGGTGAGGGAGGAGGGAAGAATGAAGAGACGGCATCTAGTGAGGGAAGAAAATGATAAAAATATCGAAATGGAAAGGATTGAGGGGTTGATTTTTGTTTTCATTATTTTACTTAAAAGTCAATTAGGATTCACCCATTGGTTAATAACATTGGAATCTAACTTTTAAATGTAATATTTTTATTTATTTAATTAAAGTGGATGTACTTAGTAATCTAATGGATTTTTTAATATTAAATCATTCATAAAATAATATTTATAAAATTAAATCAATAATATTTTTTTGCCAGTCTATCCACACTCCCAGATTAATTTAGTAGGTCATGCGGATCAACTTAACAACACGAATTAACTATAAGATATCGAAGGTAGAAACAAAATCACCTTAATAATTGTTGATATACCTTGGAATCTCAGGTAGAGGAAATAGCTAGACCACACCGTTAAAGAAACGTCGGAATAGAAAATGGTAAATAAAATGTAAATTTACCAAAAGAACATGTGTTCTCGTGTAATAATATTATTGGTTAGTGATATCTTGTCTATACTGTTGACCTAGAGGGTCTTAATCTTATTTTGATAATAACAATAAATCAATCATGTATGATTTAACATGTGTGTTGAAGTAATTATAACCACATTTTAATTATCATCATACGTGGACCAAAACCGATCAATCCAAACCAAGATCATTCCTCTACAAACATTGGACAAAACAAGAAGATCAATCTCATCACAACGCAAAACCATGGAGCATAAAGATCAAGGATCACATGCAAAAGTTTCAAGGCAAAAGTTTCAAGTGAATTTCAAATTGAAGAAACAAATTGAAGCATTCAAAGACTCGTCTATTTGACATTTGAGTGAGTGCTTAGGATTTTTTCTAGAGTTTGTTATTTGATAATTATTATAGCTCATATACATTATTACAACATTCTTAGATTGATCAAAGCAAAGTTTGAATCAAAATCATTTCAAAACATCATTATATCAAAAATCGGGTTTGAAATAAATTCATATTAAATTCAAATGATCATATTTTGAGTTTCTCCAAACATAAGTGTCTTAGGGGTATATATTTGAGGTCTCAAAGCATTAGAATTGATTTTGGAACTTATATGCAAAAGTGTAAAAATTGAGATTTTGGCCTGATGGACAGAGCTCATCAGTCGATTGATGGATTGTGCTTAGTCGACTGATGCTCCAGAATATAACCGTTGGATTTATGTTTTTTTACCATTTTTGGTACCAAACTTCTATCAAACCTCAAAAACGACTATATTACTTTTGGAACTATATATACACTATCTAAGACACATTTTGACCACCTTAAATCATCTTTATATTCTACTCTTCATTTATTTCAAACATTTTAAGATTCAAGAATTGTATTGATCAATCATTATTTCAAACAAGTAACTCTAGTGTGAGCTTCAATTGTATTCTTTAAACACTTGAGAGTTATTGTTAATTGGTGTGAATCACCAAACAATTTGTATTCAATAGTGAGAGGTAAATCTCATAGGATAACAAGAAGATAAATTATTGTTTAGTGATTGTGAGAGGTAAATCTCACAATTTAGGAAGAAGGATTCTTGTGAGAATATTGTGGTAAATATTTGTAAGAGTGTAGTGAAACAATAACACTTGTACAGGTTTAATCTTCACCCGGAAGAAGATTGGAATTAGTTGAACATCTCAGAGAACTAACCGAGCGCGGACTATGGTTTAGGAAACCAAAACCATGAGGACAAAAAATCTTGAGCTTCAAATTGGTTTAATCTTTCTAACTCAAGCTATTTATTTACTTGCTTTTATTCATTGATTGATCTTGAGTTTGTTTAATTGATTGCTCGGTTTGATTGTTTCCTTGATATACTTGTTTAGCTTATTTGTTTTGCTTAAACATTTATTAGAAAACTTTTTAATTCTGCATTAAGATTTTAAAACCCTATTCACCCCCTTCTAGGGTTTTTTTCCAACCAACATTATACCATTGTGACACTCAGTAATTTCTCTGCCCTGTGATTCAAAATTTTCACCATGTGTTCGACAAATTATTAATAGTAGAATTATTGGCAGTGAGAATATTACTTTAGGCTTTAAGCACAATCTGCACCAAATTTGATTTACTAATGGCTGTGACAATAGTTATTTTAATTTTGGCGATAACATTTCCTATAATTAAAACTAATATATATATATATATACATACTAGGTGTGTGCTACTCAAATATATCTAGTTCAAACTAAAGTATAAAACAAAGATATTTAGTGCTGTAGAGGTCAAGCATCAAATTACTTTGTCAAATGTCCAAGTTTCGAACCCTCTTGACTTTATATTATAGTATAGATATATCTAATGTGCCTATTATCTTCTTTAAAATTATACTTTGTGAATTTATCTGATATTTTAAAAAATATATAATGTGCCTACAAGCGACTCCTCAAACTTGATTGATTAGTACGTTCTGTATTTATTTGCTTTTGATTTTGAAAAAGGTGGCCTCCAAAAAAATTGAAAAAGGTGAGCACTTTTTAGTTTATGTGACATAAATAATACAAAGAATTCTTTGAAGAGTTCTTGACTTCTTGCTTCACAAGTCAAGAGAGGAAAACGTTCTCTAAATTAAAGAGTTGCTTTTGCTACTTTTCTTGTAACTTGAGGGAGTCCAAAGATAATAAAGGCAATTGGGCCAATTTGATCAGTTAAGCTAAAAAGCCAGACTCGTCTAAGTTGTACAAAGAATATAGGGCCTATTCCACGAGAAGGGAAAAACATTTGTTGCAAAGTACATTATGACTACTGAGTATAATTTTAGCTAGTAAAGTCACGTGACGTCACCAAAGTACCAATATGGTCGATCGTGATGAGTTCATTATGCCGAGGTGGTCCTCTTAGCAATTGAACATAGGACACCTGTAACTTATACTAGTTTGGGACACCTATAAAGTTTAGCCTTAGAGTGATGCCCAATTTTTGTCCTTTATACTCAGTTTTCTATTTACCCTAATGGAGCATTGTAACCCTAATTTTATATATATAAAAAGAAAAGGGATGGTACATGACAAAGGAGATTTGATCCTGAATTCTAGATAATTAGAAATATAAATAAAAGGAGTTGGTAGGTTGTATTACTCTTCTCATTAATTGCCTTTGAGGTATATACAAACACACACGCACACAAAGAATGATGTGCTATCAGAATAGCATAAGAACTACCGCCTATCGAAAGAACCTACCTTACAACTAAAAAATCTCAAGTCTCCTATAATGTTTTTTAGTTATTGATCTATTGAAATTGCTTTGAACTTATCTTGTGGGGAGACCCAAATATTTTGGCACCCACAATTGCCACCGTCTGTGAGAATCTCATATTCCTTTCTTATTTCTTACCAGTTTTATACCAAATAACATAATCAAACACTTTTCCTTTTCCAGAAACATAATCGCCATGGTTCAAACCAGAAGAACCATTGATTGCCCTCAAACATCATTACTATAGCAGCAGCAAGGTGGTGATGGCATCCTAGCAGTCCTACTAAAGGTAAATGAATCAATCCCACCAACCTCCTTGAGAAGAGGAGCTGCAGACATCAATTATAATGAACCTAACACTGCTGCCGGTGGCTTAGAAAGTGAACTCGCCAAGTTAAAAATTGAAAACTAACCTCTTCAAGCATTACTTAATGAGCACCTGTTGAACATTGCCCTCTTGAATGAGGAGAATGATACCGCAGCTTCATCCATAAGGCAAAACCTCCCAAAGAAAACTAGCAATATCGCAACCCCAAAAATTCCTCCCACACATACAACCTAAACTAAAGGCCAAATAGCCAATAAGGTAAAGGCCGTTCAAAACTCAATGCCGGAGGTTATAGTTGTTCAACAAATACAAAGTGTCTTTGAAAGGCTTTCAGGAAAAGATTCTAGCCCAAAAACTTAAGCCGAGCAGGACCTAAGAAGATATATAAATTAAATAGTTGTTGGGATAGCTATCCCCCATAATCCATGCCCTTTAAATGGATTTCAAAGTGCCAGGTTACTTAATTTGAGTTTCAGTAGTCATGCCCTTTATTTTTACTAGCATGCAACACACACCCTACTTGTGTGCAAATTATGGGAAGCCGGTATGATGTTCTTAATTTTTGAAAGATTATATACATGCACACACACAGATATATATATATATATATATATTGGACCGATCCACTTTATATATGGTGTAAAATTCTAATACCAAAATTACACCTGCAAGATTAATAGGTGTGATGCACAATATAATGACAAATAAATTTTTTGGTTTGACCATTTATGTTATTACGCGTTTGAATTTTACTAAGCCCTTCTCAAAATTTAGGACACTAATTATGCATTTGTAGTGTATAATACTTTCTTCGGACACACCAAAAATAGTTAAAAATCAACTGCGATTTATTTCTAAACAAAATGTATATATGTTTAATTTATGTATTGTATTATGATTTTTAAGTCATGAGTCATGATATGGTTTGGCTTCTTGTTTAAATTTTCTCTTATTTATATTTGTTTGACATAATAGAGGGTTCAAAACTTTTAACGCTCCCTCACTCATACTAACAAATTTACAGTTTTATAGAATTTTCTATGTTCACTTTTATTTTTGTAATTGAGCCGTTCATTGGGGGTACGTATGCGTTATGGATCGAAGTATACTTTCTCTATTCAAAGGGATATTGTAAAATTAAGTTAATGTATAAAATTATGAGTGTAAAGTGTTAAAATGTTAACACGAAAGTGGATTATTAATTAAAACTCAAATAAGCCATAGGTTAACCCTACCCCCAAAATCCATTCCTCTCGAATTTTGAATATTTGCAATCTTTCTCCCAAATCTGAATGCATTAAATAATTCAACCAAACAATTTTTGAAATACACATATCAATTAGAGTTATAACTTTAATGTAGCATGAAGAAAAGAGATTGAAAATTCACACTTAAATAAAGAATAATGCTACACTTACCTTTTATTCTTATCACGTATATACTTACTGCACTGGCGTGTATTGTATGGGTTGTACAAGATACAAATAAAGGTACAACTCATTTAATGCATCCTAGCAAGAATATGTAGTGAGATTTGTGGATAAGAAAAAGACTTTCCATAAATTAAAGGTAAGAAAAAGGCAAGCTGCAATTCTTAAGTGTAAATAAATGGGGAATATAAATTAATGAAATTAATAATGGACAGATGCATCTATAGATTTTTTGTAAAATAATATATATATATATATATATACATATATATATATATATAGAGAGAGAGAGAGAAGGGGAGGCATGGGTAGTTACATGGGTACATGTCAATTAAAATGGTGGTCATCCCAAATTATTTGTATGTCCTTTCTTGAATGAACATGTGAAGAATATTTGAAGGGCAATTAGGTAATTATATGTGCATAACAATTTGATAACTGTAATTATGCAATAATGTTTAGTAAGTAGTAATAGATTTATTTAATATAAATTAAAGATGCTAACTGATCTAGTTGTTAAGTAAAAAATTACTTTGTTAAATGGTCAAGGTTCAAACTTTCTTATAAACATATTTTTTTTAATGAAAAAAGAGACCGCATGAGTAAAAAAGGAACTACAAAAGTTTGATACAGCTTCAATCAATTTAATTGAGACTTAACTTTATAATATGTAATAGATTTCAACTATTCTTTTTTTGCTTTTCTAAAATATCAAGTGTAATTTCTTTTCAGTTTTAATTTCTAAAATTTTATTTCCTCATGTTTAATTGAAGTTTAAAAAAAATGAGAGAGAGATTGACATCATGTCATTGTGATCGGGCAAACCGTAATACTTATATAATACAATGGTAAGAATAAAAATTTGTGGTATACAATTATTATTATTATAATGATGTTTAATTAAATGCTAATATTATATATATGTATATATATATACATGCTTACAAATAGTATTTTGCTTAAAAAAAATTTAAACAACACACTCATACCATCTAATCAAGTCCCAATTCTTTAGGCATATATAAGTTAAACAATTATAAAGTAAGATATTCAATAAGTAGTTAAAAACTAAGTTGTATTATGTTATTTAAAATTTTAAATTAAATTTCCTAAAAAATTTAACTAAGGAAATTGCATTTTGTCTTTCTAATATAAAATTATTAGTCCTTTTATTTACATACAAGTTTAATTTTACCAAAAACATGGGGGAAATAATAACAATAACAATAACAATAACAATAACAATAACAATAATAAAAAGAGCTACGAAATAGTTATAGTTTACCCTTAATCCTAAGATGTTATTTACCAGTAAATTAGAACTGAACCTACTTAAGAGAGCAATCTAAGATTCAAATCCCTGCACCATATTTGCATATATCTTTAATTGTGGCCTATATTCGATTTTTGGAGACTGAGTGTGAACATATGCATACACTTGGAAAAGAAGGATGATGCATTCCTTGAGAACCAATAAAGATACCAGCCTATTATTTGGTTCTTTACGGCCTAGTACAAGACTACTACTCGGTACTAAGAGGCCGAGTAAGGTATCGTCGATAAATAAACATTGTTCTCTATATCACGTATAAGTTATTTATGTAGAACTTGTTGAATTTTTAGAACTTTGTGTGCATGATACGTTTTATTTTATGAAAACAATTTCGCTATACCACACACAGTCCTCTAGTTTACATGTAAGTTTAATTATACTAGAAACTTAAGGTAAAATAATAAAGAAAAAAGTTACAAAATAGTTATCCTTTACCTGTAATCCTGCGATGATGTTTAGTAGTAAAATAAAATCTAGTTAAGAGAGCGATAATTAATATTTATTGCTATTCATCAAGAAAAGAAAAACAATTAATTACCTGCTTATTATTTTCTTGATTAAAATAAATATGAGACTTCAAGCACATAAAACACAATAAAACTTTAAATTCTACCCAGACTTTGGGCTTGAAATATTCTCACCTTATATCATTGTACCATGTTTGTGATTTAATTGTAATATTAAGAGCAACAATAAAGAACAAGAAAAATAAAAGGATATGTTATATTTAGCTACATAAAGAAAAGAATGTAATAATATCATGCTTAAATTCCAGAGTTACTTGTACTTTAATTAAAATAAAAATATAGTGATATAAGGGGCTTAAGGCAAAGACTTAGATCATTAATATTTTATTTAACTTTAAGGTCAAATACAAAGACATTTATTTGGGAACTACAAGTTCAAAATAACGAAAAACTTCAAGTCCAAAATAAAAATTAGAAAACTTTAATTAAAAAATTATAATTAGAGAACTTCAAGTCCCATAACAAAATATTGGTATTTTATAAATCTTCAAGTCTAAAACAATAATTATTAAATTCAAGTTTCAAAAGTATAAATCATTAAATTTTAGGTCCAAATTATTTATGTTGAACAACTATCTCTCTTCTTTGATTTATTTAAAGTCAATAATCTATAACGAAATATAACTTAAGAAAAACATATCTTAACAATTATATGGATGATATATAGAATATCTTTTAAAAATCTATGAACAATTAATAATAAATAAATAAATAAATAACTTATATCTATAAATATTACATATGGACATGACATGCACATACAAAATATTTATAATTAGCTAAAACAACATTCCACTTAGAATTGATATTGGATTGAATTTGTACCCGAATCCGATCCATTTAGTTGGATATGAATTGAGATTTATCGTCCGTATAACCAAATATGATCCGAACCCGTTTGGCCTTTGATTAACAAATCAGATGTGGATTTATGTCACTCCAATCTGTTTGCAATCCGATCCGGTCCAAGACACATTTATTCTTAAATTTATTATTATTTATATTTACTACATTATTATTAATACACTCATAGAAAGTAAATATAACTCAAAAATTATTAAATAAGTTTCTTTTTACAAGAAAAGAATAAATTGTTATTTATGTTAGCTTCGTTATTTTTTATATATTTACAAACTAATTATTATATAATTAAAATTTTAAATTGATCGAATATAATCCGATCTTAACAAATTCAGATATGAATCGATGTTTTGGTGACACATTGCATGATCCGATCCATATCCGATCCAAAATCTTTTTCAAATATGAATTTGAATTCACCTTGACAAGCCAAATTCCACTCCAGACTCTTGTCGTACAAGCAGCAATAGCAGCAAACTTCACCCCCCAACCCCCTCTTTTTGCTTCCTCCTCTTACTCTTCGTCTGTTGGTTTCCTCTTACTCTATCTGTTGGTTTGGATACAGTATCAAATTTCTCCAAACACTTTGGGTGAGTTTGCTTCAACCACTCAATGCATTCATCCCTATTCCTACAACGACGAAGCAACTGCTGTTCCACCAGCTTCTTTTGCTGCCACAAACATCCATCATCATACATACAATCACAATATATCATTACCACTTTCTTTCTTAAGCAAATTTCCACTTTAGAGAGAGAAACTTACCAATTCTCCAACGATCGGTCCTCCACCTTTAAAGTCTAGGACATTGATGATATCGTTCCCATTGAGGAGCGGTTTCATTTCCCAGATTTTCTCCAGATCTACAATCAATCCAAGACAAAAATCCTCATCAACAGCATGATTAGTCGATTACTGACCTTTTTATATATATGAAAAAGGAAAAAAGAAAGACACTGAACCAAACTTGAGTATTGGAATCGATATCAAGAATGGCATTCTTCAGGTCTCCATTTATGTAATGTATTTGAATTGCAAGCTGAACATAGAGAGCTGTTGAGGATATAGAATGGGAATCGAAGATTCGAGGAAAACTAAAGTACCTAGTTTTATAATTTTACTCTCGATGATCCTAAATAATGCTGCTCTTCTCTTGTCCAACTCAATTTGAGAATCTGCACTAGTACTAGAACCGACATCCATAGGGTATAACAACATCGAGAGCAACAGCGCAGCATGCCAAAATCCTTTAATTTCTTGTAGAAGCAACCCTATACAGAGAGAGAGAGAGAGAGAGAAGGCAAAGGCAATGATAATAAAATGTTAGCCTAGCCATGAGACTTATCAAAATGTAAGAAACCCCATTATACCATATGTCAATTTTTTTGTAACACCCACTTTTAGATTAAATTTTTTGACCAAATTTGGGGGAGATGATCTATTCATTAAAAATCTTGTCCGCCAAATCTGGTCAAAAGGTTCATTCAATTACCCCTTCAACTGAATGGTACTTTTTTCTAAAAGAAAGGAGTATCCTATTCAGTGAGGTACTGTGTGTATGTGTATATATATATATTACATGAAAAAGTTTATCTCCATATGTGCAGTCTTTTTGGGTACAATCGTTCCCCATTGCCTTCTAGCTCGAGAATACGGATATTAAATTTGTTCTTTTGATTTATTATGTAACCTATATAGCCTTCAGATAAAAGCTGCCAGCCAAAACTAGGAGTAGATACATCTAATTGCCATTAAAGTTGCGGGATGGGAGAAAATTCATTACCTGCCAACATTCTTAGTTTGTCACCTGAAAAGTCAGTAAGTTCCACTTTTGAACCAATTTCAGCTATTCTTATGTCCTCAGCAGATTTAATATGAGGAATCAAGGACATAAATTTCTCCGCTGCATTGTGCAGACTTACAACCTGCAAACTCAATGTATTGCAGTTACTCTTATAAAATGCCCAAGATTTGATTTGGAAGAGAATTACAGAGAAGACTAGTCAAGAAAACGACAATATTAGCAATGCATGTATTATGCAAGAAATGAGTCTAAATTTACCACTTCAGCATCGATGCATTTTAGCTTGAGAGAGTTACGAAAGATGTGAATGACCACCTGATTGTGCAGAGCAATGCAACCTTAATTATAAACATGAACCGGGATGTATTCAAATTTAAGATATAGCACAGATATGAGGATAATTGTAGTAAACATCGACCACAAAGGACTAAATCCACGCAAAAAACATTTATAAAATAATTAACTATGGGACGGACACAAGTGTATGTGATTTTTTTGTTCTACTCCCTCTTATTTATTATTTTACCAGATACTCTATGCCTAAGTACCGCGATCCAGCTCTTACGTACCCATTATGGGCACTTAACAGTCCCAACAGTGAAATTTTTTATTTTTTTTTAATATCCTAAATTCCTGATGTAGTATGAATTTGATGGTAACATAAGAAAATAACAACCAAAAAGGACAAAAATAATCATTTATTAAAAAGTGAACGTGATAATAAGTATCCAAGAGTACTGTCTGATGATCACTATCCGCGTCTGAGATGGATTTTGTCACCTATGTAGAAGCAACTGTACCTTCTGACGTGTTGATCTTTTACCAATTTGCCAATATTTGAAATAAGAATTCAATGGTTTTAAATCACCGAATCCAGCTCGGTGGAGAATTCGTGAAGATGCATACAGCTTTTGAAACATTTTGCAGGCTAGGAAACCCCTTTTTATGGGGAAGAACATGACCAATAGTCCCAGGACACCCCTTCATGTGTATTTCGCAAAACAACAACATCAACCGGCAACAACATAGAAATGCCAATAGAAATATAACCAAAAATTTATCGGCTAACAACACACTCTTTTATAATTTTCCTTTCTGGTTCACTAACACTCAGATACACTCACAGCCATATGGTACAATTAGGAGACTCGAGTACACAGAGAGTAGTTATTAACGTAACAAAGTGTCCATATAAGGAAGTAAAACAGGAGAAGATCCCGTATATATATATATATGAAAACAAGGCCAAACATATTATGACCAGTATGCATATACAGCAGGGCATAACTAGAAAAAGTAAGAATCGAGAGTTCATACACCATGGAATGCAGTTTATGATCCTTACAAGCATTTAGTATTTGTGAAAATAACATATCATAAGATACCGAGATTTGCTTATCTAAGTGAAAATGACACAGATCAGGTTCTCAGAGAAAACATGGGAACAGAGATTGGTTTACAAATGACGAATGAAGAGAAACCATGCTGACCCTGTTCTGGCTAATCTATGGCTGAAGATGGCATTGTCGGGAAGCAGAAAATTTTGACCGGGAATTTATAGCATCGATATTGCTGCTGGAAGCACACAAATTCCAAAGTACATCCAAAGAAACTAGAAAACAGATCATCAAAGTCCCTTAAACAAGAAAGTTAAATTGCAAGACTAGTATGTCTGTATATCTGGGTAACAACAATGAGTTAAAGGGCTAATAGCCAGATATTGTGATGGAAAAGAAAAATGAAGAAAATAAAAATACAGCAGCCAACCAAGTTAGGCACAAAGTATACAAAAAAGAAATGGCAACACAAAGAACAGTTCAAAAACAGATAGCAGCAGCTTCTGGGGTTGTACATAATCTAGAGAATGGTAGGACCATAGGTGTCAAAAGCACACCTACTCGCAAGGCGTAGTGTATGCACCTCTGTCCAGCATATGTCTAAACGGGGCACCTTACAATGTTCTGAAAAGTGCTAAGCGGAAGTCGGGCGGAAAGAGAGGACTTGGTGTCTAGAGCACCTAGGCAGGGACTAGGCCGCTAGGAGCCTTGGGCTAGGTGGCCAATTATTTACTTATCTATACTTAAAAATATAATACTACAAAAATACTAACTGCTGAAACACATGTGACTCTGTGTGTGTGTGTGTGTGTGAGAGAGAGAGAGAGAGAGAGTACCCTGCAATGGTTTGGCTAACTCAAACGAAAGCCCAGAGCCTATTTCTCTATTAGCAAGTATTTGCGTAAAAAAAAAGGAATGAAATAAATAAAATTCCTAATAATAAGCTAAGACGTGATCCACCAACCATGGGATTAAATTTATTTAAGACAAAACAGGCATTCACACTGCACAAAACACACACACAGAGGTTTGTTTAATAGAAGGATGTATTATTACCATTTCATCTTTCTTATCATTGCCCCTGCATACAATAGTCTTCCTAAATGGAAAGAGTAATGCTGCAATTAATAAGAGCCTCCTTTCCTCATCCTAAAACTCACGTGAGAGAGAGAGAGAGACAGAGACAGAGAGAATCAAAACCAAAAACTTCCATCAAAGCAAACATTTAGGCTCCGTTTGATAACTTGGAAAATGATAAGAAACGTACTTGATTTGTGTAAAAAGATGGAAAAATAAGTTGAGGACGAGATGCTCTCCATCTCATGCTATTTTTATGAGTAGATGTCCTTCATCCTTCATTAATTTTTGTGGAAAAATTTTCTCCCTCAACCACCAAAGAAAAATTTTCCATGAAAAAAGCCACAAAGGAAGAAGATATCTCACCACATGTCCCACCTTATTTTCCAACTTCTCACAAAAATCTACTATTTTTATTTTCATTTTCCATGCTGTTATCAAACAGACCCTAAACAATAATATAGTAAAGAACAATGCTTAAACATAAGCATATCAAATTATCAGGGGAGCTTGAATTGTCAAATAAATGATCATGTCTATTGCATACTCACATCGAACGCATAATCCTCAGCCTCAATTATCTGCATGATTCTCAGTGCATCACTCATGTATACAACACAGAGCCTACCAGTGTCATTAAAAACAATACTCAGTATAACACACAGGTACATCAATGAAACAGCAAAAATAAAGCTCCATAAAAGACGACAATTAAACTGGGCAAAATGTTCAGTCACCCTGCTACAGTGAAACTTAAAATGGGTTAAAGGTAAAATGACCTCTCTTCAGAAGCTGGAAGCTCTAGCTGATGAGGTACGCTGAAGATAACTGAAAATATCTGCACGTCCCAAATGTAGGTCATAGCTTGATCAGGATGCTTGCCAGATATCATGAGATATATCTGCGTAGTACGAAAAGAGTAAAGAATATCATTAAATAAAATAAGATAAAACTAACATTTAAAAAAAAATACTCTGGGAAAGCCAAGTCAAATGGCATTTCACCAAGCGATAGATTCAACATACTTCATGGCCAATACGGTCTCTCGTAATTTTTCGAGCAAGAGCAGCTTTCACATCATGGTCAGAAGCTGCAATTTTTAGGTCTTCATCTAGAATAAATCCGAATCTCACCCCTGAAAAATTGAAATCACGCAAAGATCAAAATTGACAAGCCAGTTCTGAGGGAAAAACCTAGGTTTACACACTATATTATGCAAGCTTTATAGACGTTGTAATTCTCTCTAGAATATAATAAAAAATTTCTTCTGTGTTCTATGACTTTGCAATACAACAGAATTCTTACGTCTCAGGCTTTTTTCTGTAAATCCTTGCAAAGTAGTATGACACTCAAGACTTGTACAAGAAGGGGAAATCCGTACAATATCAATCACAAACCCACACTCCATTTTCCTTAAAAGAAATTTTTGTTCCTAAACCAACAGTATCACCCCAGTTTACATCCATAATAAAAACATAAAAGCGCCAATTACAAATTCAATCAAAAAGATCTATCTCCTACCATGAATGCAGTCATTTCATCCAAACCATTGAAAACATAATCTCTCTCTAGAATAACCTAATTACATTCTAGGTGTTTGAAAGCCCTCCTATTCCTATATTTACATCCAGAGATTCATAAATTTAATTTAAGGGGACATTTCTTGACCATAGAAAAAATCAGACAGCAAAAATATCTCTTAAACTTTATTTCAGTTGGAAACAATAGCACCGAATGTGCAGAATTTGATTCAGTTGCACAAGCACAACTGTGCACATTTAAAAGCTCAGTTGCAACAGTATTCATTCCATAAGTCATTAGAAGCACTTGAGATACGATCCAAAGGAAAACTTAGTGGTCGAGTGGAAATTAATCTACTATGATTCCTCCAGGCTTGTTCGAAAAGTCATGCTAACCACATTTAGTGCGGTGTTCGAACAGAAGGTTACTAAATGTTCAACGTCCTCCTTCAAACATTAACTCAGAATCAGTTTCCAATTCTATTAATGTAGGATTGCCACCTTATAAATAGTTCCCTGAGATTTTTTTAATAATTCACTATCCACGTGAACCCTTTCAGTGTTTTCCTCTTCTTGTGCTAGAGAGATCCACAATCCATCTCGATCTTATTGGTAGGAAGAATGCTCTATTTACCACTGATGGTGAACAGGTTACTATTGCGTGCACGTGAAGGTTGGGTTATCTGGTCCAGTGTTATTAGGGATTTTTGTAAAGTGAGAGGCAGGAGCAGATAAAGTTTACAGATTGGGTTTAAGAAAATAATTAGTGCAGAACAATACCGAAACGAATAGCTCGAAGAACTCGTAGAGGATCATCCAAAAACGTCTGCTTGGGAGGTAAAGGTGTTGCTATTCTTCTAGACCTCAAATCTTCAATGCCTGCATTTTGTTGGAAGAAAAATTGCAAGATCAGTGTTAAAGTTGAAGCAAAATATCTCTACAGATTCCGAGGGCTGATTCAATCTATGAAAATATGTATATAGGAGCAAAAGAAGACTTATACCAACCTCTTCCAGTAAAATCTTCAACTGAACCCGTATTAATATTGTAGAACAAGCTATGATGAGAGAAGGTGTATTACAATATGGACAATCAGTGAAATTTTAACCCAACAAAATGTTTTATAAAAAAGGCTCTTGATGCAAATAATCAGGTAATTCAATTTTTAATTAAAAATAATAATAATAATAATAATATGCTCTAACCCCCACCCCAGGAAATACATAAACACACACACAGACATACATATAATACTGGAGAATCACTACATAACAATGAAGCTATTGTTCTCTTTCTACTAAATGTAATACTATAACACAACCAGCAAACCATAAATGGCAAAGAAAGAATCACCTATTAATGGTTAAATCCCTTCTATATGCATCTTCTTCTGCAGTGCCAAATCTCTGTAATACAAAAAGTAAAAAGTGTCGTATGTTCCAGACATCCTTAATTAAGTTGGTAATGAACTAGTAAGTATGAAAGCAAATGGAGTTATTAAAAGCCAAAGCAAGGAAAAGGTTGTAAAAAAATTACAAGAAATGCAAATAATGATTAAAAATGAAAAATCCATGAGGGAAAAAATGTTAAAAGTTTGCAAACAAATTTTTTATCTCAGATTTGGGTTTTTGAGTCTCTAGATTATTCATCTCCATCGGCACCCCTCCCTTGTTGATATTATTTTTCTTTGATGTATTATAACATTACTGTAATGGATACAAATACAGGTACCCGGTACAATACAGCAAGAACACTGAGATGCCAAAAAAAAATAGGACGCAGCTCGGAAAGGGATACAGTACATAAACTAGAATACTCTTATATATATATATATATGTCATTACATTAATTAGACAATGAGACTACTACAACATCCGTGAATGCTGAGTCTAAAATATAAATTGAAGATAGTCGATTGTGACATGTGGTGTGAGGTAAGGCGATGGCAAAGTCATCGCGCAACAAAATTCATTTCATTTTGTTGTTTTTTTCTTATTATTTATTTTTATATTTTCTTTATAAGAAGCAAATTAATATTAAAACAACAAAAAGATTACAACAGATAAAACCAGATTGGATAATGGACAAGAAATCCACTGATGCAATCAAGTACAAAGAACCCAAAGCAAGTCAGAGATCAAAGAGAAACTAGCTAAAGAGAAAAGACACCAAAAAAGCAATGACAATGACTCATCCAGCCACATGAGCACGATTTTGATTGAACAAATAAAATCAGAGCGATCAAACAAGTTGGAAGCTGCTGCCCAAACTCCAATCAAAGGTGAACATTTTTTTTTATTTTTTTATTTTTTGATCAGAGACAACTGCTTTTATTGATATGAATCATAAAAAGCAAGTACACAAGTGCAGATACAAAGCCAATAGAAGAGATGGTCGACCAGAGGTCCAAACAAGCAACGACTAGAAAAACATCAGCTAACAGAAGTCCTATCAAACAACAATAAAACAAGTAAAATCAAAATCTGCCTGAACCAGACAGAGCATCCCCCAATGATTTATGAAAGCAAGCAGCACTGCCCCCCAATTGTTAGAAATCTCTGAGATTGATAAGTTTCCAAATAAATTGGATGTGCTGGCCCAAAGTGATGCAACCATCTTTATTTTTCTCCACACCTCTTCCAAGTCTGCATACTTATCCTCAAACACACTTGCATTTCTTTCTTGCCACAATGACCACACCACTGCCATAGAGCAACATCTCCATAAGATTTTGGCCTTCCTTATGTTGCCACTGAATTGCCAAACAATGCATAAAAATTCATTCCAATGCTTAGGTAAAGCCCCAAAAACTTCAAATATTAATCTAGCTTTGTTCCAAAACAGTTGAGCAAAATTACAATGTAACAGAATGTGATCTATTGATTCACTATCCTTTTTGCAAAGTATACACTAAGAAGCGGAAATAGCACAAGATTCTGATTGAAGAAAGTCACACGTGTTGACTCCTCTCGAAGATGCCAACCAAGCAAACACTTTTAAGTTTGGGAGGAATAGCTACCTTCTAAATCATTTCGTACGGCACAACAGGAACATCCTCCGAGGAGTGGACAAGCAAATCAAAGAAGGATTTACATGAGAAATACTATAAATTCTAGGATAAGCAGAAGCAAGTGATCTAGATCCAATCCAATGACCTTCCCAAAATCAAATGATATTCCCCGTGCCCACCTTAGGTCTAATAAAAGTGTTGAAAGACTCAATGCCCTTAGAAATTGCTTTCCAAGGGTTGCGAAGAGACCCTCTTATCACCACGTTTGTGTCCCAACTCTCAACCATTCATCTCCAAAGCCACTTACCCAATAGTGCCTCATTCTCTTTTGCTAGGTTGCCAATACCCAAACCCCCCATGATTTTTATAATTTTATTGCATATCGAAATGGGCATTTTAAAGAGGGAGAGGTAATAACTGGGCAAACTTTCAAGAACTCCAGAAAATGATCAAAGCTACTGCTCCTTCCCTTAAAAACTCTTTGATTTCTCTCGTTCCACACTAGCCAACTCTAACCAACTCTTTGGGAACACCCCTATAACACCATACTGAACATCAATCTAGCCCAAACTCCTCTAGAGAAGGTACAATGAATTCAGTTTATTTGCCTTTAAGTGGAATACTTGGTGGTAATTTTTAATCAAGAATGTGAGATTTTGTTAACTTTGATTAGGTCAAATATATATGGGCATACTGCTCTTTTAGCCATAATATTCACATCATCCACAAAAATCTAACAGAAAGAGAGATCACTGTAATTTACTATAACACGGGGGAGGTGTTTGCAATAAATTTAAAACACAGAAGGTTACTATAATAATTCTTACAAATAAATACAACACACCCAAATGGATGAGACTCAGAATGTGGTCAATAGGTTTTGACTTTGCATCGTCTTTGAAGAAAAACATCTCTTGTACTTGGGCACCTTTTCCGCTAGTTGAGTAAATAGACTAAAATAAAGCTTTAGGACGACTCGTCGATGGCAATTACTTGTGACACTTTTCCATAACGTATATCATATCTATTCCAATGAAGGGTGGGTATTGTGTTGCTGAACTACTCGAGAGACTTTGCCTTCCATCTTTTTATAATTCATCATTTAGGATAGGTCTTGGTGTAAATTTTATGGACTTCATCCAATAAAATTAAACGCTCATAAATATACATAAATTAGAATAGAGCTTCTTCAGATCAGTAAATATTAAATTAAGTGCGTACCACCATAGGAATGCGGCTATTTTCACTGTAGTCTTCGGATCTTAAGTTGACAAAATCCATTTCTATACCATCTATGTGCATCTTTGCTGTTTCCAAGTGTTTTGATTGTTCAGGATTGCTGCAATGTTAAAGGATGGCATATGATTAGTTATTATAATTTGTCATAAGCCTACAAAGACATGAAAAAACAGCAGCATTAGAAAACTTGATGGTGAACAATAAGGCATTTAATCTTCGATGTAAAAAGGATTAAGGAAGAGACATAGGATGGGTGAACTGTAAGATTGGTCTACGAAAAAGATGCAAGCTGGTCTAGGAAGTTTCTGAATCTAGCTTTGTCCTTTTCAGAACAACATCAAATTTATTTGATAGAGGCTTTCTTAGTTTAAAGATTCAACTAATGCTTCTTCAGATAAACCAAAGGCATATCAATCAGCTCTGACTTTAAAAGAGGGAACTCAGTCAACTTGTAATCAATGCAATGCAATAAATATCTTTGCAAACCAAATAAAATCATAATCATGTCAGAACTAGGTGGCAGGTGCATACCTCCAGCAGCAATAAGATTAAAAAACAAAAGTATCACTTTCCAATACATCATAAAGTGAACTTTCTCTTTTAACTTGGAGCAACACCAACAAAAAAATGAACAAATGTCTAGACACTTTTAGTAAAGTCTCACTTTTTGTAGCATATCGTATTGTTATTTTCATGTTTTTAGATATTGCGAGTTTGGTCATAGGAGGCATTAGTTGTCTTTTGTACAACACATAAGTAAGGGATCTCACAGATTTAGAAATTTATCGTGGTTTGTCTGTTATCTATGTTGGTATATTTAAGCTTTTATTATTGAAGCTAGTGACAGCTTAAGCCTTTAAGGGCCAAATGGGTAATTTACGCTTAACATAAATACAAAAATGACATGAAACGGACTTTTACTTGATCTTTGACAAGGAATACACATAACATATGTTTGACAAAAATTATCATGGGAACAAGTTCGTCTTCAAAGTATTGTTTCCTTCCAATATTTTTCTAGTGGAGCTTCCCTCATTTCTTCCTTTCAGCATTTTCCTCTTCTTGTGCAGGAGAAATCCACAATCCATCTCAATCTTAGTGGTAGGAGAGTGCTCTATCTACCGCTGATGGTGAACAGGTTATTATTGCGTGTGGGGGTTGGCTTACCTGGTCCAGTGCTATTAGGGATTTCCATATAGCGAGAGATAAGAGCATATAAAGTTTACAAATTGGGTAAAGAACATAATTAGAGCAGCACAATACCGAAACGAAGAGCTTGAAGAACTCGTAGGGGATCATCCAAATGGCTAATCTACGCTTACGATGGTCTACATAATTAATTGAGCTAAATATGAGTTTATGGGCTAAAATGAAGCTAGCGACAGCTTAGGCCTTTATGGGCCAAACGGGTAATTTATGCTTAACATAAATACAAAAATTACATGAAACAGACTTTTACTTGGGCCATGCCATTTGCGACCCACAGACACACCATTTGATCTTTGACAAGGAATATGCTTAACATATGTTTGTCAAAACCAGATTTTTTTATTAGCTTTCAAATTATTATATTCTATAAAAAGGATGAAGAGAGAGAGAGAGTTGATGTAAAATTAGCATGTATTTCATATGTCCATTTTACAAATAATGCAATATCTTCACAAGCATTGAAGCACCACCTTTTATACATTGTGCCTACGCGCGTGGTGTAAAAGGGACGTCCTTGGTATATATGTGGGTGCTATGAACCTAACTAACAACTTGGGCTAGCAATTTTGGGAGAACCCGGCTGGTTACAATAGAAAAAACAAAAAACAAAAAAAAGAGGGAGATCAAGGCCAAAGGCTCCCCCACTCCTGTATAACCATTTTCCCACCAAAGAAATGTTTTGTATGTACAAACTTTTCTAATGCCCAAACCTCCCTCAACTAGATGCTGAGAAACTGGACTTCAACTACACAAATGATCCCTTGAAGCCAAACCATAAGAAATTCCTATCAACATCACCATAATCCTCTTTCCCAAACTAGAAGGATTTTAAGGAGAAAAAGGTCAAACACGGGGAGCCTACACAAGCAAGAAAGGAAAGAAAACATTTCTTCCATCTAATCAACTAAAAATTCTCACTACTACAGAATCCCAAAGGAGTTAAGCCTAGGATTAACCGGTGATTTCAGGTAGTGCTTTTTATGAGGAAAGGTGCATAAGTTTTAGCGAAGTGCACACCATACGAACAAAAAATCTGACATGAAAGTGGTATTTCTCATAAAAGGCTGTTGAAATCATCTATCTCAACCGGCGTTTTTTAGAAAAAGGACGCTTTACTCAATTGATAGAGTCCTGGAAAAAATATATATTATTGCTTCTAAGCTCAATCTCTACCTCGAACCTCGGTCTTTTAAATCTACCTATGCTGCTCAAGTTTGCTTCTTATACGTTTGTTGCTTAACAACCCATATTTTTTCCATGACTGATGGATTGGACTGCTGTATTATCTCCAACTTCACCCTTTTAGGTTTTTCGTTTAATTGGTTTTGTCTCATTAGAATTGATGCTTTCAATAATAATGTTGATGCATTTTTCCCTCTTTCTTCAGATTTTTTTCCCATTAAGAGTATTACGTGTTCGAGAATATGTGTGTGTTGAATTGGTTTTACGAATATCATGAAATTTTAGATTCTTTTTTTAACAAAGAAAAAAGGGAAGGCCTAAGTCTCAAAGACATGCATAATAAGACCAAGAAGTTCTTAAAACACAACACACAACAATAAAGGAAAATGGAAGAACTGTCACACAGAAAGTTATACAAAAAAATACAGGGAAAAAGAGAAAGACATATACCGTAGGATTTGGTTAATCTTCTGTTTTTCTTTCCCCAAAGATGATAAGTACTCATTTAATTTTTCAGTGAATTCTGTGCCCAACATGTTGTCAAGGGCAATATCAATATCATTACATGGTTGCCCTAGAAGCTGCATTGAGAATGATCCATATCAGATGCAATGAAATAGACGAAAACAGTTAAACTAATAATCAAGTGCAACAGGAAAAAAATGTAATTTAAATACCTAATCTCATTCTGTATCAACTGAGAATTACCTCTACCAAAGTTAAACATAACTATTTTCTTCATTCTTACTCACAAAATAATAGTCCTCAAAAACTTCTCCAGGAAAAAAATTATGTTCTCCAAGTCTCCATTTATCTCCAGCGCTTCACTTTGATATTACTTATCTTATGAAGAGAAGCATTCCATAGTATGGCACTATAAAATGGACGAAAATGAACAATAGTTTCAACTATAGGGAAAGTAAAATCCTTACTCAACTGTGATTGTATGATGAATGCCATACTAATATTAATTCTAATTTCCAGTTCTAAGATCCGGGCAGACTCTTTAACTCTTTCCGGAGGTTTCCTTACCGTTCCCGCTACAGGACTCCTTGGGGGCTGCCGTCCCCCTAGCCATCCACTGTGTCACGGGGTGCCTTCCAACAGCACTCGTGACCGACACCGACAACACTTCATCAGCACCGTGCTTGCGCCCGAGCGCAGCACGGCCCAACAGGCAATGATCGATTGCGCTTCATCAGCACCGTGCACGCGCCCGAGCGCAGCACAGCATCTAGTTTTATTATTCTGTTTAGGTTTCCCTTATGTAAATATTGTTGTTTCCATGTAACTAGATTTAGGAATTTTCCTTGTAATTGCATTTCATTTCCTTTGTAATAGTTTTCTTGTAACTTGTAAGACCCAACGTGCACTGCTACCACTCTGGTATTTTCATTAAGTGGTTATATGTGGGGATAAGACTATCTGCCTCACACCCGAGTTGCCTACCAGTGCACGTTGTTTAGCACTTGCTTTCAAGCTCTTACTTTCTTTCGAATTGTAATAGCTTTCCATGTAATCTAATTTCCTTGCAATGAAGTAATCTCAATTTGCGCTCACGCTCTCTTTCAAATTACTGTTGTTGCATGTTGTTCACTGATTGTTAATAAAATTCGATCACATTCAACCGTGCTATCGGTTAGCCCGGTCGTTCACGCGGCCTCCTTTGTGCCATCAAAGGACGCCCCGTGACACACTGCCACTACAGCCCCTAGCTCCCTCCACTCCCAGGCGCAACTGACTGCTTCGCCTAACTCGGATTCGAATTGATACTAGTCTTTCTGCATTCTCAGGTCTGTCATTGCCTGCCAAGAGTGGACGGATTGGCTGCCGTGGGCCCACTAAACCCTAGCCCCTTGGGGCCTGGGGAGGCAACCTTAAAGGCGTAAGCAACTTTCTATCAACTCAAGGCAGGAAATGCGCATAGCCAAGATGGAATTGGCACTAGTAGACCACTACTCGATGGTGGAACACAGGACTTGTAGTAGATGACTAGTCTGTCTTCAACCAATTATCATATATAGAGATTCGTGTTATTGCGTAGAGAAATGGCCACTAAGAGAATGATCACTTTGACATAGCTTTTCAATCAACAAAGCGGCGGGACTAATGAGCCTACATAGCACTCAGGTTTCCAATCATCTATAATATGGAAAATGCACGTTAATAAGGTCACCTTGAAGGAAGATAGGCATGTTCACTAAAAACATTTGTTTGAGACCTTCTAACCACCTTGATATAGAGACCTAAGTGGAACCCAAGGGAAATATTGTTAAAAGGCCTTAGGAATAACGCGAGTGTATCCAAAACTTGGGCTGATTTTTTTTCCGTTTATTTTAACTAGATTTGTGTGCAAACGGAATGCGTGTGTAGTTCAGTTATATATAATTTGAATAGAAAACGCTACAAAAAATTAAAAATGATAAGTGGCATAGTTGTTTAGAGCTACACTATCCTTGCTGACAGTGAAAGTTCGAATCTTGTTGCTTACGCTATAATATAAATATTTTTGTGAAATAAAAAAGCCCACAAGGGCAAAATTGGAAAACCAAAAACCAGATACTGCTTCAACAAAAACCGAAATGCCTTCCGGCTTTATATAATAGTGTATTATTGATACAATAATACTAATAATCAAATTTAGCTGTTACAAAGGCACAAGAGTTCTCCAAACAAACATTTCACATAATTCAAACACAAACAGAAAATTTTTACATAAAGCGGCCAAAGCACCATCTTTTAGAATACCGCTCAAGGAGTGCATAGCCATCTCCATCTGGTGGTGTAAGCAGACTTCGTTAAACCACTAATATTATATTTATGATTTCATACTCGATTCCAATTATTTTGACCTCAATTGCATGAGTACGTAAACCAAGTGTGTAGCTATTGTTAAAGGAATAAAAGAAAAAAAAAGTTTTAAATAGCTAATCCAAACCCTCTAGAAATGTTTTCTCAATGTATATTTCTATGGAAAATTACTGCTTATGCATGTTATTAAACAGGTAGTTACAATTTATGTACCATATATCAATAAGGTGTGTCTGTTTACAAAATCAAAAGTATGTAAACATAATAAATAAGGTGGTGAATTTTATGTATGAAAGTTGTGTTTGAAATTCTGTTAATGCAATACCATTATAAATACAAGAGAACCCAACAAAAATGCAAAAAGTGTAACAAACCTTGTCACGAACCCAGCCACCGACTACTTGAATCTGAGTTTGCAGACTGAAGCAACCAACAACTTGAAGCAAAAGTTCAAATATCTGGCTCTCCTTGTCCGCTAGATCAATCTTTTCTTTCAATTGAAAGGTAGGTGGTGATGTTGTTGTAGTCATCGTCCTTGCACTGTAACAAATAACAACCTCAAACCATTAGAAAGTTTGACTTGAAGGATTAATGATTTGCGCTTCTCAATACTCCCTCCATCAAAATCATTTTTGTATATGGATATCAATGTTTTAAAATTCGAGAGGCGTATTTGAGGCGTAAGACTCAGTTTTAGAAAAAAAGAAAATTATAAAATAATAAACCAACACAAAGTTCAACTTAATAATGCAAAAAGTTAAACAAAAACTAGAACAAAATCATCAAAAGTCATCACATGGTTCGTCATCAAACAACACAAACCAAGTGTGTCTTCAAACAGAAAGTTATCACAAGCACAAAACAAGTAGCAGAATCAAGTTCCCCTATGAAAAAAATATGAACAATATTGATCTAAAAGTGATCTGTTTTTGTACCCTAGGTCCTTAACAACATATGAAAAAAATTACAAATCTAAAATTAAATTCATTGATATGTTGTTTTTGTTTTTTGTTTTTTTTTTTTTTTTTGATAGGAAACAGAAACTTTTATTAAAAAGCCAAAAGGAAAAATACAGCTACATCAACGAGATAGTTAGAGAACAGAGGATAAGACATCCACCGAAAGCTCTAACGACCTGAACAAGAACAAACAGCAGCCAACAAGGGACAAAACAAACAGACCAATCAACCCCCTACAACACTAAAACAATCTAAAGAGAACAAAAACCGATCTGAAATATCAAAAATCCCCAAGGCTTTTGCCCACTGCCCAACCAAAAAACAAGAAAATTCCCAAATATCCACCAGATCAATATTTCTATCTTCAAATATCTTCCGGTGGTGCTCAGACTAGATCAGCCACGCTACAGCCAAAATAGAGAATCGCCACAACTGCTTGATTTTCTTGCTATTCTGCTTGAAACACCATTTAATTACAATCTGAAGCATTTAATGTTGCTTGATATTGACCAACTTTTTAATCGTGTGGCTGTTGGTGGTTCCAACAAATCCAGCGGTGTAGAATTTATCTAGGTCAATTTCTTTTTTGTTTATTTTTTCACTATGAACTACGGCCCAAAACACTCTCTCTCTCTCTCTCTAAAGTTCTGACTTTTTTTCACAGAACTCTCTTTCCTAATCTTCAAAAATATCCCGTCTCGCTTTCTCTCTCTCTCTCTAAATCCCTCCCTAAAATTTTCTTCTCTTCACAAAACTCTCCCCCTAATTTTTAACCTGCTCATTTTTTTATTTCTTTACATTTTCCCTCTTTACATTGTTTTAGTGGTTGTTGACACTATTTCGTTGGATTCGGTTGTGTGGATTTTATGGGTGGGGTTATGGTGGGGTGGGGATCTTCAAGTGTGGCGTGGTGGAGGCTGTAAATTTCTTGGGTTTTGATGGTTGGGTTTTCAGCCAAAGGATTTTGTGTCGGTTAATGTGTTTTGGGGGATTTTTTCTGCTAGATTAATTTTTGAATTTAAAGATCCTCATTCTGATTCTAAAAAATTCAGATGATTTTTGTTTTTAAAAGAACCTTTTACATTGTCTGACTAGCTGCACTGCACTGCACAGAGGATAATAACTCGACACGACCCGTGTATTAAACATGTTCGTCGTCCCCAATTCTAATTTTTTTTTTATAGGAAACCAAACTGAAATATATTAATAATGAAAAAAAAGGTACAAGGCAAATAATGCTAAAATGACAGAGGATAAGGCATCCACTGATATTACATCCTTATACCAAAATCTAAACACTAGAAAAATCCAAATAAGGGGCCAACAGACAGAACTATACACACACCAATTTTGGAACATGCTCCCCTATATCATCAATCTTGCCACTCTTTCCTTTGAAAATCCTTTGATTTCTTTGTTTCCATAGCAGCCAAGCCATTGCTAGCGAAGCAAATCTCCACAACATTTTAGACTTCTAACAATTCCAGAGGAAACTCCACTTAATGATGCTGAAAGCTGACCCATCTTTTGGGGAAAACCACCACTAACCCAAACTGAGCCATCAACTTAGCCCATATTGCATTAGAGAAGCTGCAGTGAAGCAAGATATGATCAATGTTTTCTTCGTCCTCCTTACAAAGACTGCCCCAAGACAGGGACAAACACATATATGGTCTTCTCAATTGAACCATGTTGCAAGTATTCACTTTCCCCAAAGAGGCAAGCCAAGCAAAAGCTTTAACATTAGAAGGAAATCCACTTTTCCATATCACATTGAATTGAGGAAATAGAGGAACGGAGGACAATTTCAATAGATTTTCAAAGTAGGATTTGCAGGAAACAAACCGGAAGAGTGCCCCACCCAAACTCTTTTGTCTGGAATATTAATGTCTAACCTAAGACTCTCAATGATATTCAATGATAAGATGAAATCCTCACAATCCCTCTCACTAAAATTCCTCGAAAATTCCAACACCCATTAATGATTAAAATAAGAGGATCAAGAAAGAACATATTGGATTAGCATGTTACGATTTTTAGTTAGACGATATAAACGAGGAAAAGTTGCTTTTAGAGGATATTCACCCACCCATCTATCTTCCCAAAATTGAATCCTATCCCCTTTTCCCACAATGAACTTAGGGTGTGTTTGGATGCATAGTTTTAGAATTCTATTAGAATTGTAATTCTATAGTATTACAATTCCAAGAATTGCAATACTATTGAATTGCAATACCATTGTTTGGATTGTATATAGTTTTCATTTGAAATTCTAATAGAATTCAAAATTTATTTATTTGGCTAAATTGTAAAATTCATTTGAAATTTCAAATAAACAATAAGGCGGTGATAGCTGAGATTCATTTAATATATATACTTTGTATACATATATGTATATATATATTATATTTATTGTGTATGTACATTTATGTAATATATATACTTGTATATGTAAAAGTCTTTTATAAAGAGAAAGATTAAATAGGTGAGGTGGGGGGTTGCAAGTGTACATATGTAATTTATATATATATGTATGTGTGTGTGTAGCTACTTTTTTTTTCTTCCTGAAACAGAGGGCATTGTGAGCTTGTGAAGGCTTGCTTTTGTGGGGGGGGGGGGGGGGGGGGCGGTGGTAGGTTTGCTGTTGCTGGAGTGGGGTGAGGTGGGGGTGTATGAGGGTGGGGGTGATATGAGTGGTGATGGTGAATTATTATTATTTATTAATATTATTTTTTCAATTCAATAAAAATTGGAATTAGAAAACTCTACTATTTTTATGGAATTCAATCCTTTATAATTTGTGGTTTTAGAATTCTAGTAGAATTCCAAAACTATACCTTTTAACATGTCCAAACAATAGAATTTTAAAACCATCCCCCAATTCCAATTCTATAGTGTGGAATTGGGGTTGCCAAACACACCCTTAGTGTTTCACAAAATTGTCCCATCCTGTGCTTATAGATTATCATAGGGAAGCATTAATAACCACATTGTATCCCATCCATTTGGCTGAATGCCGTATTTCCTTGCTATAATAGAATGCCAAAGTGAATTATGTCCCATACTTCCATGGGAAATCTCCACAACCACTTATCGAATTCCCAATTCTAATTTGACCCATACCATGCTAACCTGACACCCTAACCTGTTACTTCCAATTGAGTTAGCAAGTTGTTTTGAAGTTTATATAGTGTAGTCATGTATGACACATAGTTCAAAATATAAAAGAGGTCAAAGTATTGGATTAGCGAGGTCATATTAAAGTTGGGTAAAATTTTCACATACCAATATTTTGTCTTACAATGTTAATCAAACATAGTCATGCATTTTCCAGCAGACTAAACCCTTTTGCAACATTTATAGATAATTAAACAAAGTACAGCATTGCTTTTCCGATATTTCCAATAGTGCGAGAGGCACGGGCACACTCTAGTATGAATAAAAAACCAACACATTGTAATCCTGTTCTAAAATATGCCTCCCTCAATGTACAAACACCAAAATCAATCACACATTGTCTATATACACTATATATACAGTACGAAATACTAGAAAACAACTTAAAATCGAGTGCAAAGGGCCGTGATTATGTATTCTGAAATTCCAAGTTCTAGTATAGGAGGAGTATTAAAAAAAAAACTATCCAAGTAAAGATTCAAAACCATCGGATTTTGTGAGGGGCTTACCGGAGAGAAGACCAGAGACGATAGTGCAGAGAGAGAGATTCCGACGGAGAACTGGAGGACCGGCGGCCGACTGGAGAAGAGAGGAGACGGAGGACCGGAGGGAGAGACTGAGGGTTTTTGAGAGAATGAGGGTTTTGAGCGTTTTGAGATCAATCGATTGTCCCAAAACAAAATAGAAAAAGTTTTAATTCAATCACATAAATCTACTGTTTAATATCTTTATTTTATATTTTAATTAAATTAAATTAAATTAAATATATGTGGATAATATATATATCATAAATTAAATATATGTGGATAATATATATATCATAACTCGTAAGTAATTTAATAAATTAATATTTATAAGACTTCATCTTTTATATTATTATTATTATATAAGTAAAATGGAGGAAGTTCTTCCACTAATGCATAATTAATATGTAATTAATGCAATTAATTTGCTTTTTATGTTTTTTTCCAACTTTGCACCATAATTACACCATTTGACCTATTTATTGAGTTTATATTTATAAAATGGGAGAAGTGAAAGTATTGATGCACTTTTTTTTTATAATTAATTATGCAATAAATAACACACTTAATATCATTCTTTAATAAATAATAGAATTATAATTATTATATATACTTACTTACTATATAGTGTTATGGAGGAAGTAGATACATTAATTATTTTTCTTATATTTTTAATTGTAGTAACATTAACTACTTATTAATTGATTTTTTATATTCTTAATGCATAATAAAATAATTATTATTATTATAATATTGGAAGTAGCATAATTTATTATACTATTTTTTTAAAATGTGTTAAATTAATAGTATTATTTTTAGTTTGTCATAGCAAATGAGTTATATTATCAACCATTAATTAGATTGAAATTAATATTTTCTTGAAAATAATAAAGTAAAAGCTGTAAAATTCATTTTAAACGGAAACAATATATATTTTATTCTCCTACACAACATATTAAAACCAATTATTTGTCAAACCTATATTAAGACAAACACTACTAAAATTGCATTTTTATCAAACATCCGTGCATCGCACGGGTTGTTAACTAGTTTATGCATTAATATTGTAGAAATCAATCAATTATTATTATATATTATAAAATCAAATCTTAATTCAATCAATGTCCAGGAAAAAAAAGTCTTAATTTAATTGTATAAATCTACTGTTTAATTATTAGACCACTTAATATCTTTATTTTATATTTTAATTTTAATTAGCTATATCTGAATAATACATATACCACATGTATAAGTAGCTTAATAAATTAATAAATAAAGTGATAAGTTAATTAATAGACTATAAAAAATATAGGATTTCATTCATGCGCTAATATATTAGAAACTCGATGAAATAATAATCTTTCTAAATTTATAAAATAATTTTTTTTATAAGGTCATCTTAAGCCCATCAGTTACATAAATTAATAATTCATATTTTCAAACTTAGTATCATATCTTATCAAAATATGGGTATAATATTGTTTACTTTTTTTTTGAAATTTATATTTGCCTGAATTAATATCGTTCTCCAACTAAGTTGGAAGTTGAATTTTACATAAACCCACTTTTTGTAATACATTTTGAGTAACAGTGATGTTTATTCTTGTACTAACAAAAGACTTTTTGCATTTCACCACTCTTTATTACTTTTTTTTATATCTTTGAGATAGGAAGCCATTGGAATAGAAATGTAAAAAATAATATAATCTTTGTCATGTAATAATAATAATAATAATAATAATAATAATAATAATAAGAAGAAGAAGAAGAAGAAGAAGAAGAAGAAGAAGAAGAAGAAGAAGAAGAAGAAGAAGAAGAGAAATGATATATATATATATAAAGAAAACATAAAATTGCTTAATTAAATTTATAGTAAATAAAAATTTAGGGAATACCAATATCACATTATTAGAAACATAAAATTTTCAAATCATTTATCAAATGATAATATAATTTATTTCATTAAGTTTAAAGGAAATAAAATTTAAGGAAAATAAAGAAAACAATATTGGAAACACAATTTTTTTAGTAAATTAATAAATTATTTACTTATCGATAAATTAATAATTTATCTATAAATTAAAATTTTATTTAATTAATAAAATTGCTCGGTCCCAACCTTATTAATTTATAGAGTTTTTACCATAATTATATTTGGAAAAAAAAATCTCCAAAATTATTTTTATTGGATGGAATTACAATTATAAATCTTTCAATTGCAATTTTAAAATTACAAATCTAATACTCTGATAGGATAAAAACCGGATATGATAAAAGTCGGAATTAGTCGGATTGGAATTATGTGAGATAGGATAGGAATCAGTCGGATAAAAATTAAGCGGGATCGGACATGATAAGGATTAGTCGGATAAATATTTAATAAACTTTGCATTTGATAGAGTTTCATATTACAAGTCCAGATATTATATAATATAACTTGCTTGTGACTCCCCGAATCCCGTTCTGAGATTATCACCTCCGAGACCCGATTAATCACGAATGCCGTGCACAACGGCAGTTTGAAATAATCAATCTATAACTTTTAAAAACATTTTCATAAATAAAATGTGATTCCACTAAAAATTCCGTTTTACAAAATCCCGACATGTGGAGTTTAGTTAAATAAAAACTAAACCTGTAAGATTTACAAAGCACATTTTCACAATTACAATCACATCCAACTCCACACACACACACACACACACACACATATATATATATAAACCATTTATACAAATCCAGAATCCATCACCCAAAATAGTTTTAAAGTCCATACATACAATTAATTTAACATAACAAAAGATTATACGGCATGGTCCTTTGTCTAAGGACCAGGAGGTTCTATGGACATTAGAGACTTCTAGATGATACACGAGCTCCAATTCCCAAAGCCTATCCTGCAAAACTGTTTAAAAAACAGGATAAACCAAATCCGGGCTTAGTGGGAACTATATAATTAAGTTTTGATATATGAAAATACACGTTGCAAACACACATGCGTGCATATTTATATATAAAGTAAATACTTTACTTTAATGCATTACTTGGAAATCATGCAATACAATGCAATCAATATACACAAGTGCATGCGAACCTCGCTAAGATTCCTATCCTAGCCGCCAGAAATCATCTACCCGACTACTCGATCTCTCCTCTAACCATTTCATAAGATAAACCTCAAGGAATTTTCACAACTCAAAGAGATCGCTAGTGTAAATTCACCCCGTATCAAATCCTCGCTTCCAAAGGTTTGACATGCTACGGACTATCCACTCTCAAGTGCAACCCCACGCTCTACTACGCAACGTAACTATTGGCCAAGTATTTATTATTTCCTCTTTAATTATAGTGTGTTATATATTCCATACTTGGCCGTCTAGAAGGCTCTATTACTGGCTTATCTTTCTAACGCGTCACACCACGCTATCCTCTAATCTAGCTATTACATTAGCTATAATTTTTACTCCAATTATTAGTGCTTTAAGTTCATTATGATCCGGCTAACAAGTCTCGTGAACCACATGTACGCTCACGCCCGTATCCCTTCTCTAAGGTTTAATAGTTATTATCTCTTTCTACTTTATATGTTAATAAATTATGAAAGGCTTGATAGTTCTCTACGTGTACTCTGTTCTATCTAATAGTGTCCGCTTAAGTTCGTACATCATTTATATCATAGCTGAGGCAACATATACAAATTAATACGAGACATGGTACGATATAATAATAATAACAGCGTAATTACAATCTCACAATAACTCTCGTATCACTTCTTCAACATAATGCCTCAGTTTCACCCCGCGGTCAGTACATCCAGGCCCAGAACAACAGATCCCGAAAGGTCCAAGGCTCTTATCCATGTCTCCTCCGAGTGGGGAGTGGCTCAGGGACTTGGTTTTTCAAGTAGATCATTTGCAGATAACCCATGCATGACATTTTCCCAAGGACGACACTCCGAATAATTAACGAGGTGAACACCTCATACAAACCACATCGACACTCTCGAAAGAACTATAACAGGCGATACCCTAGCATGGTAATGCCATTAGTAGCCTAACTACTTCCCGAAAAACTCACCATTGGGTAAGTAGTGGCACACAAAACTTGCTTCGCTGCCAGAGAAACTCATCTAACCCAGAACACATAGTCCTGTGGGAAGGCAAGATACATAAAGTGGGCTCTCCTTTGTAGGCACACACAACCACCAGCGGAGTCACCAACTTTATTTTTCTCATGCACGATTTAGGAATTTTCACCCATGGGCAGCAATAAGCATCCCATCTTTGAGCCACGCGAGAGCTACCTGGTGCTCAGTCCATCATATCCAGCCCATACGTGTAATCATAACAACAAGAATATATCGATTCCTCACATGAAAATATATATAATCATCAAATCATCCATCACACGTGTTGACCTAAATGGTCTAAATGTAATTTTGATAATGACAAAAGATTAATCATGTGTATTTAACATGTGTCTTAAATGTATTTAGCATAAACCTTTTTGAACAAGCTCCATTGGATTCCCAAAGCTTCTCAAGGACCAAAACCGTATCCAATATCAAGACACTCACCTCTTTTAGAGATCCAATCAACTCTTATATGAATTCAAGTTATTTTGCATCAAGATGAAAATATATGGTACATTCAAGAAGAAGTTCAAAGAAATTCAAACAAGCTCCTTAAAGGCTAGAATACTTCATTTTGTATATGAGTGCTTAGTCTTTTGTAAAGATATTGCTGTTGATCTCATATTAAAGCTCAACCATGATTTTGTACCATTCAATTGCATTCATCTATTTCAAAAGCATAGATTGAATTGAACATCATTTACAAAACTATTTCACATAAACCGGTTTTCTTGCAAAAATCATATCTAATTTATCCGGTTGTTTTTATGTTCAAAACCAACTCCAACATGCTTAAAATAACCTTTAGATCATTCCTCAAGAGTTTGGTTGATTTGAGGTTTGGCTTGTGCAAAAATTCCAGAAGCATGTAGTCGACTACCCACTTAATTGGTGAGTCGACTACACCATGTAATCGACTACATGGTCTTTAAGGGAGTCGACTACCAAGCCAAAAACTAGCCATTGAAAAGTTGGTAAATGTCTACTTTTAGCCCATAACTCCTTGTCACCACTTCAAACGGCCATAATCTTTTGTGTGCTATTTATATGAGATCTTAAACACATTTTTATACACTTGAATGATTATAAAAACTCATTTTTCACGTATTTTCATTATTCAAGTATACAAGCTATTTCATTGATCATACTCTTCATATTTGAGCTTATTTATTGATCAATCTTGATATCTCTTAGTGTGAGCTTCATTTGTAATTTCTCAAACACCTAAGAGCTATTGAACATTGGTGTTAGCCACCTAAACTTATTCAATTCATACTTGTGAGAGGTGTTTCTCATAGAATAGCAAGAGCGAATTCTTGTGTGAGTATTGAGAGCAATTTAATACTTGTAAGAGTGTGTGAGAAGAATACACTTGTAGAGGTTTGATCTTCACCCGGAAGAAGATTGATATTATTGGATGTTCTCGGGGAACTAACCGAGCGTAAAAGTATGGGCTAACAAGCCGAATCGTGTGGACAAAAAGTCTTCGACTTCTATCGGTTTAATCTTTCCATCTCTTGATCTCTTATATTGTGCTATTTATTGATTGTGATTGGAATTAACTTTGTTTCTTGATTGCTTGATTGATATAGACATTAAACATTCTTAAATCTATTTTAAAAATCCGATTAAGTTTTAAAAACCCTATTCACCCCCCTCTATGGTGTTTTTCGACCTACAATTGGTATCAGAGGTTGTACTCTTGTTTTGATTTTACAATCTTAGAGTTTACGATCATGTCCATCTATCAAGGAACCGGACTTAACGAAGGTTCTTCCACCACTAGGCCACCTCTATTTGATGGCAAAAATTATAGTTATTGGAAAAATCGCATGTGTACTTTTCTTCAAGCTAGTGATTTTGAACAATGGAGGGTTACACTTATTGGACCCTATGAGATTACCAAAACCGATGAAAGGGGTAATATTACTCCTAAATCTATCTCCGAATTGATGAGAATGACATTAAGAAAATCCAATTTAATGCCAAAGCCTTGAATTCTTTACATTGTGCATTAACTATGGACAAATACAACAAAATCTCTAGTTGTAAAACCGCCAAAGAAATATGGGACAAACTAGAGGTTACTCATGAAGAAACCTCACAAGTCAAGGATGACAATATTGATATGCTTGTTCATGATTATGAACTTTTCAAAATGGAGCCTAATGAATCACTCACTTCTATGTATAGTAGGTTCTCTATTATCACTAATGCTTTAGATCTCCTTGAAAAGGTTTACTCTAATGAAGACAAGATTCGAAAGATTCTTAGAACACTTCTAAAGAAATGGAGACCTAAGGTGACGGCTATTTAAGAAGCCAAGAACCTCAAGAAACTAAGCATGGATGAACTCTTGGGGTCTCTTAAAACCCATGAAAAAGAATTGGAGAGAGAAGAAGAAGGTGATTCGAAAGCCAAAAAGTAACTCAACTAGAGGATGATGAGGAGTTGATGGGAGGATATGAGGATATGGCTCTTCTTTCTAAAAAATTCATAAAGTTTCTAGCTAAGAAGAAGAAGTTTCGAGGAAAAGGAAACAACATTGATTCTTCATCAAGAAGGAACAATGATCGATCTATTCAACCAAGAGTTGAAAACGAAGAAGTAAAGAAATGTTTCCATTGCCATGAATCGGGGCATTTCAAAATAAATTGCCCGGTTAGAAAAAAGGAAAGAAGAGATAAAAGAGACAAAGCCTTCAAACAAGTAAGACGCGCACTCAAAGGCGCTTGGAGTGATTCCGAAGAAGGCGAGTTCGATGCCGACTCTAGCGACGAGGAGACGACAAACCTTTGCCTTATGGCAAGAGACGATGAGGTAGACTCTATTTATGATTCATTTAGTGATGACAATGTCTCTATTAATGATGATGCACATGATGAGAATGACTATGATGAATTGTATGATATGTTTGAGAAATTGCATAGCAAGTTTGAAAATTTATCTAAAAAGTATGCAAGCCTCAAAAAGGAAAATTTGATGATCTCTAGCAAGTGTGAAACTTTTAAGAAAGGAAATGTAGTTTTGAAAAATGAAATTAAAACTTTAAAGAAAGAGAAGGAGAAAGAAACTCCAAACACACTTGTAGTAGAAAATGTCAAATTGAAAGATCGAGTGGATGATTTAACAAATAGTCTAGCCAAGTTCACCAATGGAAGGGATAGCTTGGATAAACTATTGAGAATGCAAAAGTGTGTATTCGACAAAGCCGGTTTGGGTTATAACCAAATTGACAACCAAAAAGATTACATAAACTTTTTTAAAACATACACACCTCATGATCCCACTCATCTTTGCTCATATTGTGGTAGAAATACTCATTATGTGGATCATTATTACTATAGGAATGAAAGTTTCCCTAAGAGGAAGCTTGCTTGGGTTCTAAAAGGAACCATTATATTTGCTAACCCAAAGGGACCTAACACATTTTGGGTACCAAATGAGAAGTTACTTAAGGTTATGGTGTAGGTATGCTTGAAAGCCAAAGGTAGCAAAACCAAGTGGTTCTTGGATAATGGTTGCTCAAAGCACATGATGGGAGATAAAAACAACTTCTTAGGTCTAATTCTAAGCGAGGAGGGAATGTGACTTTCGGAGATAACGCCAAGGGCAAAATCATCGGTATAGGTAAGGTTGGTAAGGATTCTACTTGTATTGAGAATGTTCTATTAGTTGATGGTCTAAAGCATAATTTATTTGGCATCAGTCAACTAAGTGATAAGGGTTATGAAATTATCTTTAAATCCAATCGTTGCATTGTCAAGAATGTTAGTGATGATTCCATTTTACTTATTGCATATAGAACTAATAATATGTATACTCTTAAACTTGATGATTTATCACAACATGATGTTAAATGTTTATCCGCTATGAATGACGTATCTTAGTTATGGCATAGAAGACTAGGACATGCTAATATGGATTTAATTAATGTTTTGTCTAAGAAAGAATTAGTTAAAGGATTGCCTAAAACCAAATTTGTTAAAGATAAAATTTGTGATGCATGTCAACTTGGTAAACAACACAAATCTTCATTTAAGTCCAAAAATGATATTACTACAACTAGACCTCTTGATATGTTACATCTTTATTTGTTTGGTCCTATTTCGGTTGCTAGCTTAGGTGGCAAATTATATACTCTTGTTATTATTGATGATTACACTAGATTTTCTTAGGTGTTCTTTCTTTCCCACAAAAGTGAAACTCCACATGTTTTTGCTAAATTTTGTAGGAAAGTTCAAAATGAAAAAGGTGTTTCTATTGTACATGTAAGGAGTGATAGAGGTAGAGAATTCGATAATGTTGATATTGAAAACTTTTGTGATGAGCATGGTATTGATCATAACTTTTTGGCACCTAGAACTCCTCAACAAAATGGTGTTGTTGAAAGAAAAAATAGATCTCTTTAAGAGAAGTCTAGGACTATACTAAATGAACATTCTTTACCGGAATATTTATGGGCGGAAGCCGTTAACACCGCATGCTATGTGATTAATCGTACTATCATTCATAAAAAGTTAGATAAAACACCCTATGAATTATGGAATGACAAGAAACCAAATATTGCATATTTTAAGGTTTCTGGTTGCAAGTGTTTTATTTTAAATGATCGTTATCACTTGGAAAAATTTGATAATAAATCCGATGAAGGAATTTTTCTTGGGTATGCCACTAATAGTAAAGCATATAGAGTTTATAACAAGAAAAGCTTAGTAGTCCAAGAGTCTATGCATGTTGTGTTTGATGAGTCAAATCCTTTCTCACCTATAGTACGTTTCGATGACGATGTTGAAATTGTCCAAAAAGTTTGGATATTCAAATTAATGATACATCTAAGGAAGAAACTTCGAGTGCTCAAGCTCCTCCCATGGAGTTAGAAAATACAACCGAGCAAAACTCGAATGATTTGCCTAGGAGTTGAAAATTTGTGTCCAACCACCTTATTAATCAAATTCTTGGAAAGCTATCTAGTAGGGTTATGACTAGATCATCCTTAAGAAATGTATGCAATAATGTGGCATTTGTTTCTCAATATGAGCCCAAAAACATAAATGAAGCTGAACAAGATGAATCTTCGATGATGGCAATGCAAAAAGAGCTCAATCAATTTGAGAGAAACAAAGTATGGACACTTGTTCCCAAACCCAATGATCACACTATTATAGGTACTCAATGGGTATTTCGTAACAAAAAGGATGAATGTGGTGTAATTGTTAGAAATAAAGCTAGCCTTGTTGCCCAAGGATACAATCAAGAGGAGGGCATTAATTATGAAGAAACATATGCACCTGTAACTCGTTTAGAAGCCATTCGCATGCTACTTGCTTATTCGTGTTTTAAGAATTTTAAGTTGTATCAAATGGATGTGAAAAGTGTTTTCTTGAATGGTTTTATTGAAAAGGAAGTTTATGTGAAACAACCTCCCAGTTTTGAAAATTATGTTTATCCGAATTATGTATTTAAATTGTCTAAAGCTTTATATGATTTAAAACAAGCACCTAGAGCATGGTATGATAGATTAAGTTCGTTTTTGATTAACAATGGTTTTGTTAGAGGGAAAATTGACACCACCTTATTTATCAAAAATAATGACAATGACATGCTACTAGTACAAATCTATGTTGATGATATTATATTTGGTTCTACTAACGAGAATATTTGTAAGAATTTTTCCACATGTATGCAAAAGAAATTTGAAATGAGCATGATGGGATAAATGAACTACTTCCTTGGTTTACAAGTGAAGTAAGGCAAAGAGGGTATTTTCATCAATCAAGAGAAGTAAGTAAAGGAACTCTTGAAGAAATTCGACATGGAATGTGAAAAATCCATGAGCACTCCTATGAGTTCTACATTGAAGCTCGACAAAGATGAGATAGCTAAAAGTGTAGACATCAAGAAATATCGAGGTATGATCGGTAGTTTATTATATTTGACGGCCTCTAGGCTGGATATTATGTTTAGTGTATGTCTTTGTGCACAATTCCAAGCGGATCCTAAAGAGTCACATTTACTTGTCGTTAAACGAATATTCCGTTATCTCTCCGGTACTAGCTCTTTGGGTTTATGGTAACCAAGAGAGAACAACTTAAACTTAATTAATTATTCCGATGCAGATTTTGCCGGTTGCAAAATCGATAGGAAAATCACTAGTGGCACTTATTTTCTAAGACACGCACTAGTATCTTGGTCAAGCAAGAAACAAAACTCGGTGGCCCTTTCAAAGGCTGAAGCCGAATATGTGGAGGCCGGAAGTTGTTGTGCACAAACTTTGTACATTAAACAACAACTAGAGGACTTTGGAATTAGTCTTAGCCACATTCCCATAAAATGTGATGACACAAGTGCTATTAGCTTGATCAAGAACCCCATACAACATTCACGTACTAAGCACATTGAGATAAGATATCATTTTATTCGTGATCATGTGTAAAAAGGTGATGTTGATATTGAATTCGTTGGCACCGAATTACAATTTGCGGATATCTTCACTAAACCACTCTCAGATGATCGGTTTTGTACCATTCGTCGTGAACTTGGTATGATTAGAGCTTGTGATATCTAGTTAAATTCTAAAAAGTTCATTTATAAGATCATTAATGCTTAGTTTTGAGCATACATTATTTTTTGTTAATTATGCTTAATTTTTTTTTTGGTTTTGATAAATTTTGTTTGCATTAATTTACATGTTATTATGAATATTAACAAGTATTTTGCAACCTTAGAAAGTTGTATTGAGAAGAAATAATAATAGAGAAGCATTGAGTGCTAAATGGCCAAAGCAGCAGGAAAAAGGAGCAGTGTAGTCCACTACACCATGCTCGATGTAGTCGACTACATGGCCAGTTCACCCATTGAGTCGACTCACCGGATTTCTCTTCTTTTAACCACTTTTTCTCTTATTTCTTTCATCTTCTCCACACTATAACCCACAAATTTTCTCTCCTCTACACTTCCATATCCTTCAAAAACACAAATTACCTCAAAATCTTGCTTCACAATGATTATACAACACCCACTTCTTACAAAAACACATCAAACCTCTTCAAATCTACCCAAAATCAACCAATTTCAACACTTTCTCTCTCTTCTCAAACCCTAAACCCAATTTCGAAATTGCCTTTCTTCAACCTAAAATCTCTATATTTTCTCTCAAATTCACTCTTCTACATCATCCTATCACACTTTACACTACTTAGTTTCTTCACAAACTTACTAATTTCAAGTTTTCTACCCAAAAATCCATAAACCCGCCAAAACCTAAGCCCTCTATTTCTTCACATTCATGCTTCAAGCTCTAGACGATCAACTAGACGATGTGTTCGAGAATCAAACTCTCCACCACAACAAGGACCACCCCTCTTTATCAATGCCTCGCTCGAAGCTCGTTTTAACTCGAATTTCATCAACCGAGATATCGTAGAAGGTAAACAATTCAATCGCACTCTATTTCGGAGAATGGCTTACGTATCTCAAATGTTTTTCATCAACAAAAAATTGTGGATTTTTTGGATATCAAAGAAAACATTTATCCGCGTTTGGTACGCCTATTTTATGCCAACTTGCACCACTCTCTAGATGATGATGGGGGTAGCCGATACCTCTCTTTTGAGAACGTATCTAAAATGTAGATTCATCACCTTTTCCAAGGACATTCTTGCATAAATTTTTGGGATTAATCGTCATGACACTACTATTGTTTCTAGAAATTATGACACTTTGTTTGGCTACACCCGTTACGACACACTTAAACCACTTTTGAAGGGGCGTCATCAAAATAGGAGAAATAATTCTTATGATATCTATGCTCACTTTTCATGCTAGACTAATCATCATATCATCACTCATTGCATTACCCCTCGTAGTGGTAGTTATTCAAATGTCACAAACTATGACACTTTCCTCACTTGGGCCATTACTAGCAACTACAAGCTTGATTATGCTAGCTTAATCTTTGACAAGTTCATAGATATTATGTCTCACTCGGTTCGAGGCCTCGGTTATGGTATGGCTCTTACACACCTATTTAAATTCTATGATATTCCACTTGATGACGAGACCGATTAAAGGGAACCAACCCAACATGAACTATACACCGAGAGGACGCTTCATCAAATGCACTACCACTTAGACAATGGACGATGGATTTCCAATGATCCAAATAACGTAGAGGCTAGCGATGAAGAAGAAGGGGATGAACAAGAACAAGCATATGAACAAGCCCCTCCTTCTCCACAACATCAAAGGGGTCGTCCTCGCCAAGATCAACTTATGGATGCCATTAACAATTTATCCATTCAAATGGCTAACACACGTTAAGAGATGCATCAACGGTTCAATCGAATCGAGACGGCCTTTTAGCATTATCATCCGGACTATATTTTTCCGGGTTGGCAACCATGGGATCCACCTCCTCCATCACCTCAAGAGTGATTACTTATTTTTGATGATTTCAAAGGGGGATAAGTAATGTGTGTGTGAGTTTTAGGCCAAGTTTAAGAGTGATAATGGTACACACTCATAGGACTTTGACTAATTATCTATGCTAGTATTTCTATTTCAAGTTTAAACTATCTTTATCTCGTTGTAGCGTTTTATTTGAATTGGATGCTTTAATTTAAGTTTTAACGCTAATGTTTTGATAATATAATTATTATTGTTGGTTATTATTGTTGGTACTTGATTGTGCTTATAATTCTTATTATTCTCAATCATATTTGTATATGCATATATTGAGGGGGAGCATATTTATCGACTTTTCAAATCATTATCCTTTATTGATAACACACATTAATTTATTGTCATCATTAAAAAGGGGGAGATTGTTGACCTAAATGGTCTAAATCTAATTTTGATAATGACAAAAGATTAATCATGTGTATTTAACATGTGTCTTAAATGTATTTAGCATAAACCTTTTTGAACAAGCTCCATTGGATTCCCAAAGCTTCTCAAGGACCAAAACCGTATCCAATATCAAGACTCTGACCTCTTCTAGAGATCCAATCAACTCTCACATGAATTCAAGTTATTTTGCATCAAGATGAAAATATATGGTGCATTCAATAAGAAGTTCAAAGATATTCAAACAAGCTCCTTGAAGGCTAGAATACTTCATTTTGTATGTGAGTGCTTAGTCTTTTGTAAAGATATTGTTGTTGATCTCATATTAAAGCTCAACCATGATTTTGTATCATTCAATTGCATTCATCTATTTCAAAAGCATAGATTGAATTGAACATCATTTACAAAACTATTTCACATAAACCGGTTTTCTTGCAAAAATCATATCTAATTTATCCGGTTGTTTTTATGTTCAAAATCAACTCCAACATGCTTACAATAACCTCTAGATCATTCCCCAAGAGTTTGGTTGATTTGAGGTTTGGCTTGTGCAAAAATTCCAGAAGCATGTAGTCGACTACCCACTTAATTGGTGAGTCGACTACACCATGTAATCGACTACATGGTCTTTAAGGGAGTCGACTACCAAGCCAAAAACTAGCTGTTGAAAAGTTGTAAATGTCTACTTTTAACCCATAACTCCTTGTCACCACTTCAAATGGCCATAATCTTTTGTAAGCTATTTATATGAGATCTTAAACACATTTTTATACACTTGAATGATTATAAAAACTCATTTTTCACATATCTTCATTATTCAAGTATATAAGATATTGCATTGATCATACTCTTCATATTTGAGCTTATTTATTGATTAATCTTGATATCTCTTAGTGTGAGCTTCATTTGTAATTTCTCAAACACTTAAGAGCTATTGTACATTGGTGTTAACCACCTAAACTTATTCAATTCATACTTGTGAGAGGTGTTTCTCATAGAATAGCAAGAGTGAATTCTTGTGTGAGTATTGAGAGCAATTCAATACTTGTAAGAGTGTGTGAGAAGAATACACTTGTAAAGGTTTGATCTTCACCCGGAAGAAGATTGATATTATTGGATATTCTCGGGGAACTAATCGAACGCGGAAGTAAGGGCTAACAAGCCGAATCGTGTGGACAAAAAGTCTTCGACTTCTATCGGTTTAATTTTTCCATCTCTTGATCTCTTATATTGTGCTATTTATTGATTGTGATTGCAATTAACTTTGTTTCTTGATTGCTTGATTGATATAGACATTAAACATTCTTAAATCTATTTTAAAAATTCGATTAAGTTTTAAAAACCCTATTCACCCCCCCTCTAGGGTATTTTCCAACCTACAACACGTATGGCTACCAACATATATATAATCACATAATAATCATCATTCATTCAACATTTATCGCCATTATAAGCGTTATTGCCACACTTGTATTTCATGACTTTATTGGCAACTAGTTCATTATTAATGCGTTATGTCTCATATGCACCAAGAGTATAACACTAAGGCCAATATTGTTTTATGGTAGTTCTCTAAGCACGTAGTCTAGCTAAGCATTGAATATCGTGCTTCTAGTTCAGTCGGTATATAATTATGGTTCTCCAAGCTATATACAATCACGGCCAAGGAAACCCATGCCCCACCAAGTTATAGTTATTATACTCCTATAGTGTATTGTAGATGTACTCTCGTAACTACTGCTAATAAGGTCCATACAAGATACTAGTCTTAAGGATTAGTGTATATCGTTCCCATCTAAGTGGATTTCTAGTGTAAATTCGAGGATAATGTTCTAGACTTGCAACTAAGGGAATATCTACATATATTTACCTCTTATAACTGATTGAGCCCAGAAATTTCATTTTTAATCCCTTAAGCAAAGCTCAATTAGCTTTTAGTTACTGTCTAAAACCAGAAATTACATTTAAATTCAGTTTAAGCATCAAAAGAAGACACTGCATTGTATTTATGGGTTACTAAGCCATTTTGCAGGCCTAAAGTGGTTAAGAAACTGAGTTTGTATCCAACACAGAAGGTTGAAAGCGAAAAAGTGCAAAAAGAATGCTCGAAGAACAACCCGGTATCCATTATGAGGCTCGAGGTGAGGAAAACTTTTCAAATTACCCTCAAAGCGCTAGCAAGAAGAGAAAATCAAGTCCTCAAGCATGAATGAAGTGAATGAAAGTGTCCAAGAGTGATTCTAAAAGAAAATAAACTCAATTGAATTGATTCCTGATGAAGAAAACCAAGAGCTGCCATAAGAAGCCCAAAATTGTAACTGATTAAAGCTTTTCTACAATGGGAATTTGAAGAAATCTCTAGAAATAAAAATTATAAAAAAATAAATTACCTATGCGTAGACGAAACCGATGCATCAATCGGAGTTCGGAGAAAAAAGTTATGAATAAAATAATAAGGTATCATAAAGAAAATAGGCCCAATTTTAGGTCCAAATTCAATTTTAAGCCATGTTTCGGCCCGTTTCTTCAAGGATTACTAAAACCACGACTTAAGACACTTTTGTACTATATAAAAGGTCATATATCTTATATTTTAGGGTATGTAATAATTTGGAATTGATTAGTAGAGAGGCATAAAGCAACGTAACGTTCTTAGGAGCTTTTACGCTGCATCTGACGATTAAACTTGTATGATTTTTCTTTTCTTTCTTCAAAAAAATTAGGTTAGTTTATTTATTATATTTGAAGGTTGAAATATCAGTATATTCAATAATAATTTATCGTTCAACTCAGTTTTCAATTCAAGACTTAATCACGTACCGGATAAACCCTAGTTTTCCTTTTTCTTTCAATTTGATTACTTTTGATTGTTCGTTTGATTTGATATTCATAAATTAGTTGTTAAATATCATATATATTCTGGAATCAAACCTAAACCCACGTTTTATATAGGGGCTGATCCTAGGGTTTATAGATCGAAATTGTCGGTTTTTAATTTTTCTATCGTTATATGCTTGTTTCTTGTTTCGTATTCAAATAGTTTATCATTTTTCTAAACTATTCATATGTGATTCATTGATCATCATTAAAAATCTGATTTTTCATAAATTTTAGGGTTTTAGTCGAATTTCTTCAGTTTATGTCCGTTTTGAGTTCGTTTACCGTTTTAAGTGTAAAATCTTCGTTTTAAATCGAAATTGAGTAATTCCAAAGCCAAAAGTTTTCAAATTTGATTTTCTATGTTATCAGGTATTTTTCTACTACTTTTAATAATTTATATGTTTGTTTTCTTGTTTAATTTGAATATGTCTAGTTAAATCCCTTAGTCAGGGGTCCGTAGTGAAAGATGTGAACTTAATCTTTGAATGTAATCCAATTTAGGTTTGAATCTAATTTTTCTATTGGTTATAGATCACCTACTGAATGTATGAGTATTTTATTATCTTTCAATGCCTCAAAAATATGTTTCCATAAGTTAGCTCAAAAGTTCCATTTGATTAAGAACTGTAAAAACGTTGATTCATGGATTTTCGCACCAAAATCCTAACGTGGATGATTTGAGGACGATATTTATCCTCTAATTAGTTGGGTTAGTTTCTTAAGTGAATTAGTTGATTTGGTGCTGTTTTGGTGTTTATTCACGTAAGTGCCGAAAAAGTGCTAGTTTTGACTTTCGATATTCTTTTTAAGACGGATTTGATTTGAATCACGTTCAACCATATTCAAACCTTAGGAGAGTGTATTAAGCTACTGATTTTTGGGAAGTTTAATCAACATGAATTGTTTTTGTCACACACTAGCAATACTAGGTTTCAAATTACACTTTTTCAAAGTTAAAAAGTTTCACTATCGAATTCTATTGCTCAAAACTAGTCTATATAGTCTTTGTCATGCATGGGTTATGATATACTTGTAGTAGAAATATAATTGGATGGTTGGAAGGTCTAAGAGCTGAATCTTAATAAAAAAACTATTTAAACTTAGATTTGAATTACCCAATTGGACTGGTTTTGTATTCCCTAGCTACGGATACCCCTAACGTTGATTTCTCGTTGAGTTAAGTTCATTTAATATTCTGATTTGTTTAATTAGTACGCTGTTTTATTTATTTATTTTTTTAGTTCAATTGCATGCCCCCTAGTGCATTTAGGAAACCTTTTAGGTAGAAAACTCGTGCTTGTGGATTCCTTTTAATTTTGCACCACAAGACTAGATTTGCTTTTAGTTTTAGTTTAAGTTAGTTAGTAGTCTAATTTAATTTAATTTTTCCTTTCCTATTCCTCATTTAAATCATCTTTTCTTTTTCTTTTCCCTTCTTCCCCCGAGAGAGATAACTAGAGAAATATGTTCCTTACCTTTCATGTGGTTCGACCTTGGACTTCTCCAAGTATACTATAACTTGATTGCTTGCACTTGGGCATAATACTTCGCACTTTTTGCGTGTAGTCAATCACATTTCTGGCACCGTTGCCGAGGAAGGTTAACGGTTTCATTTGTTTGTTTCTTTTATTTTCGATCTTAGGATTCTATATTAGGTTTCTGCTTAGTATATGAAACATTGGCTTCGTGGTCATAATAATTGCATTTCAAGTAATCCTCTGTACGAGTACCGCGTCATTCCTGACAAGTACAAGTCAGACGATGAACCATCTTCATCACTGAGTCTTCTAGTTCCATCAATTCATTTCCACTTTCTTTTTCTTCTGATTCTACGAAAGGTACTATCCCGTGGGTAGCTGAACACCCGATGGCTGATCAGGATGCTAAAGAACAAGTAGCCGCATTTGCAGCAGCACGAGCAGCTAATAATGGAGTCAATCAAGCAGTTCAAAATCCTAATCTTACTTTGCGTGAACTCTTACTTCCTGGCAGAAATGCTACTCTTTCTTGCATTAATTTTCCAAATGATGCAAATAATTTCCATTTTCGCAATGGCATGATTCAACTTCTACCCACTTACCATGGGTTTGAAAGTAAACAAGCCTACCTTTATATTTGAGAATTTGAGGATATTTGTGCCACTTTCAGTGACCAGAACTGTTCTGAAGACACAGTTAAATTGAAGTTATTTCTTTTTTCCCTGAAGGATAATGTTAAGACTTAGTTTATCTCTCTGCATCCAAGAACCATCAACTCATAGCAAGAACACCAAAAACAATTCCTCAAGAAATTCTTTCATTTACATCTTATTTCCAATTCGAAAAAGGTGATTAAAAACTTTTCCTAGAAGGATGATGAAACCTACTTCCAGTGTTGGGAGCGCTTCAAAGATCTTCTTAATTGTTGTCCACATCATGGTTATGAAAAGTGGAGAATCATCAGTTTCTTCTATGATGGTCTAGTTCCCTCCATTTGTCAGTTTGTTGAATCAATGTGTAATGGGCAATTCTTAGGAAAGAGTTATACGAATGCTGAAGGATATCTCGAATGGCTTTCTGAAGTTTGTCAAGAATGGGAACCAAGTGCTAAGGCAGGTACAGCTAGAGCAAAGTTAGCACCAGCTGGTGTGTACCAACTGAAGGATAACGATGAAATCAATGCTAAGTTAGCTACTATTTGTCGAAAACTTGAATATTTGAAAACAAATAAAAGAAAATCAACTCCTAAGCAGTTCGTGGAGTAAGCTTGCAGCATTTGCGACACACTTGGTCATCTCACTAGTGACTGTCCGACCATCCCAGCTCTTAGAGAGGTGTTGAATACTGATGTCAACGCTATCATGGCAATTGGCAAATCCAACTCTTATGGGGATCGATATAACCCATCTTGGAGGAACCACCCCAACCTCAATTGGTCTAGTAACAACTATGAAGGGAACGCCATGAAGTCCTCTCAACCATTTCAACAGTCCTAATCTAATTTCCAACCACCACCACCACTTCAACCATTCTATCAGCAGCCCCAACCTCCTGTTAATTTTCAATCTTCACTGCATCAGTATCAACAACCTCAAGTATCGAATCCTAATTCTTATATTCTATCGCATAGGAAAGTTCCTGAGGAGAATTTGCGAGGCATGTTCCAACAGATGCTGCAGGTGATGAACCAGATGAAAGTTTCTATGAATAAGATTGTTAGTCAGAATGATTCGAAGATGAAGGCAGTTTTCCCAGCCCAACCTCAGCCTAATCCCAAAGCCACTAATAACTCTTCTTCTTCAGGCACTAAGCAATATCAAGAGCAAGTCAAAGCTATCACTACTTTGAGGAGTGGTAGAGTTGTTGAAAATCAGATAGAGTCACCTCTACCTGAATATGTTCCAATAAGAAGGACGAAGGAAGAAGATGAAGAAGTTAAAACTGAGTAGTACATTTCTACTGAAGCTTTGAGAGAAGCTGAGATAGCTAAGGAAGCCGAGGCAAAAGCTGAGAATATGAATGATGTTCCTGAAAAAGATGAAACTTCAATTCCTCACATTCATGTTCCTTTTCCTCAAAGGTTGCAGAAACCGGTTAAGGATAATTGTAATTTTGAGATTCTTGATCTTTTTAAGCAAGTGAAGATTAACATTCCTCTTTTAGATGCAATCAAACAACTTCCTTCTTATGCTAAGTTTCTTAAAGACTTGTGCACCATAAAGAGAAGAGTCTCTGTTAAGAAAAAACATTTTTAGCTAATTAGGTGAGCTCAATCATTCAACATAATTTGCCAGCCAAGCACAAGGATCCTAGTAGTCCTACCATTTCTTGTTACATTGGTGATCAAAAGATTGAACATGCTCTCCTAGATCTTGGTTCTAGTGTGAACTTACTCCTGTATTCTGTTTATTAGCAGTTAGGTTTGGGTGAGTTGAAACCCACGAGAATTACCTTGCAACTGGCTGATCGTTCAGTGAAAATTCCACGAGGAGTAGTTGAAGATATTTTGGTTAAGGTTGATAACTTTGTCTATCCAGTTGACTTCGTTGTTTTAGATACTCAACCTATGGCTAACATTGGTACCCAGATTCCCATCATTCTAGGAAGACCTTTCCTTGTCACTATCAATGCCATTATCAGTGTTAGGAATGGTGTCATGAAGCTTTCATTCGGAAATATGACTCTTGATGTCAATATTTTCTCAATTCCTAGATAGCCAAATCTTAAAGAAGAAGATATTTGAGAAGTCAGTTACTTGGATACAGTCTTAGAGGAATACTTTGGTTTGTTACAATATGAGGACCCAGTTAAGTCAACCTTGACTCATTATCTTTCTGATTTTGAAGATTATTCTCCTATTGAGAAGGAGATGAGTGAGGCAGTTTCTGATCTCAATTCTAACAGAGAATATTCTGAAGAACCCGAAGCAGAACAGGCTACGTGGACTAAAAAGTTTGAAGAACTTCCACCGAGTAATTCTTTAGTTATCCTTTCTGCTTTCAAAGCTCCCAAATTAGAACTTAAGCCCCTACCTCAGGAGCTAAAGTAAGTCTTTTTAGAAGAATCTGAAACTTATCTTGTCATAGTCTCAAGCAAGTTGAATTCCATTTAAGAGTCTGAGCTCTTGAAAGTTCTTAAGTTATATAAAGATGCTTTAGGATGGACTATAGCCGATCTTAAAGTTATAAGCCCTGATATCTGTACTCACAAGATATACCTTGAGGAAGTTCTTAAACTCTTAGATGTTGCTATCATTTACCGTATCTCTAATAAAAAATGGGTAAGTCCTACTCAGGTTGTGCCTAAGAAATCTGGCATAACTATTGTTCCTAATGCTGAAGGTGAGCTAATTCCCACATGTGTTACCACTGGTTGGTGCATGTGTATTGATTATCGCAAGCTTAACTCTGTAACTAGGAAATATCATTTTCCACTCTCATTTCCTGAGCAAACTTTAGAGAGAGTGGCTGGTTATTCTTTCTATTACTTTTTAGATGGTTACAGTGGTTACAATCAAATAGAGATTGCTACCGAATATCAGTAGAAACCCACTTTCACTTGTCCTTTTGGTACTTTTGCTTACAAGAGAATGCCATTTTTGCACCAGCAACCTTTCAAAGGTGCATGATGAGTATCTTTAATGACATAGTGGAAAAGTTTCTCGAAGTTTTCATGGATGATTTCTCTCTTTTTGGTGATTCTTTTGAAGATTGTCTCCAGAATTTGAAGAAAGTCTTAGTTCGTTGCAAGGACAATAATCTTGTTCTGAATTGGGAAAAATTCCATTTCATGGTTACCCAATGTATTATTTTAGGTCATCTTGTCCCAGTTGAAGCAATCCAAGTGGATAAGGCTAAAATTGACCTTATTGCTAATTTGCCAGTTCCCAAAACTATCAAAGAAGTTTTCGACCATTCCTAGGCCATGCTGATTTTTATAAGAGGTTTATCAAAGATTTCAGTTCTATCTCTCGACCTCTTTGCAACTTGCTTGCCAAGGATGCACCATTTAAATAGATTTCAGCGTGTCGAGGATAATGTTCTACACTTGCAACTAAGGGCATATCTACATATATCTATCTCTTATAACTGATTGAGCTCATAAATTGCATTTTTAATCCCTTAAGCAAGGCTCAATTAACTTTTAGTTATTGTCTAAAACCGAAAATTGCATGTAAATTTAGTTTAAGCATCAAAAGAATGCATTGCATTATATTTCTATGTTACTAAGCCATTTTACAGGCCTAAACTAGTTAAGAAAATGATTTTGTATGCAACACAGAAGGTTAAAAGAGGAAAAGTGCAAAAAGAAGGCCCGAAGAACAAGCTGGTATCCATTCCGAGGCCCGAGGTGAGGAAAACTTCTCAAATTACCTCCAAAGCGCTAGCAAGAAGAGAAAATAAAGTTTCCAAGCATGAATGAAGTGAATTCAAGTGTCCAAGAGTGATTATAAGAGAAAAGAAGTTCAATTTAATTGATTTATGAAGTTTTTGAAGAAAACCAAGAACTGCCGTAAAAAGTCCGAAATTGTAACTGATCAAAGCTTTTATACAATGGGAATTTGAAGAAATCTCCAGAAATAGAAATTGTAAAAAATTAAATTACCTACGCATAGGTAAAAATAGTGCATCAATCGGAGTTCGAAGCAAAAAGTTATGAGTAAAAGAAGAGGGCATCATAAAGAAAATGAGCTCAATTTTAGGCCCAAATTCAATTTTAAGCCATGTTTCAGCCCGTTTCTTCAAGGATTACTAAAACCACGACTTGAGATACTTTTGAACTATATAAAAGGTCATGTATCTCATATTTAAGGGTACGCAATAATTTAGAATTGATTAGTAGAGAGGCAGAGAGTACTGTAACGTTCTTGGGAGTTTTTGCGATGCATCTGACGATCAAACTTGAGTGATTTTTATTTTCTTTCTTCAAAACAATTTTTAGATTAGTTTATATATTATATTTGAAGGCTAAAATATCAGTATATTCAACATTAATTTATCGTTAAATTCAGTTTTTAATTCAAGTCTCAATCGCGTAACGGATAAACCCTAGTTTTCCTTTTTCTTTCAATTTGATTGCTTTTGATTGTTCATTTGATTTGATATTCATAAATTAGTTGTTAGAGATCATTTATATTCTAGAATCAACCCTAAAACCACGTTTTAGGGGCTGATCCTAGGTTTTATAGATCGAAATTGTCGGTTTTTGATTTTTTATCATTATATGCTTGTTTCTTGTTTCGTATTCAAATAGTTTATCGTTTTTCTAAGATATTCATATGTGATTCATTTTTCTTCATTAAGAATCTGATTTTCCATAATTTTTAGGGTTTTAGTCGAATTTCTTCAGTTTATGTCCGTTTACCGTTTTAAGCGTAAAATCTTCGTTTTAAATCGAAATTGAGTAATTCCAATGCCAAGAATTTTCAAATTTGATTTTCTATGTTCTTAGGTATTTATATACTATTTTTCATGATTTATATATATATATATATATTTCTTGTTTAATTTGATCATGTCTAGCTAAATCTTTTAGTTAGGGGTTCGTTGTAAAAGACGCGAACTTAATCTTTGAATGTAATCAAATTTATGTTTGAATCTAATTTTTCTATTGCTTCTAGATCACTTAATAAATGTATGAGTATTTTCTTATCTTTGCATGCATCAAAAACATGTTTTCATAAGTTAGCTCAAAAGTTCCATTTGATTAAGAACCATAAAAATGTTAATTCATGGATTTTCGCACCAAAACCCTAACGTGGATGATTTGAGGATGGTATTTATCCTCTAATTAGTTGAGTTAGTTTCTTAAGTGAATTGGCTGATTTGGCACTGTTTTGGTGTTTATTCACGTAAGTGCCGAAAAAGTGCTAGTTTTAACTTTGGTATTCTTTTTAAGACGGATTTGATTTGAATCACGTTCAAACATATTCAAAACTTAGGAGAATGTTAATCTATTGATTTTTGGAAAGTTTAATCAACTTGAATTGTTTTTGTCACGCACTAGCAATACTAGGTTTCAAATTACACTTTTTTAAAGTAAAAAAGATTCGCTATCGAATTCTATTGCTCAAAGCTAGTTTATATAGTCTTTGTCACGTATGGGCTATGATATATTTGTAGTAGGAATATAATTGGATGTTTGGAAGGTCTAAGAGCTGGACTGGTTTCGTACTCCCTAAATACGAATACCCCTAACGTTTATTTCTAGTTGAATTAAGTTCATTTAATATTCTGATTTGTTTAATTAGCACGCTGTTTTATTTTATTTATTTATTTTTAGTTTAATTGCATGCTCTCATAGTGCATTTAGGAAGCCTTTTAGGTAAAAAACTCGTGCTTGTGGATTCCTTTTAATTTTGTACCCTAGGACTATATTTGCTTTTAGTTTTAGTTTAAGTTAGTTAGTAGTCTAATTTAATTTAATTTTTCCTTTTTTATTCCTCATTTCAATCATCTTTTCTTTTTCTTTTTCTTTTCCCTTTTTCCCTTAAAAGAGATAAGTAGAAGAAATAGGTCCCTTACCTTTCATGTGGTTCGACCTTGGACTTCTCCAAGTATACTATAACTTGACCGCATGCACTTGGGCTACAAAGTGGGTATTTCAGTCATAAATCCCAAAATCAATAACCCATAACTAAATCCCAAAATATTTCACACTTTTTGCGCGTAATCAATAACCCATAACTAACCCTAATCCAGTCATAAATCCCAAAATCTCCTTTAGCCTAGTTCATACCTTAGGCTACAAAGTGGGTATGAGGTGTATATGAAAACATAAAGCTCATAGCATTGTAAGAAATGATAATAGATGGTATATATGTGATAATCTATCCATATGCATCACTAATTGAACCTCAAACCAACCCAAGCCACATGATCATCACAACCTATGGCTTTTATGAAAAAAAAACCATTTTGAGTAAAAAACTCTAATGCAACATGTAATAACTTGAAAAAACATGTTTAATATTAATGTTCCCACCTTAGAGAAGCAAGATTGAGGAGTTGAGGAAGCGTAGACGTCGTATCGCTAAAACTCTATCTCGCCTCCAAGCTCCAAGCGCGGAGACGAAGGTAAAAGATGATGAATAATGAAGGAGAATGTTATTTAAAGCTCAAATCTTGTATGAGGATGAAGAAACCACAAGAATCACTCAAGAATCTCCCACACTCTGTCTCTAGAACCCCCTATATGAGTGAAGCTCGAAAATGGTGGTGTATGGGTGTAAAATGGGTGAAAAACGGGTTAAATATTGTCAAAACTGACTTCCAAGTTAACCATGATCGATCATGGCCTTCCATGATCAATCATGAGCCAAAAAAAAATCCACATAAGGGTCCATGATCGATCATGGTGGTCACTGCACCAACAACTGACTTTCTTAGCTCAAAATGGATCTCGAAATGGTTGAATGACTTGGCCCAAACATAAAAGTTGTAGAGGATAAAGAAATGAAGACGTGGCTTCAAACAAGGAGTCATTTGGATATCGGATGAAGAAGTTATGACCTCTCAAAGTTGGCCAGAAATCGACAAATCGCGAAAAGTCGAAACACGCGATTTATACCTCGGTTTCAATCCGAACCCCCTGAATAACGTAACGATTGTTCCCTCAAACTTAATATGTCTAATATGACATGCTAGAAGTACTAGGTCAAGTACGAAGGGTTCGAAATCCAATGCTCACTCTCCAATGGAGATTAAGCCTTAAGAGAAAGTTAACGCGAAAAACGGAACATGGGGTATTACATTGCTTTTCTTTTAAAAATATATGCAATTTTAGTTGTTGTCCACAAAATTTTTTTAACTAATGCGATTCTCCTATTTATAAATAAGTTTCGTAAAAAACTCTTTCAGGAGAAAAGTTCTATATTACATATAATATTTAAGAACTGGTATTAAGTACAATTTCAAATTCTAATGTTACTTTTTTTTTTCCTTCTAAAATTAATTTTTTTTGTTAAATACCTTTATTTAATAAAAAATAAATAAAAATATGCAATTTTAGTTGTTGTCCACAATTTTTTTTACTAATGCGATTCTCTTATTTATAAATAAATTTCGTAAAAAACTCTTTCAGGAGAAAAGTTCTATATTACATATAATATTTAAGAACTAGGCATTAAGTACAGTTTCAAATTCTAATGTTACTTTTTTTTTTCCTTCTAAAATTAAAGTTTTTTATAAATACCTTTATTTAATGAAAAATAAATAAAAATACCATATTATACAAGAAATGAATTTTATTAGTTTAGTTACTGTGACTTTGGGTGATTGAAAATTTTCATTAATAAATTTGATTGTCTAAAAGTATAAAGAAAAAGATTAAAATAAAAAAATTAATTTTTATATTAATTTTGTTATCTAGAAACCATGGGATAAAATAATACCACCTATAGGGGTGGTATATATTTATCGGTTTCTAAAGGGATAAAATGATAATTAATCCTGAGTGCAATCCAGTCATGTATTGCACCAAACGCGGGATATGATTAAAATATTATATTTACCTTTGCGCCAAACATATGATAGGATTTATTTATCCTATCATTTCCGACAACAAACACCGGATATGATTAATTAATTCAATCATACTTCTAATCCCGAACGACAAACACACCCTGACGTGCCGGATTAGAGAGCCGGAAAGGATTATTTAATTCCATTTGGACAGGATAAAATAACCCCACCTCTTAGGTAGGATTCGTTAATCCCCCTCTCGGTGGGATAATAAACTTTAGTGGGATAAATAATCCACCTGGATATCCAATCTCGACGAACACTAAACATGGGATAAGATCAAGTTATCCCATCCCACCTTCTTATCCTGCTTGTCAAACGCAGCCTAATAGGATAAATCTACTATTTTACTACTTAACTATCAGATCATTTAATATTTGTATTTCATATTTTAATTTAAATTAGATATATTTAATTAATACATATATCTCTTGTGTAAGTACTTTAATAAATTAATAAATAAAGTAATAAGTTAACTAATAGACTATAAAAAAATATAGGATTTCATTTATGTGCTAATATAGTAGATCAATCAATTATTATTATATATTATAAAACCAAGTCTTAATTAAATCATTGTCTAGAAAAATAAAGTCTTAATTCAATCGCATAAATTTACTGCTTAACTATTACATCACTTAATATCTTTATTTTATATTTTAATTTGAATTAGATATATCCGAGCAACACATTTGATGTGATCCAGCCAAACTCTCCATTCAATTCAACCAAGGAGCCTAGTGGGTTCGTAAAGGAAGACTCGATAATGTTCATGTTGAAGGATTGGGCATGAAAGTTTGAAGGGAAAGTAAATAAAGTGCTTGTTCTTAGAGCTATAAAGCAATGGAGGTTTCTAAAAGGTTATGAAATGAAGGATTGTAAGCTCTTGGTGGCTGTGCATGTTTGAGCATGATTTTTAGTTTTCTTATCCTCCAAGACTTCTATATTATTTCCTTAATTATTTAGGAGTTTATTTTAGTTGTCTTATTTCATTATTCAATTAGGAATTATGTTAGTAATTTCCTTTTTGATTAAGTTTCCTTATTATTAATTTCCTTATTGTATTAGGATTATTCTATAAGTTATTTCATTTTTCTAAGTAAAATTAGTTTCCTTATTATATAAGGTTTCTAATTGTTTTGTTTTCCTATTTAAAGGAGATGGATTCATTGTTTTAAGAAGTTTTGATGATTAATAATATTAAGAGTTTTCTCTTTGTGTTCTATAAGAACATGTTGAATTGATTAATTCAATTGTTCTTGACTTATCAATCAATTCTCCACGAATTGATTGTGGCGTCTTTGATTATACCGAGGTTCACGCTTCTTTAAGCGTTGGATTGAGCTTTTCGCCTTCTATCTTTTGACGTATTCCAAGGTTCTTGCTATGTTCATAGTTCAAAGGTTGAGGATCTATTAGCCTGGTTAGGAAAGACGATCCGGGATCGCGTCATTGGTATCAGAGGAACTTTTTTATCAAGGTTTTTTATCTTTAATTTCTTGTTCTTTCAATTTCGTAATAGATTCTTGAAACCCTAGATCTTTATTCTTGTTAATCTTATTCCAAAATTTGTGTTAGGGTTTGAAAAAAAAAGCATGAACAGTAACGTGAATAGTGATTTGGCAATGAACAGTGATTTTCGTGAACAGTGATTTTGCGATGAATAGTACCGAGATGAACAGTAATTCCTGAAAAAAAAGACAGAATTCTAAAATTGCTTAAAAACCCTAGAAAAAAATAAATTTGTATAGGGTGAGTTGTTTCGAATTAGAATACATTAAAGTTTGAATTGTTGAAAATAAATCCTAGGTTTTTTTTATGCTTCATGGAATAGGGTTTTGATTGCTATGAACTCTTGCGCTATTATTGAAATTGAAGATTCCCATTCAACCCTAGAATATTCCGATTAATATTCAATTGTTTGGGTTTATTGATTCTTGTTCCATCTTTATCATAGTTGGGATTCTTGTTTTGTGCTTTGCTCCATACAAATCTATTTTGGTTGGGAAATCTAAAAATCTATAGGATTGGATTTGCGTTAATTAGGGATTTGATTGTTGCTTATCGTTTGTTCCTTAAAGTTTTGCTTGCATTATTCTAGCAATTCTAGAAATTCGTTTAGCTCATTAATATTGCTAGAATTTGGTTTCTTGAGTCCTTGGTATTACATTGTTGAATGCGTCTAAATCTAATTGTTGGGTGTGCGATTTGTTATTGAGGACTTGTGATATTCATATTATTCAACTTGTGTTGGAGTTCCAAAGAGAAAATTGTGAGTATATCTACTATTTGTGTGATAAACACGAGAGGAAAAAAATAATTTGAGTGATACACATAAGGGAGTGCAGTGAGGAAATTTTATTTCTTTATTTGTACTAATCCTTATTTTTGCAGCGCAAGAATGTTTTATTTTAATTTTGAGCAAAGTTGGCTTGATGAGGAGTTTAGAAAGGATAGTGCACGACTAAGAAATCTAGAAATTAGACGGCGCAGGCGGTTAAGTGAAACTCCTAATGAGGAAAGGAGAAAACAAAATTTGGGTGGTAGCACAAAAAAGGCTTCCTTGTTTGATGATGAGGATTGTTCTAAGTTTAACCAATTGTTTACCAAAGCCTATGAGCAAGCTAAGAGGAGGGGCAACTCATTGCCTAGCCAAATGCCGAATGAAGTAAAATCCAAACCACCCGTGGAAAGTACAACTTCCATTGAACCTATGTCATCATTAAAGGTCATGGAAACTAACCAGTTGAAAGAAATTAAGGAACAAGCCGTAGAAGGTGAATTGCTAGGTGAATGTGGTGACCCAAGCGTGAGAGCGAATGTATTTCGAACTAGATGCCTCGTGCAAGAGAAGGAGTATAGTTTGATAATTGATGGGGGAGTTTACACAAACTTTGGTAGCAGAACAATGATTGAGATGTTGAACCTGCCTACGTTCAAGCACCCATGTCCTTATAAGTTACAATGGCTGAATGATAATAGAGTGATAAGGGTGAACGAGCAAGTACTTATTTCTCTTAGCATTGGGAAGTATAAGGATGAAGTTTTATGCGATATGGTTCCAATGCAAGTTGGCCACATGATTTTGGGTCGACAATGGCAGATTAATAGGCAAGTCAATTACAACGACCTTTCCAATAAATACTCTTTCAAGATGAATGAGCGAACAATTACTTTTGTTTCAGTGTCACCAAAGCAAGCTCATGAAGATCAAATGAAGTTACAAAAGGAGAGTGATCAAAAAAGAGAGAGTGAGTAAAAGCATGAAAGAGTGGTAAAGGAGTGAAAAAGAAAGAGAGTGAAAGGAAAATAAAAGAGACTGAGGTAAAAAAGAGAGAAAAAGAAAATTCAGTGATCTCTAGTGAGGATGAGTTTGAAAAAGACTTGAGTGCAATGAAGGAAATTGAGGCAAAAAAGAGCGAATCGGAGGAAGAATTTTCAAATACTAATAAGAATTTTAATCCCGTTTTCCCTATATCTATTGTGTCTTATTTGCAGGGAGTTGGAGATCAACACCAAGGAAAAGTTGAGTTGGCACATGGCCAACAAGTTTTAAAGTAAAGAATTGGTGAGTTTTCTAAGTTGGAATTGGTAAGTTGTTCTCCGAAGAAATTATTTGGATTTAAAACAAAGTATGGCTTGTTTGAATGGGTAACTAATTCTTTGAATTTGAATAATGCTTTTATGAGTTTAAATAATTAAATTTTTGAGCCATTCTTGGGAAAAATTGTTTTGGAAGGCTTTGATCATTGGAATGTCACACTGTCAGGTAGTAATAGTAGTTTGAATTGTTACTTATCGATTAGTTGGAATGATCAATTGCTTATGATGAGTTTTGATGCACTAACCGCAAACCTCAAGAAGTGCACTCTTAGCACGAATGAGATTATGTTTCTTTGCTTTGATGAGTGTATTGTAGGTAAGCCTATTGTAGCGAAGGAAGTGAGTAGCAGGCAGCCGTGGAGCTCAATAAGTTCGAAAGGAACACGGATATTATTTGCGGAGGAGAGCAAGGAATTTCCAAGGCAGCTATAGAAGCGAGGATGATCTTTACAAAGGGAAGAGAATATATTCTAGCCAAAGAACCGGAGTTGGGAGTTGATGAAGTGGAGCATGTAGACTTCATTGGCATGGATAAGTATGATTTACATCCACAACATCAGCTGGGAAATTTCTTCAATGAATTACGAAGGATCGAATTAAAGTATCGCCTCAAGTTCGATGAATTTCGTTTATCAAAGAAGGTCAAGCAGCAAATTGCTAGATGCGGATTGAATCAAGCAATGCTTAGCAAAGATTCGAGGACAAATCTTCTTGAAGAGGAGGGGTATGATGTGATCCAGGCAAACTCTCCATTCAATTTGAACCAAGAAGCCTAGTAAATGAAGAGTCGATAATGTTCATGTTGAAGGATTGGGCATGGAAGTTTGAAGGGAAAGTCAATAAAATGCTTGTTCTTAGAGCTATAAAGCAATGGAGGTTTCTGAAAGGTTATGGGAGGATTGTAAGCTCATTGTGTCTGTGCATGTTTGAGCATGATTTTTAGTTTTCTTATCCTCCAAGACTCCTATATTATTTCCTTAATTATTTAGGAATTTATTTTAGTTGTCTTATTTCATTATTCAATTAGGAATTAGGTTAGTAGTTTCCTTTTTGAATAAGTTTTCTTATTATTAATTTCCTTATTGTATTAGGATTATTCTAGAAGTTATTTCCTTTTTCTAAGTAAAATTAGTTTTCTTATTGTATAAGGTTTCTAATTGTTTTGTTCTCCTATTTAAAGGAGATGGATTCATTGTTTAAAGAAGTTTTGATGATTAATAATATTGAGAGTTTTCTCTTTGTATTCTTTAAGAACATGTTGAATTGATTAATTCAATTGTTCTTAACTTATCAATCAATTCTCCACCAATTGATTGTGGCGTCTTCGATTATACCAAGGTTCGCGCTTTTTTAAGCGTTGAATTGAGGTTTTCACCTTCCATCTTTCGCGTATTCCAAGGTTCTTGTTACGTTCGTAGTTCAAGGGTTAATGATCCATTAGCCTGGTTAGGAAAGACGATTTGTGATCGCGTCAACATATATCGTATGTGTAAGTAGCCTCATAAATTAATAAATAAAGTAATAAGTTAATTAATAAACTATAAAAAATATAAGATTTCATTCATGCGCTAATATAGTAGAAATTCGATGAAATAGTAATCTCTTTAAATTTATAAAATAATACTTTTTTATAAGGTCATCTTAAGCCCATCAGTTACATAAATTAATAATTCATATTTTCAGACTTACTATCATATCTTATCAAAATATGGGTATAATATTGTTTTCTTTTTTTCTAAAATTTATATTTGCCTGAATTACTATTGTTCCCCGACTAACTTGGAAGTTGAATTTTACATAAACCCACTTTTTTGTAATTCATTTTTAGTAACAATAATGTTTATTCTTGTACTAACACAAGTATTTTTGCATTTCATCACTCCTTGTTGATTTTTTTTATATCTTTGAGATAGGAAGTCAGTGGAATAGAAATATAGAAAAAAAAAATATAATTTTTGTCATGTAATAAGAAGAAAGGAAGAGAGATGGTATATATAAAGACTATTTAATTCTAGAAAAACCAAAGGACAATACTATATAATTGCTTAATAAAATTTATAGGAAATAAAAATTTAGGGAATACCAATATCACATTATTGGAAACATAAAATTTTCAAATTATTTATCAAAGGATAATATAATTTACTTAATTAAGTTTATAGGAAATAAAATTTAAGGAAGATAAAAAAAAATATTAGAGACACAAATTTTTTGGTAAATTAATAAATTATTTACTTCTTGCTAAATTAATAATTTATCTATAAATGAAAACTTCATTTAATTAATAAAATTGGCCAGTCCCGACCTTATTAATTTATAGAGTTTTTGCCATAATTATATTTGAAAAAAAATTCTCCAAAATTATTTTTATTAGATGGAATTACAATTATAAATCTTTCAGTTGCAAATTTAAAATTGCAGATCTAATACTATAAAAGTATTATTATTGAGGAAGTCTTCTATACTGCTCCTATTAATTACGTTTATTAGTAAGCATTAATTGCATTGGAAGTTACAAAGTATTTATTTGATTTAATTAAGGTATTACCTTTTAAGTTTTTTTTAATAATATAATTTATAATTTTTTAATAATAATAATTTACATTTTTGTTAATAATTTAATAATAACCTACATTATTCTACCAGTCTTTTGAATTTATCAATGGGTCATTTCTCCTTTCTCTTCCAAAGTAAAGCATTATAAATGCCCACACGCCATTTCTTTGCTCCATAAAATACGAATTATAAATGAGTGTAGATTTTTGTTCCATGAGACTATGTAAAGAAAATGTTGAAGCAAGTACGACAACAGAAATTGTTTATATATATTTGTTGTGATAAATTTTAAATACTGACAAGCCACAAAGTAGTTTATTATATAGCATGTAAGCGAGGTCAATCCCACAAAAATTCAAACAGTATGTTTTATAATTTTCTTGTTAACTTTTCACTAAATTCCTAATCTAGTTAGAAAAGTAGTGGAATAAAATAAAATAAATAAAACAAAGCAAAGCAAGTAAACTAAAGTAATAGAAGTAAATCAAATTAATACTAAGCAAGACAACAAAATTAATGAATTAAGTGACTAAGTTTCTGGAGTCATATATTTAATATCTTCTTCTTTAGTATTTATGTACGTAAACCTCTACTCTTATTTCGCATTAATTTGGTCTTTCAACTCTAATAGATGCGGAAAATAAAATCAATAAAGTCCAATTAATTAATAAAATCTAATTGAAATTCTTTCACAACAAAACTTATGTATAAGGTCAAAACACTCATTATATCCGTTAAAACACACCCTATATCCGCTCTCAACAAATCATAAGGTGAATCCAACAAAAAATAATAAGAATCCAATTTTATTTGTATCAATTAAAATAGGTATCCAATAAGAAGAATTGTATTTAATACTAAAATATTAAATTGGTAAAGTCAATTGGCATGAACATGTGTGATGAAATCAATTAAATATACTCATCATAACACTAGCAAAAATTTACGCTATCATGAATAAAATTAAATAAAAAAATAATAATAAAGTTAAATAAAACTTAATGGGCGTAGAATTAATTGAATAATAAAATTTAAGCCCCAAATCTGCAAATTCTTCAAACAATATAAAAGTAAAAGTTATTTTTTTTTAAAAAAAAAAGAAGAAAGAAGAAAGAAGAAAGAAGAAGGGAGTGCTAGGTAGCTCTTGTTGCACACCACCTTCAATTGGCTGCCTCTGATGCTCTCTTTCTCCTTTAGGGCCCTAGTAATTTGCATATGGACTTGGTAGCTTTAACACTTAGACTTGGGCCTTTTAGATGACTAGGTTTGTTCAATATTAATAACAAATATATGAATGGGCCCATAATGACAAAGCTATATTATTAAAATTGGGTCACCAAATAAACAATTATACTAATTTTTGCGCATTACTCTCTGCAGCGGACTTAATATTATTTTTGGCCAGTAAAACCTTAGAATATGAGAAAACTCAATACAAGAAAGTTCTAGGTCTTCAAATCCTCTTTGCAACCAAATAAAGAACGCCAAAAATTCAAGTTCTGAGCAAAAACATATGCTCAAAATACCGAACTGCTGCTGTGATTTCTCATTTACTTTCAAATCTTCTTTTCATCAAAACTTCTTCATTTTAAATCTAATATGCTCAATTTAAAAGCCAGTATTCTTCAGTTATTCTCTAATGCTTGAAAAAGCATTAAAAATCAATTATTAATAGTAATGTGTACTTTATAAATTATAAATTAGTATGATAAATTATACCAATTTCTTGGTATATACGTGGTCTTTGGTCTGCAAGCCTCGTCATGCCTCTTTATTTATCCTGGTTTATTGGTTTCCTCCTCAAATTGGCTGGGTGAACCTGAATATGGATGGCATGGCTTAGGGTGCCCATATCTACAGTGAGGGTAATGCTATGGTAGATTGTATTGCTTTTATGGGGCTTGATCATGAGATCCCATTTTTGTGGGATTTGGCTCTTATACAAAAGGTCGCTTTAGTGGGGCAAGACATGTCCTTATTCCCTAATTATAGATTTAGATTACGTTAGTTATATTTGTGTTTTTCTTTTGCTAGTGATCTTTTGGACCTCTTTGCTTAGTTTTGGTGTGATGGTTAATAAAGCCCATTGGATTGTTTTTGTTTTTGCTTTTACCACTTTCTTAGGGAGGCCAGGTTCATGTCCCCTTTCCTTTTCATTGTGCGCCCTTGAGACTAGGCTTTTAAAACTCACTTATTTCTTTATTTTAATAATATAATGTTCTAGCACCCTGCCTTTTCGGGGGCTTAAGTAGCTTCTTTTTTTAAAATCAAAATAATATATATATATAATTATAAGTGCCATTCTTCGGCCTACAGTATTTTGGAGTATTTCAAGTCAAAACTAGTCCTTTTTCGTGTTTAGAATTGCACACCCCTCGGTTTTATTTTTAGAGCGTTGAAGCCGTATCTGAGAGAATTGATTGCAAAGAGGAGCTAAAGAGATCAGGTTTATTTTTAATTCCATTTTACTATATTTTTCATAAGTTCTAGTATTTAAAAATGGGTTTTAAATTTTTTTAATTGATCTTAAGTGTTTTTTTTTAAAATGTGCTTATGTGCTTTTATCTAGTTGATAACTTGTCTTTATCTAGATATAATCTTAGCTCTTGATCCTTTTTTAATCAATTGCACACACATTGATCCATGTGCATTGAATGCTAGCTTTTGATTGGCTCTTGTGAATTTGTTTATAACATATATATTTCTCCATTCTTTTGAGCCATTGGATTAAAGTTAATCTTAGCCATCCATTTAACAAGCATATATATTTCTTTCTTTCTTTCTCTCTTGAGCCCTAGAGAGCCGCAGCAGCCAACATACACGTATTGAGCCCTATAAATATTTCTTTCTTGTTTCTTTCTTTCTCTAAAAGACATTGAAGAACTAAAGTTCTTAGGCCATCTCCAATGGTCATTTCTATCCATACAAATTTTTATTATAGAAAAGAAAAATAGAAAAAATATGCTCCAATAGATTTTTTATAACCATTTCTATGTAAAGTGAAAGTTGAGTCACATGGGAAATTTCTATCACAATTTCTACATGTAGAAGTAGTGATAGAAATTTTCAGTGTGACATGGCACATCCTTATTGGATATAAGAAATCCACTAATTCTCTCTCATTCTTAAATAAATGCTAAGTAGTAATGATAGAAAAGTAATATAGAAATGGCACCATTGGAGAAACTTTACTTGATACTTTTTTAGTTACACAATTATATTGCCAAATAGATATAAAAATGTATTAAAAATATCATGACACATAAGATATAAATTAATTTATAAAAAATGACCTTATAGGCTTATTTTTGTTTTAATATAAAGATCAATGGCATTTGATTTGAAGATTCATCTCTTGGCTTGAGAGAGTGATATGAATTTATTCTTAAATCTTTGTTGGGAGTTTTTTTTTAAGTTTTTCGGTATAAAGATTCAAGGCGCTGTGTATGTTTAATATTGAAAGTGTTGTGTTTTAAATTTCGAAGGTGCTCAGATCTGCTTTGAATCTGCTATGTGATACGATCTATTTGTGTATTTTTGAAGTGCTGTGAGGGTAGCATTCGGTGGTGCTTATACTTGCTTTATCTCCTTCGATTTTCGACTATATCTCACTAATTTTGCGAGGATGTTTCATCTAAATTCAGGTATTATTGTTCTTAATCTTTCTTGATCTATCTTTCTTGTTTATTACTCAAAATTTGGTGTGATTCGTGTGGTCAAATTTGATACTAATTAGATTTGAAAATTCCTAAATATAATATTTTTTTTAGGATTGTTTTTATTGATTATTGCTGCGTACTATTGCTGCGAAAACAATCCATAAAATCTATTTTTACTGCTATGAATCAACTGTTAATATTGTTGCCATTGCTGTTATTTCTGCTGTGAAAAATCTAATTCTATATAGTGTAATTGCTGCGAAAAAACAGTCTATATAAGCTGTTATTTGCTAATTTTTTGAAGCTGTCTTTATGCTGAAAAATCTGGTTTATATTGTTACGAATTTGGTGTTGTTTAGGTTAATTTTTACTGCGAATAAGTTGTTTATAAACTGTTAAAACTTTTGGTGCTGTTGCTATTGTTTATTGCTAGAAAATCTTAATCTAATTTGATTGTTATTGCTGCGGGAAAACTAAACTAATTTGTATTAATTTTGGCTGCAAGTTTCATGTGATTAAGTTCTTCATATTGTGATTTGTTTTGAGATGTATTTTGTGATCTAGTTGTTGATTTGTCTATACAAAATATTTTTCGAAACTATTTGAGTTTTCAAAATTTGGAACTTATGAAATATATTGCTTTTGGCTTAACTTTGTTGTGAATACTTAATTCTTGTTCTTGGTGAGGTTATCTCGAAAATTCTGCTATTGTATTGTTTGTTTGAGTTTATTGAGTCGGCTTGGTGAGAGAAGTTGTGTACCCTTGGGTTGTATGGCATGTGCATTAGGGTCCTTGTTTATTCCTTTTGTCCGTTTAAACTATTGCAAAAACTTTTAAATATTGGATTTTGTTTTGAGATAGGGTGCCTCCGTGGATGTTTATCTCAATTGAGAGTTTACCATGTAAAAAACCCTTGTGTTGTGCTATGTTATGATTGATTGATTAATTTCTATTTTTAGTTTATTAATTTCATCAATATCACAAAAGGTTTTTAAGAAGTTTGGAAATTAAATAAGCTTTTCTTAAAATTCAGTTTTGACATTTAAAGGTAAACTTATGGTTTATTCTATATTTGAAAAGGGCTATCCATTGTGGGAATTTCAATATATATATATCCTTTTGATCCCAAATTAAAATATTTTCTTAATAAATAAATAAATATTTGAACTTTTGATGAGGACGCATGGAGTATTATTAATGAAATACTCGGGCTGGGTTAATCATAACTTGATAATCAATAGTATTGAAGTACTTTAGCTTGAGTTCATGAGGTGAATAAACTCAAGTTCATCATTCATGTGATCAAGTTCATTTTTTGTGGCCCAAACAACATCTTTTTGGCTTATTTAGTGTTTTTGTTCAACTTTCCTATATAATTTTTGTTCTTATAAACATTAACCTCAATGAAAAAAGGACAAAAACTAGACTGTATTTATTTTAGGGGGCAACAATTAGCACTCTTTATCAAATAAATCACTTTTTCTCTATTAACACACACCCCATTATTTTTTGGGGAATGCTATTCTCACACTCCAAATAACTCTCTAACTCTCCATAACACATCCCAAATATAAATTTTATCTTCTTAACACTCCCATCACTCCACTCTCTCTCTCTCTCTCTATCTCTCTTTCTACCTATCTTCTTCTCAGCTTTTTTGTCCTTCATGTATTTTTTTTCTCTTTTTCCTTTTCTTCGTCTACACGTGCAAGGAATGAAGGAATTAAACATCATAATCTCTCAAGCCTGGTGGCGGCAAAAGATCTAAAATGGCTCTGTGAATGTGGTTTGAGAAAAGCCTTTTTTTTTCTCCTTTATCATCATTTACATTATGTCTTCAATTGATTGGTTTAAAGATGGGTGTTATGGATAACCAAAGTATGAATATATACTCGGTTCCTAGGAACCGAGTGGTGTTCATCATACTCAACCCAAAGGAACCGAGTGAAGCACACGTCACTCGGTCCTATGGAACCAAATCTAATGGAACTGAGAATGGAGAACCAACATATGCTCAATACAAGTAAATATGGAGGTAGGTGGAGTGATTTGATTTGTTTTTTTGAAATGTAAAGTGAGAGAGTGGAGTAGTGAGAGTGTAGTGTTTTTAATTTAAATTAATATTAATTAATCTTAAAATTAAATTTGGAGTGGTATGAGTGTTAGGAAGAGAGAATATGAAGTATAAGAGAGAGATAGAGTGTTAGAGAATGAAATAGCTTATGTCAATAGCAGCCCCCTTTATTTTATACGAAATTTCATTAGCTCGCAAAAATAAAAATTCGGAAATACGAAAACATTATCCAGTCGATGATTGATTAGAAACCTACTGTTGACCAAGGAAAGCGACAGGTCTTTGCTTTCTACAAAGTCTTTACAAAAAAAAAGGTAAGATCCTAACACAAAACATTTTGAACTGGTATAAACATTTTGGACTGGACCTATCATTTTAGGTTGGCCCTTAGACATGATTCATAAAAGTAAGTTGGTTGGGGTTGGGCTGAATAGCGCCCAACCCAAACCTGCTCGGTGAAGATTGAGACCAATTTATATATATATATATATACACTAGGGTATATCTATGCCATTTATTACGGTGAAAAAATAAAATTTGGTAATAGAATAAAAAAGAATAACTATGACCGATCTAAATCGGTATAAGATAAGTAAGTCTATATTGAACAATGAATACATATGTTGAATTTTCATTTTAGGAAACCTAAAAATAACTTAATTGGATTGCCTTGTTTTAATTTATTTTAGAGGCACTTTTAATTATACTTTTTGATCTTATTTCAGTCTTAACAAAATACTTTTTTAACAAATTAAACTCAACGCCAGATGTAAAAATAATCCAATTGCTTCTATTGACCTTGTAGGTCTTAATCTTATTTTGATAATAACAATAACTTTATCATGTGTAATTTAACATGTTTCTTGAATTAAGTTTATAGTTCATTTACTTAGAAATTCAAGAAGAGCATGATTTGTACAAAGAAAGCATGCCATTTGACAAGGATCATTCAATCCATATCTGATCAAGTCAACATAGCATTGGACAAGACAAGGAATATCAATCTCATCACAATGCAATTTATGAAGATCAAGATCATAGAAATATGCAAAAAGCTTAAAGGCAAAAGCTTTAAGTGAAGAAACAAATCGAAGCATTCAAAAACTCGACTATTCGTCAATTGAGTGAGTGCATATGATTTATGTAAAGTTTCTTGATTGATCATTTTTATAGCTCAAACATGTTCATACATCATTCATAGATTGATTGCAAACAAGCTTGAATCGAATTTCCTTTGAAAACATCATTCTTACAAAAACCGGTTTTCAAATAAATTCATATTAAATTCAAGCAATCTTATTTTGAGTTTTCCTGAAAATAGGTGTCTTAGGAACTTATTTTTGAGCTCCCCAAAGCATTAGAATTAATTTTGGAGCTAAAATGCAAAAGTTCAAAAAATGAGATTTTGGCCTGATGGTCAGAGGCCATCAGTCGACTGATGGATTGTGCTCAGAATATAGCCGTTGGACTTCTGATTTTTTACCATCTTTGGTAACAAATCTTTACCAAACCTCTCAAACGGATATATAATATTTGGGACTATATATTGGACATCTAAGACACATTTTGACAAGCTTGAACATATATACATACTCATCTTTCATCTATTCATCATATTCAAGAATTCAAGCTTTTGTATTGATCATATCTTTTATCTTTGAGCTATATCTATTGATTAATCTTGATAACTCTAGTGTGAGCTTAAATTGTATCTATCAAACACTTAAGAGAGTTATTATTCATTGGTGTGAATCACCAAATAATTTGTAATGATCTTTTGTGAGAGGTAAATCTCACAAGTTAGCAAGAATGTGCTTTCTTGTGTTGAGTGTTTTGAGAAGAGCAATACTTGTAAGAGTGTAGTGAGACAATTACACTTGTTGATGTTTGATTTTCACCCAGAAGAAAATCGGTTTTAGTGAAAATTCTTTGGGGTACTATCCAAGCGCGGATGTATGGTTTAGATAACCGAATTGCGAGAACAAAACGTCATTGGCTCAATCGGTTTAATCTTTCTAAGTCAAGCTATTTATTTACTTGCACTATTTTTGTTAATTTCTCTTGGGATTGATTGACTACTTTGCTTTTTTCCTTATTCATATCTAGTCTAAGTTTATTACTTAAACATTTTTTGAAAACTTTTTAATTCTGCATTTAGTTTTATAAACCCTATTCACCCCCTATAGTGTTTTCCGACCTACAGCGTTGATCATTATGATTGAAAAATTAAATGGTCCAAAGAAATTAGACTGAGACATATGTTTTGTACCCCATTATTTGTAGAAACAAAATTGGCACAACGGCTCTGCTTGTAGTACAACTTTCTCTATATTCTAGAGAACAAATCTCAGTATTAAAATTTGGCTTAGTTCTAGCTCCATAGTGAACATGTTGAATTACAAAGTCCAAATTTCAAGCGTTTACTAGTGGATGAATTGTTTTGGGAAGAAATAAGATTGAATTATTAATGTTAACAATGACCATGCCTGTGACACGTTTATAGATAATTATTTGAGCTTACGACATTGTTGATGCCTACAACAATTTTTTTGCAACTATTCGTAATAATTTATAGTGATTGTAATTATTTAACATTGTACACATGCACATCTATATATGAACTATTCTCTTGCTTCTTTGTATGTTTGCTTATTAAATGTTGTTATAAATGTCCCATAAAAATGAGAGCCACACTTGGTTTCCATATTATATAGTTACAATGCATCCACTCCAAAAAGGAGTTTATTTCCTCAAGTAAAAAAGAAGAATAAAAAAAATAAAGAAACTAAAAAGAGGATTCCTGAAACCTTGTACGGAAACACTTGAAACAAACACTCGAAACAAATTGAACCTAGCTATCAGTGCCCACTTGATGTACTAAGCTCGAACCCTAACATCTTCGAATTGGTTTTTTGTAGGCTTTTCTTTCACGATTTTTGCTTCCTTGGCCTTTCTGATTAACAATCCACGAAACAAAATGATCAATGTGCTTTCACTACCATTTACTCCATCTTTCGCAGAAGAAAAGTGGCCCAATGACAAATCCTAAGCCCACAACATATCCCACCGAAGCAGCATTCAAGAATTCCCATTTCTTCCCATCTTCAGGATGTGAGTGCTTGTCCTTAGATGTTGGTAAAGTTTCAGCAATATCACTGCAGCTTTTGTTCAACTGAGGCCCACATAATCCTTCATTTCCTTCAAATGAAGTTTATAGAAATGTTGTGAATTGGTTGGCACTCGAGATTTTTCTAGTCAACTTATTATATGACAAATTCTAGGCTGAAAGGAATGTAATACTAGCAAGCTCCCGTGGAATTTTTTCAATTAGTTTGTTTACCGAAAGGTCTAATGATCCAAGTTGTTTCAAATTTCTAAGCGAAGACGGGATTGAGCCATTTGAGAGTTTCCAGTTGAAGCGGTATAGAAGTTGAGCAAGCATTCAATGTTTACAATTCTAAACAACATCTTAGAAACATCCTTCTCCTGGCCCCAAATGGGATAAACTTGATATTCGTCCTTTTAAAATCAACTGAAAATTCATAAAATCACTCATCATTAGTCTAATGTTTCGGATCTTGCCCTATTGCCCACCCATTAAATCAATACTATATACCATTATTATCTATATCTCATTAATGTGGATTTGGTTCTTTTTCATTACGTGTTCCCCAATTTTTTGTCAACACACACCTCTGTGAATGGCGCATGGAACATTCGATTTTAATAAGAAACAAAAGTCTTTCTTCAATTATGTATGTCATTCATTATGATGTTAATCTAGGGAAATTGGGCGAAAGTCTAATGAAGAGGATCGAAATCTTCTGGTATTAGGTGTTCTAGCACATGCCAAAATAATGGGTTTGACGTGGAACATTTGATATATCACCAATGATCATCACTACATTCTTTTTTGCTCTATGCTCGTGCTTACATCATCAAGAATCTTTTCAACCCTATAGTGTAATTTCTCTAGTGCAATTTTCATCCTGCTAATCGCATGAATAAACTTGACCGAAGGAAATACATTAGGTACATCAAAACGTCCGGTGAACTTTCATGCTTCTTTTACAACAGGTGATGAATTCATCCTGATATTTTTCTTCTTACCAAACGTTGCCCTTAGAGGTATAAAGATTGTATTTCGAACTTCGATTCTAAGCATATAAAGTTCAAATTCTTAAGCATGTATTTGATTCATGATTGTTTTCTTATTTCTTTTAGTTTGGCTCAAATTATCGTGGCCATCTGTTTTTCTTATTGGTTTTCATCGACATTGTAACGAATCATTAGGGGGGACTTTTTCTTAAAATAATAGTTGATCTAAAAGTCGAATTAAAGAAGTTTAGCACTAGAAATCAGTGGTTGGCATTAAGTATAATGGATTTTATTAATTATGCATTTGTGCTGAGGTTTTTTTTTTTTTTTTTTGTTGTTGTTGTTGTTGTTGTTGTTTGTGTACAACACTAAATTGTTTGTAGGTAGTGGATTACAGTTTTTAGCTCTTTATTTTTGTAGCTTATAGATTAGTTTGCCCCAAAAAAACACAACAACAAAAGATAAGAGACTTCTTTATTCTTTCAATAAATTAAAATAACATATGAAGGAAAACCTACTTTGATTTTTTATATACATCCACATTAGTTGTTTCGATTCTGGACTGTCATTCTTAATAAGAAATCTAGGTCAAAGAAGAAGAAGGCCTATGCTAGGTATAATCTAAAGTGGACTATCCATTCGCAGACCAGGCCTTTGATGACGGAAATCTGTTGCTAAAAACACAATCTGTAAGAAAATTGTCTGTTTTAGGATAGATTGTTGATATATAGGGGAGGTTTAGGAGGTTTATTTTCCTTCTTTTTTTTTCTTCCTTTTGTTTGGATGGTTGCACATGAACTATCTTAATTTTGAACATAATGTACAATCATTTAGAGCATGCATTTGGCACTGGAAAATCACTCAATAATATATAATTGAAATTAAATTTAACATAATAAAATCTTGATTGGAAGGACCACTAGGCCCAACAGGCTTTTAGGCGACGTACATTGTCCGTCTCCTAAGTTAAATATGTACGTCTCGTAAGCCTCATGCGACGAACAAGTTGTCGTCTAAGAGCCGTCGCCTCAGTTGTGTCGCATAAGCTCTTAGGCGACGTACAAATATTGGTTCCTCTCCTAAGAATCTCTTAAGCGACGCACATATGTACGTCTCCTAAGTGAACTCTTAGGCGATGTACATTGATTAATGTACGTCTCTTAAGTGTCCAACTTAGGCGATGCACATTGATCAATGTTCGTCTCTTAAGTTCCTACTTAGGCGACGTACATTGACCAATGTGCGTTTCCTAAAAGGACAACTTAGGTGACGCACATTGACCAATGTGTGTCGCCTAAGTTTTCCTCTTAGGGTCAAAGTTGTCCTCTTAGGGTCAATTTGCGTCGCCTAAGTTGTCCTCTTAGGAGACGTACATTGGTCTATGTACGTCGCCTAAGTGTCCTCTTAGAAGATGCACATTGACCAATGTGTGTCGCCTAAGAGGACACTTAGGCGACGTACATAGACCAATGTGCGTCGCCTAAGTAAAAGACCATAATTCCAACAAATGCTAGAATCATAGTAACCCATGCAGCTAAAGCTGCATTTTATATATCTATTACCAGGATTTATACCAAGAACAGTCTGTAATCCCAAACAACTAATTCTAAAACACCCAAATTCACAAAATCACCATTCACAAAACTACATCATGCAATTCACAAAATTTAATAAAACTGTCAACATATACATAAAGTCTCAAAATATACATAGTCACAAAATGTTCAAAAAAAACAAACAAACTTGAAGTCTCAAAATTAATAAAAGAACAAAAGAGTTAAGTTATGGCTGTTGGCGGGAAGCAGACTCTCCACCGGAAGCATTCCCTCTAAAAAGCAGCTGGACCTAAGCTTCCATTTCTTCCATCTTTCGTTGTTGGTCTTCAATCGCTCGTTGTTTTTCGTCCTTGAATCGTCGCATTTCTTCGACCTCTTGTTCTCGTTCCTATTATATTCTTGCCACGGTGGACCGGAGCTCCTCGACCTCAGATGACGGATTTGACGTCCGCACGCCACCCTTCGATTATGGGTCCCTTCTGTACCTTATTCCCAGACCGCGGATGACCGTCCCTCTCTGAACACCAACCTCTCCCTGAACAATACAAATCTATGTCTTAATAGGGAAAGTGATCGGTGCCGAAGGGGTCGAGTCTGAGCCGCCTTCCATGGGCGACGGCGTGGGATTCGAGGCTTCGAATAAGGAGATGGAAGCCTCAACCGCGGCGGTCATTGTAGCCTATAAATAATAATTAATTAATTAATAATTGAATAACAATGAATAAATAATAACAAAGCAACAAACAATTAATAGACTGTTACCGCTGCATCTGGAGCGTTCTTCTTATGTACTTCCACCCAAGTATTGCGAATAGGGCTTTATCCCCAGATTCCTTTCGCTTCTTCGCTCGGTAGGCGAAGGGGGTCGGACCCGATCTGGGGTACACCTTCTTCTTAGATGCCCTAACCGCCTTCATGTTCTCGGAGCGGGCCTGCAATACGATACAACATTTAGAAACAATTCCTTCAATTAATGTAAACATCATATTCAAATAGATAATAATAGTAGTAGTAGTAGTAGACCGTCCCTCTCTGAACACCAACCTCTCCCTGAACAATATAAATCTGTGTCTTAATAGGGAAAGTGATCGATACCGAAGGGGTCGAGTCTGAGCCGCCTTCCACGGGCGACGGCGTGGGATTCGAGGCTTCGAATGAGGAGATGGAAGCCTCAACCGCGGCGGTCATTGCATCCTATAAATAATAATTAATTAATTAATAATTGAATAACAATGAATAAATAATAACAAAGCAACAAACAATTAATAGACTGTTACCGCTGCATCTAGAGCGTTCTTCTTATATTCTTTCACCCAGGTATTGGGAATAGGGGCTTTATCCCCAGATTCCTTCCACTTCTTCGCTCGGTAGGCGAAGGGGGTCGGACCCGATCTGTGGTCCACCTTCTTCTCAGATGCCCTAACCGCCTTCATGTTCTCGGAGCGGGCCTGCAATACGATACAACATTTAAAAACAATTCATTCAATTAATGTAAACATCATATTCGAATAGATAATAATAGTAATAGTAGTAGTAGTAGTAGCAGCAGCAGCAGTAGTAGTAGTAGTAGTAGTAGTAGACCGTCCCTCTCCGAACACTAACCTCTCCCTGAACAATATCAATCTGTGTCTCAATAGGGAAAGTGATCAGTGTCGAAAGCATCGAGTCTGAGCCGCCTTCCACAGGCAACGGCGTGGGATTCGAGGCTTCGAATGAGGAGATGGAAGCCTCAACCGCGGCGGTCATCGCAGCCTATAAATAATAATTAATTAATTAATAATTCAATAACAATGAATAAATAATAACAAAGCAACAAACAATTAATAGACTGTTACCGCTGCATCTGGAGCATTCTTCTTATATACTTCCACCCAGGTATTGAGAATAGGGGCTTTATCCCCAGATTCCTTCCGCTTCTTCGCTCGGTAGGCGAAGGGGGTCGGACCCGATCTGTGGTCCACCTTCTTCTCAGATGCCCTAACCGCCTTCATGTTCTCGGAGCAGGCCTGCAATTCAATACAACATTTAAAAACAATTCATTCAATTAATGTAAACATCAAATTCGAAGAGATAATAATAGTAGTAGTAGTAGTAACAATAATAGTAGTAGTAGTAGTAGTATAATAGTAATAGTAGTAGTAGTAGTATAATAATAATAGTAATAGTAGTAGTAGCTATTAATATGTAGTAGTAGTAGTAGTAGAATAATAATATGTAGTAGCAGTAGTAATAGTAGTAGTAGTAGTATAATAATAATAATAATAATAATAATAATAATAATAATAATAATAGTAGTAGTAGTAGTAGTAGTAGTAGTAGTATAATAATAATAATAATAATAATAGTAGTAGTAGTAGTAGTAGTAGTAGTAGTAGTAGTAGTAGTAGTAGAATAATAATAATATTTAGTAGTAGTAGTAGTAGTAGTAATAGTAGTAGTAGTAGAAAGTATAATAATAATAATAATAATAATAATAATAATAATAATAATAATAATAATAATAATAATAATAATAATAATAATAATAATAATAATAATAATAATAATAATATGTAGTAGTAGTGGTACTAATAATAATAATAATAATAATAATAATAATAATGATGATGAGGATGATGATGATGATGATGATGATGATGATGAGATAGATGCAAATGACGAAAGACATTGCCTTACTCTCCTCGGTGGACCAGTGTGCCATCAGCCACGTCCACTCATTCACACGCTCCACAAATTCTACAGGAACATCTGGGCCGTATGTCTCGAAGTGCGCCTTGCACTCCGACATATATTAATTGAACCGTAAAGATACTGATTTTTGGATTTATTCGAACATCTCAATATTGTCGTGGCTGACGTCGTAATAGGTCTTCAAAACAAAAACAACATATATAAGTCGAATTCAGAAAATTTGCACAAGTATAAAGAAAAAAGAAATTAGTTAGTCGCCTTTACCGAGATGTAGTTATAGACAATCTAAAGTTTCTCTCTAGGCAGATTCCAATATGAATGTGCCACCATTGGGAATTTGTCCCTTACGACACTGCCTATGCCGCGTGCGAGACGGCCCTGAACCACCTGAGACGACGGCATTTTGAGCTCGTCGGATCACTCGAGCTTATTCCATGCTTTCGCACCTCTTCACTGGTTTTCTTACCCACCACTATGCCTCTCGTGTGAGTGGAGGCGGATGTGGAGGTCGAAGTATCTACAGATTAAAACATACATTATAATTTATATATATAGAGAGAGAGTTTTAGTAGAAGAAAGCAAAAAAAAATACTAAAGATGTAATCACCTCCGCTCTTGTAGCGAATGCTGCGAGGAAACGAACGCCCGATGGTGGAGGTGGTTATGGCAAACGAATGCTGGGTAGACAGAGCCTGAGATGTAATCAGTTGCAACTCCAAAGGTGGCGGTGCGACCTCATGATCGGGAGCTCTTACAGGGGCTGTAGCAGCAAAGCGTTGTGCAACGCTTTGACACAGCTGCGTACAAAGTTCTTATACTCCCCAAGTTGCCTGTAAAATTACGTAGTTAGTACAAAATATAGACATTTACGTAGTATCATAAAAAACCAAAGCTTAGCTACATATACATCTCTATAGGAAACATTCACGTAAAATGTATAGGACTAGTAAGCAGGACTTGCTCTGGAAGGTGGATGTAGAGGTGTACCATTATAGTAAAAAAAGCCGGGGGAAAAATGAGCTCCAATTTGCAGAGAATCATGACGATATTTTACTGCATTTTCTGCATTTTCTGGATGTCTGATTTCTTCAGCTCTTGAGTACACAACATCTGAAAGAATCTAGATAGCTTGACTAGCGGATTAACGACTAATTTCTTCAAATATGGTCGGATAACCACTGGCAGAAGACGTTGAAGTAGCACATGGCAGTCATGAGTCTTCAATCCATAAAACTTTTTATCGTCCAAATTGACTTTATTCTTTAGACTTTATGCATAACCTCTCGGGTACTTGACGTTAGCGATCCATTTGAATACATCGCTCCAATACTCAGAGGGGACTGTGTGTGGTGCCGAAGGGTGCATTTGTTTACTTGAGGACCCAGAAACTTTTGTCGCCCAGAGTTTCTTACGTATTCCCATCTTTTCTAGAGTGGAACGAGCTTTTGCATCGTCCTTAGTCTTTCTTCCAAGACCTAGAACGGTTCCGAAGATGTTATCGCACACATTGTTTTCAATGTGCATGACATCCAAGGTATGTCTAATCCTCGTTTCTTTCTAGTAAGGCAGCTCCCAAAAGATACTTTCGTGAGTCCAACACAGTTTATCTTTACTCAAATCATGCTTGAACCCGTGATGCAAACTCATCACATTGTATTGATGTTCATGAGAGATGGTAGCTTCGTAAACCTCATTCACAGACAAAGTTCTTAGGGCAAGTCTGCGCTCCTTTTTACCGTTAAACTTTTTATCTTTCCGCTATGGGTGATCCTCACATAACCATCTCCTTGCGCCCAGGTACGACATTTTGGAATCACTATGAACTAAATCAATATCGTCCAAACAAAGTGGACATTCCTTGTACCCTTTGGTTTGAATGCCTCCCGACATCCTTAATCCTGAAAAGTCGCTAATCGTCCAGATCACTACTGCTCTTATCCAGAAAGACTGATTTAAGTGTTGATCCCAAGTCCAAACTCCCGTGTCCCACAACTCCTTTAGCTCATCGATAAGCAGTCTCATAAACACATTGAGGCACTTTCCCGGAGATTTGGGACCAGATATCAACAAAACTAGTATGTTATACTCTTTCTTCATACACATCGAAGGTGAAAAATTGTATGGAAGTACGACAACAGGCCAAGTGCTATGGAGAGAAGCCCCTGGTCCTAAAGGGCTAAACTTGTCTGTTGCTAGACCAAGGCGCACATTTCTAATTTCAAAAGCAAAATCAGGATGTGACCTGTCAAAATGTTGCCATGCTTCCCTATCTGCGGGGTGTCTTAGATACTCCGGATCTACGGTCCTTTTCCCGTGCCACCGCATTTCCTTTGCAGTGTGTGGAGACATGTATAGGAGCTGCAACCTCGGCTTCAAAGGAAAGTAATGAACCACCTTCCTGGGAACCTTCTTACCTTTCTCTATATCTCATCTTGACGCATCGCAAACGGGACATTGTTGTAGCTTTGAATACTCTTTGTAAAACAAGCAGCAGCCATAGTACGCGTGGATGACCTCGTGACCCAAACCCAATTTCTTTAGGGTATTTTTTACTTCTTTGTATGATCCAGGATACTTGTTTCCCTCGGGTAGGACACTTTTTGTATGCTCTAACCATTTATTGTAGGCTCTGATCGTCATATTATTACTTGTTTTGATCTGCATCGAGTTAATAATGGCACTTAACGCATTCTCATTACTACCACATATATTGGAGTCTGTGCTTCAGCTAAAAGAGACTGATAGTGCTCCATCACGGCCTCGGCAGTAGAGTCAACATGAACTCCAGTATTAAAATCATTTACACCATTATAACAAGGGACAAAATCATACGAATCACAAAAAGGAAAAGTATCGCCCAGGAGCTGCATAATAGGATCGACACTATTACTCGAAGAAGCCTTATTATGTAGATATGCTTGCCTAATGTCCCACGCCGAAGGTGTGTTTGAAACTTCACCGTGATGGACCCCATACAATATAGTCCTCCATTATACCATTTCTAATCAAGTGATATTACATCTCATTTTCGTTAAGTCGGGTCTTCTGGTTGAGACAACTATTGCAAGGATAGCGGTACAATCAGGTCATTGAGTTTGCATGCTCTCTCGCAAACTTTATGAATTATAGTACCTCATTAATGAAGGCATATGTTCCTTTATAACACGACATCCAAGCCTTGTCCATGCTCCCTATCATACGAGAAAACTGTATAAAATAGAGGCAACAACTAACGCTATAACTATATTTTCAACACTAAACTTATAATTTTAACACTAAACATTACATAACAAATTAATATTAAGTAACAAATTAATATTATATTATAAACTAACAAATTAAGTAACATAGAGATCAACTTAGAATATCTACTATAAACACAAAATTAAGTAACAAATTAATATTATATTATAAACTTAGATTTTATTAACAAAGAGATTAAATAGGAGCAACAACTAACACTAAAACTAGATATTCAACACCAAACATACAATTTTAACACTAAACCAATAATTTTTGACATTAAACCAACAAATTAGGATGATTAAGAAAGATTACACTAACCTTTAGATCAAATAGGAGATAAGATGTAACTCATTGGTGATAGAAATGCTTAAAATCGCCCAAAATCAAACTCTTCTCACTCTTCTCCACATTTTGCTTGAAATGGGATGGGGGTTTGCTTTTATATCAGATCTGTTTCTTAGGCGATGCACATTGCTCAATGTACGTCTCCTAAGAGTCATCTTAGGCGACGTACATTGAGTAATGTCCGTCTCCTAAGAGACATGGTCAAGGGGCTTTGACCACTTTAAAATGTGACTGTTAGAAAACTTTAGGCGACGCACATTGGTCAAAGTGTGTCTTCTAAGTGAATTTTAATTTTTTTAAATATCTTAAAATTTTGTTGAAAATTGGGGGACTTTAGGCGACGCACATTGATCAAAGTGCGTCTTCTAAGTGATTTTTCAAATTTTCAAATATTTAAAATTTTGTTGAAAATTTGGTGAATTTAGGCGACGCACATTGATCAAAGTACGTCTCCTAAGTGAATTTTTAAATTTTCAAATATCTTAAATTTTGGTCAAAAATTGGGTGACTTTAGACGATGCACATTGATCAAAGTACGTTTCCTAAGTGAATTTTCAGATTTTTAAAATTTTGTCGAAAATTTAGGGGGAAAAATAACTTTAGGCGACGCACATTGGTCAAAGTGCGTCTCCTAAGTGAATTTTCAAAAATTCAAATATCTTAAATTTTGGTCGAAAATTGGGTTACTTTAGGCGACGCACATTTATCAAAGTGTGTCTCCTAAGTGAATTTTCAAATTTTCAAAATTTTGTCGAAAATTTTGGGGGCAAAATAACTTTAGGTGACGCAGATTGGTCAAAGTGTGTCTCCTAAGTAAATTTTCAAATTTTGGGAAAATAATTTTAGGCGACGCACATTGGTCAAAGTGCGTCTCCTAAGTGAATTTTCAAATTTTTGAAATTTAAAAAGTTCGCTGAAAATTGGGTGACTTTAGGCAACACACATTGATCATAGTATGTCTCCTAAGTGAATTTCAAATATTTAAAATTATGTGAAAAATTTACGCGGAGAAAATTACTTTAGGCGAAGCACATTGGTCAAAGTGCGTCTCCTAAGTGAATTTTCAAATATTTAAATGTTGTCAAAAATTTAGGTTGGGAAATAACTTTAGGCGACGCACTTTGACCAATGTGCTTTTCATAAGTCAATTTTAAAATTTTAAAATATTTAAAATGTTGTTGAAAATTATGGGACTTCAGGCGACACACATTGATCAAAGTGCATCTCCTAAGCGGCATTTTAGGTGACGTACATTAGTATGTGTACGTCACCTAATATGTTATCTTAGGAGACATACATTGACCAATGTACGTCGCCTATGAGACCTGGTCCTTCACGCAACGTACCTTAATATGTATGTTGCCTAACGTTCAGGTTTAGGAGACGTATTATATGTGTACGTCGCCTAAGATGCTTAGGCGACACAATTTCTTGTATGTCGCTTAAGTTAAGTTTTAGGAGACGGACGGTAATGTTCGTCGCCTAAGATATATCTTACGCAACGAACCTATTTGTGTGCGTCGCCTAAACCCTTTCTTGGCATAGTGGACTTAGTATTCTTGCCTTGTATGTTTCTCTCTATAAAATTTTCCATTTCTTCCCACCACTATGTATCACCAAGCACATGAAAATCTTGGGCCTCTGATTTCCAAGATCAGATAGATGAATCTCCAAAATTAAGGGCTTTCTTAACTGAGAAGGCCACTATATTGTGGAATGGTAATTTACACTTAAATTTGTATTTTTTGAGTTGAATATATATATGGCCTTGACAATATATACCTAATTAACTAAGATCAAATAGGACACGATGATCAGTATATTTCAACGAATTTATTCTCCTACCAAAATGTAAATAAAAAGCATCCCATGAATTGTTGGCGCTATCGACAGCATTCAATACAAAGTTTCAGAATCAATAAACTCTAAGGAGGGTTCAGATTCAATAAAAACTTTCAAAATCAAGTGAAAAGGAATAGTATATTATACCTATTTAGATAGGAACAAATCGTTGGTAATGTATATTATAAAAACATGATATGAAATGCCCTAATCTGAACAATAGTTCGTATTTTAGTTATCCTAAATTATGAAAACCAAATATTTACAGCAACACACATGGCTGCTAAAAACAAACAGCAGATTAAGCAAGTCTGTCATAGAAAGATGCATGGTGCATGTTATGATTGTCATAGTGTTTCTGTGGTTCATAAAGCCTACATGTTGGAGATAATGATATAAAAAAATAAGTAAATATATAACCCAATTGGAAATGTTTTTACATTTAATTTTAATTTTAAGAAATGATAATGTGCCAATTGAATGTGTAACAAATAATAGTAAGGTAATGGAACTGTTGGAAAATATGAACTGCAGAAATGAAATAGACAAGGTAGAGAGTACACCGGGTTGAGTCGCGGACTAAGTCGCTCTCTTTAAGACGTTTCGCGGCTCTGCCCGGAATTGTGCTAGCAGTTCTGATTATGCCACGCCGTCCCCAGGATGAAACAGCCCAGAAACTCTCTGTACGATCGATTTGCACCTTTTTTCGATCGCTCGACAATAACACTCTTTTTAATTGCTCGGGATCGGAAAATAATTTACTGCCGGAGGCTAAAAATTTTTCTGCCGGAAAAATAATTTTTGTAGATAGATAGTCTCTCTCCCTTTTTTTTCTTTTCTTGGTGTGTTTTTCTTTTGAAAATATTTTTAACCGTTTAAAAGGATAAAGTGGAGACCAAAAAATAGCTTTGAGGAAAATCCGCAAAAGTGGAGGAAAACGCAGAGGGAATAAAGGGAGCGTGGGAGGAAAATGTGGGAACATGTCGGGGTAAAAAATGATGGAGCATCTTCTAGTATTTTTATTTATTTAATAAATAAAATTCTTTAAATGTATTTTGTATAAAAAGATAATACACTACGCAAGACAAGCCCAAAGCCCGAGCCCGAGACCGGACCGGGTCGGGTCGGCGCGCGTGTGGAGAACCACATTCATCCAAGTCCTCACCCAATAACACAAAAGTGTAATGCCCAAAGGGCTCAAACCCTTAAGCAAATTTTTCCATATAAAAACCCATGAAAGGTTTTATATTTCTCCTATGTGGGACTTGGGATAATATCACATTTCATTAAATCACCTTGTCTTGGTTTTATTTTTCTTTAAATACACAAAAACTCCAACAGGAACAAATACAGCATGCTCATGTATGTTAAATCGTATTTTAAACTGTATTAAACCATATTTTCATATTATGGCACTAGTTTAATTGGTCAACTTTGAGCCAAGGACTGATTAATCTTTATATATAAAAATCAGGGTTACATTAAGGAAACAAATAATAATAATAATAATAATAATAATAATAATAATAATAATAATAATAATAATAATTAAAAAAATAAATGGACAAAAATGGACCTAATGTCATGGGTGATCAAATCCTAATTAAAGACTAGATCAATAAGATCCCTTATTTATGGGAATTACAAAAGATACCTAGTAACACCAAATAGTATTAAAAAAAAAATGGGACAATTAGTAGTTCACCCCTTGCATTCATCTTAATTAGTTGTTAGGCATATCAAGAGATTGAAATTAGTACTTAGTCCCTCTTCCTTTAAATACTTAAAAGCTTCCAAAAATTGATAATATATTAAGACTAAAATACCATTTTCAATCAAATATTAATTTTGATTCCTAATATTACGAATTAAACAAAAGGCAAGTTGACTATTATTATTTTCCATAATTATCTTGATGAAATTCTTCATAATTATATATATTACATAAATACTTTCTAAATTTATTAAATAAGACAATTTCAAATTTGGAAAAAAATTAAAATAGTTACATCATTCTAAGAACCATACGTCGACTTTTACAATAGGTTTATGTAATTATATGTTCGTACCACTGATTTTTCAAAATATTGTATTGTGCAGGATGATTGTAGTCTAAAACAGATAAATAAAACAAATATCAAGGATTGTTTATCAGCAAGATTCTAGTATGTATAATAATATATAAGAATGTATCATAGTAGGTATCTGGATCTGTATTAGGATAAGGTTGTATCTGTCATAATTGCAATGGTTATAAGTGTATTCAATCGTGTAATATTGTAGAGTAAAATGACTAAATGTAATGAGTTGTATTATTAAGTAATTGAAAAGATCAACCGTTAGAATATAAAATAGTAGCATGCATGGACATTTTGTATCTCAAGGAAATGTTAGGGGCGGAGCGATGCAGAGGGGCCATGGCTCCACTTGGACCTTTGGTAAATTTTTACATAGTAAAGGAGCCTATATGGACCAGGGTAAAAGTTGGGGTTCGTTTGTGTAAGTCGGGGTTTCAGGGGCCTACGTGCGATGAGATTTATATGTTTGGGGGGCGAGTTTTGAAATTTTATACTGTTCGGTGTAAGAGGAACAAAGGAGGGAGGTTCATTTTTTTTCCCCAGCTGCAGCTTCTCTTTTTTCTTTTTCTTTTTTTTCACAACAGTACTTTTCATCTTCGTTTTTTATTTGTTTCGACTCCTTTTCGCACTCTAATATACAAAAATAAAATTATATGCTTTAAAAAAGATACATGAATTTATATGAATACAAAAGGGTCCCAAAATTTTTTTTGCCTAGAGTTGGGCCGGCCCTGATTTGGCTCCACTTTAATGATTTTTCTAGCTCCACCACTGTTAATGTAAGTAATGAATTCCAATGAAAAATATTGAAAAATCACGAATCATAAAGACATTTAAAAACTGATTAATTATTATCTGGATCCACTTATATTTGCATTGATGGGTGTGTACATGTATATTGATTGACGAACAGTACGCTATTGCATATCGAAAAGTTTTGGTGGCCTCTTCTGGCGAAATAAACAGTCACAACCTTTGATAGACTATTAACATGTATAAATTGATTCACCATAATCCAATTAATCCACTAACTCCAGTCATTTACGTCGTTAATCAAACCGTATCCATCAACAACAAATAACAGTTATGTCTCTAGAGAAGAAGAGATCCTTCAAGAGATCAACCTCATCGCCAGCTATTTAGAACATAGCAAGGTACAAGGTTCCTTTCTGACACACCACTCCCATCACCACAAAAATTTATTACCCTACATGAACTTTCATCTGTTGATAATTTTAATAACCCAGACAGTATCGAACATGGAGACAATGGCGTTAGTGTAGATGCAAACATAAGGGATGATAATGGGTCTGGATCCGAAGATACGGTGGTTGCTGGTGAGGAAACTGATGAAGAAGAATCAGATGGTAAAGGGGACGATGACAATGACAGTGGCAAGGGTGGTGATCCGGATGAAGATCCTTGGTTGGTGTACATGATTAACTTTCAACGATCAACGACAAAGAATATCATAACTCCAAAACGTTTGTAGTTGGTGGATATGATAGGTACTCTATGAATTATGCATTAGCTTATGTTCTTTTTAAAGTAAATTGCCCCAGTCAAAAACACGGTTACAATTAACTAAGCTTTTGTAAATTATGGTTTACTGATGGTTTTTAAGTTTGTATCCAAACAGAGATAAAGAAGCCAAGAACATACTTAATGCACCAAAACTCACCATAGAAAATAAGCAATGATCTAAACTATTAATTAAGATGAAATTATTACAAATTTAAAAATACTAAAGTGGTTAAACGTAGACTCCTAACTAGAAACGAAGATATTACTTGTAAATTTATTTCAAAGTTAAATATTTTTCAGTTGTAAAGTGTATGTGGTAATAGTGCTTATTCATAATGACGAAGTTTCGACTCTCGAAATATTGTTTGCTTTGGCACCATACCGCCTGGTTTGTTCTTGACACGTGCTACCATAACAACCTCCCACAAGGTCTCTTACTAGTGGGAAATAAGGGTGTCCATATAAGCCACTTTCAGTTTCCCCACTTTCTGATGTGGATTTTACATTAAACCCATAGTTTTTCCAAATTGTTTTCTTTCCGATTTAGCATCGACAAGGGTAACAATTACCTATAAAAAGATGAATGTTTTCAATTAGAATTTTTGAATACTACGTTTCAATATATATTTAAATCTAAAGAGGTGCATGTGAATTTAACCGAATTTATCCAACTGTGTATTTCCCTATAACAAAGCAAAATATATAATACGGCACCCTCGTACCATTTCTTCTTGTACCTCCCAAATTTACGATTAAATTAAAATATTAATGTGTGATATATTTATAGTTTTTGGCTGCAAGAACTGAACCAAATATTAGTACTACTACAAACACGAGTTCAATATCACGGGTAAAGACAACAAAAGAACTAGATATATTGTTGGCTCGACAAATGGGAGAATCAACATAATAATATAAAAATTTATTTTTTTAATCCGCAAAGGGAGAACCCTTAAATTTTATTAAAATAAGTGAAATATACAAATCTAGAGGCCGGTATAAACCAAACTTCAAGGATAAGGTTAATGAAATATCGCCATATATATATAGTTGATCTCAAGTTCAAGCAATAAGATAAAAGATCATTTTTTGTTCAATGACAAGGTCGTATTTTCCACTTCAAGTACAATTGTGTCATTCAATAGGAAACCCTTTGATAAGTCGTTTAGATCCACGAGTGGAAAAAATGATGGGCGACCCCAACCGTTGCAGGAGGCAGAAACCAATTTTCACCTACAGCAAGTGTAGATATAAAATATTTGGTTAGCAATTTTTTCCATCAGTAATATATATACTTTAACACAGTCACATGCACCTATATTTATATATATATATATATACTTGATATGAATTTGGGACAAAATGTAATTTCTATTTTGTTTGTTTTGTTTGATTTGGTATGAAACTTGAGTGAGCTCAGGTAAAGAATGGGAGAACAATTTTTAAGAACACCACTCAAAATTTACTTAGATGCAACATATTAACAAAAAAAAATTACATAAATAATTATGGATGGCGATATTAGCACTCCACAAATGTACTCTAACGCTTCAAAAATGTCTCTTCAATGAAGAAGAAGTGTCCAAAAAGATCCACATATAAAGTGTCAATACAGATAATTTTGGAGTGTTAGAGTACTTTTATGAACCGCTAATATCATTATCCATAATTATGCATAGAATTATGTATAAAGATCAATTATATTGGATATGAGAAATGCAAAGTAACCAAATTTTTTTTCCCAAAACTTGTAATCAAAATGTACTGAAATTTGGTAAGATCGATAAGATGATGAATGATATTGACCAATTGAAAGTTACTTTTGAATTGACCTTTTGGAATTTGTTTTGGATTGAGCAGCGCTACTCATTGGATACATACTTTTCATCTAACCAAAAAGAAGACTTAATGTAATAAATAAATTATAATAGGTGCAAGTGGGTTAGTCTAGTGGTAAAGGGCCCACCCATATTAGGGGAGATCTCGGGCTCAAGCCACACAAGGTTGGGGTGGGTTTTTTATTTTTATTTTTATTTTTGTAGTAAAGAAGGAAGAGACTTAGACCTTCCTTCTTTAAAAAAATATATTATAGTAGAAAGAAAACATTATGAACTACTATAATGAATAAAAAGGTTCATATGCATTAGTAAGAATTAATTAACAAAAAATAGAAACCCCAAACTCACGAGTTTCGGCCTCATGATAAGTATTATTGTGTTGGTTCTTAATCCGCAACTTAAATTGTGCACACAATCTTAGCTTGGGATTCCATTGCAGCCAATCAGCATTCACGAACAAAGATAAACTTTTGTTCTTGGATTCGTATGTTCCGTTCGGGTACAAAGATAAATACCTATAAACCATAATTTATAAAAGCCTAGTTAATTATACATTTTTTTTAATGTGGGGGGGATTAATTTTTAAAAATAACATAAGCTAATGCTTCATGCTTATTGTACCAAGAGTATCCATGAACTAAAAATGTGTTGGAGTAATGACATTCTTTGTCCTTGATCATTGAAAATTTTTCAACTTTCCAGGTGTAAGGATTGACATCGTCCATTAAGCCATATTGCTTAATAACAAAAACCTCAGCCCCACAAATGTAAGCATCATCTTGAACATATCCTTTAGAAACATTAGTAAGAGTTTGGAAGCTCATAAATTTGTTAAAGCCCCATTCTGTCCTTGTACTACCAAAGCGCCTTTTTTTAGAATCAGCATCTGCATGCATTTGTACGGTTCGTGTTAATTAGCCCCCTTGGAAAATGATAGAAAAAATAACTGAATTTTACGAGGAAGGTGGAAAAAAAAAGGTTTAGAGATGTGGTGATATGATTTTTAGTTTTATGAGTAAATGTCTTCCATCCTTCTTTATTTTTATGTGGAAAACCACCAAAAGATTTTTTTTTTCCCATGAGAAAAACCAAAAAAAGTAAGAGAACGTACATCACACCATATCCCTGAATTTATTTTCTAACTTCTCACAAAAATCAATTATTTTTTAATATTGTTGTCAAATGGAGATTAATAAGATGTTAACACACATTAGAAGAATCCATAAATTAAAAGAAGATTGATAATCAGACAAATCTAAGTTTACCTTGGATTGTATAGTACTTGTCCTTAAGTTGATCACAAACAAATAATTTGTAATTGACATAAACTTCCCAATTTTGAGTTAGAGTGTGCGTATCTACTATTTCTAGGTACATAGATATATAGTCTTCACACCCATTGTTCCTTCCTTTTGGGTAGACTGACACTCTCCTTCAACAACGTAGTTGAGATAGAAAAGAAAGAGAGAAATGAAATAGCACTAATTATGTATAGAAATTGAAGAAGGAAATGATTTCATGCTTTTGAATTTACTTTTCTATTCTTAAAAATTGGTCAATATAAATGGGACTATTCAAACTTACCAATTGAAGCCGTTTGCCCAGAATTTATCAGATTGATGCTTTGGACTATTTGAGTTTAGAAAGGTGGAAAAGGACTCTATTTTGAAGGTGTTGTGGGCTAGTGGAATATCTCTGTAGTATCTTGAAATTTTTGTAGGGATTGTGAGGCTAGGTGAAATTTCTATGTGGGATCTTGAATTTTCTGTGATGTAATTATAACACATATGCATAACAAGCACACATTTAAAAGTTATCATTTACGAATATGGAAGAACATAAAGAAATTTAAATACCTGTAATTCCACTAACTTTAGTATTTTTAAAAACCACAAAATTAAAAATTAATTACACTAATCAACCATCAACTATACAACTTTTTTTTTCCTTGAAAAATATGAATACAAAAAACAAATATTTGAAACCTCCAAAAACGAAAATGACCTTATCAATATGAGAGATTGATAGTAATTTTTTGCAAACTAGGGCAAGTACCTTAGCAAAACTACACCGTAAAATACATTTTAACATTAACTGCCATTTTTTCTTGAAAAAAGTGAAAAATATTAATTCTTAATATTCTATGGGTATGGTTATTAGCGTGTTGTCAAACTGAGTACTCTAACACTCCAAACAATGTTTTTAATGCATGAATAAAAATGTCCCAAAAGATATAAAATTTTACCTGGAAATAAATTTGGAGTGCTATATTACTTGCTAGCTAATAATGACGAAACATAGATGGGTTATAAGAAATAGGACGATGAAGACCACGGAATGTTAAAGGATAAAAAGGACATACCAAATGCATGGTCATCACTAGTAATATGCTCCATTCGTACGTGTGTGGAGTTAGTCTTGTTTTGCAAAAACTACTAGTTCCTTTTACTTTCAAATTTGAAGGTTTTATATGGATGAACATCTATATATTTATATATAACATAGCTTGTTAACTTATTTAGGTGATGAACTGATAAAGAGATCTTCCTATTGGGTCGTTAAAGCATAAAATTGAACAAGCTAATCTTACTCACAAACTCATAAAAGAATATCTTCTTTTTAGTGGAAAAAGAAAAGTATCATTCACAATTAATTGAAGGTGCAGTCAGTCGTTATATTCTCACTTTATATATATATGCATAGATATGTAGGTGATAAAAATAATAAAGAGAAAAAATATTGAATGAAGGCCATAAATATATATAATATTTAAATATTTGATTCCTAGCATTCTCTATATATATACATATATTTATTTGGGTTTAATTTGAAAATGAACAACAAAGAGTTTGTTTATTTAATTGTACAGGTGATGAATTGATAAAGAGGACATCCTTGTAAGTCGTCAAAGCCTAAAATGTGTAGTGGTGTACGCTACCTATATATCACAAACTAAAAAAGAATCTCTCTTTTTTAGTGAAAAACGAAACACATCTCTCATGCACATGCAATTGATTAAGTGCAATACTAGAAGTAGTTACGGAGAATCTATAGCGAAAGCAAGTCTTGAAAAAGGGGCTTGATGGTGACAAGATGGTTATGGAGCTACGGTGGAACCAAAGCGAAAGCAAGTCTTCAGAGAAGATTTCAACGATGGCAGTGATGCCGGCTAAAAGCCTTGTTAGGGGTAGTTTCAAAAAATTCCTTCAAGAGGCAATTTGATTGTGAAAGTCCCATTGGGTATCATTTAGTTAGGCAAATTAGGATTGTCCATTTTGAGCAAAAAGGGTATAGAAAGCAAACCCCAATACAGCCGCGCGCTACGGAAGATTTTACTGTACTGGAATTTATTACGAAGCTCAAAGACGGATTTCTTAAAAATTGCTTGAACATGTAGAATTTTATGTGCTCTTTAATGTGAGATTTTATTTGAAATTTTCAAAATTATTTTTTTTAAAAAAATTTAATTTTTTATCCGGATAATTGGTGTTTTATTTCCTTATTATTTAAGAATTGCTTTAAGTGACTTAATATATCTAGGGTGGTGCTATTGCCACCTCACAAACTTCTTGCTTCCACTCCCACTAAAAAAAAGGTCTAAACTTCTATTTTCACCCCACCTAATTAATCATTTTCAACCAACTAATCACTCATCAACATTAATTACTATTCTTCTTCTTCTTCTTCTTCTTCTTCTTCTTCCTCCTCCTCCTCCTCTCTATGGTTTTTACTCAATGGTTAATAATTAACAAAAATTCAGATCTAATTAACCCATTCTATCTCATTCAGTTCATTTCAAAAGCCAAGAAAAATCCAAAAGTAATTCACAAAAACACACAAAAACTCCATTGATGTAATACAAAAAAAACCTTAAGTTGTAGAGAATGGTAGAGAAGAGAGAATCAAGGATTATTAAGCTAGAAAAACCTAATGAAAGAGAGATATGTTTGTTTTTATTATGTTTAATGTTTATTTTCTTTAGTTAATATATAAAAAAAATTGTACCAACAAAACAAATTAGAGAATCAGAACAGGTTACCTCGGTTACGGGAAACCGAAATTGGAACACTTGTTCGGTTTTCGGTCACCGAATGTGTCATATGAAGACGTGAAGGAGAATGATATTTTGGTTCTACAAAACTGGCATTTATCATTTTTCTCGATCCGTAATGGTCAAATAAATTCCTATTAGTCGTCTCTTAGGGGCCGAGGTAGTGAAAAAATTTCTAAAGGGTTATTTTCTTCTCAAAATACCTCAGTCCTTAGGAACTGAGGTATTGATATATATCAGCTATATATTAGTCACATGTTCACATGTTTAACGAGCATATAATTGAATTAGAGCCTCTGAATTGAAAGTTCGAACGATGTAATTTTTTGCTTTTCATGAAATTCTAAGGATCTAATTTTTTTGTATATGAATGACAACAATTTTTAGTAACTTGATTAAATTCGATCACAGAGAATCGATCATTATCCAATTTATTTATTTTTGATTAAATTCAATTTCTTTGAGTAATCTATATTATAAAACATCAAGTTTGACCAAATTTATTTTCAAAAAGGATAAAAATCTAATGGTTAAAAATATACATGTGATGATGTGCATTAACTCTGCACCATTGGATAAGTTTTATACACACATCAAGTGTCACATCAAAGTTAAAATACCCACACCAATAATATACACACAATAAATTTTCACACACCAATAATTTTTTCTATATTAAAAATACCATAACTTAAAATAAAAAATTCAAAATTTAATAAAGATTTAATATTTAAAATCTACAAATCAAGATCAGTTAAATAAGATCCATCATGACTATGTAAAAAAAATAAAAATTATTAAGTAACATTTAACACCAATAATATACACAAAGTAAACTCTCACACTCCAATAAATATTTTTACATTAACAATGCCATAACTTAAAATAAAAAATTTAATATTTAATATTTAAACTCTACTAATCAAGAGGGTGTTAAATAAATATTTAATTTTACATAGAAGAAGATTTAAAGAGGGTGTTAAATAAATATCCTTATGCTTATCTCTTGTATCAAAATATTAAATTACCTTATTAGTTTTAAAATTGTATCAAAATATAACTAAATAAATTAATATTCTAAATGTATTAATTTTGTAAGTTAGACAAGAGAACGTAACTAAATAAATTATGGGCCATTGGATTGTTGAACCAATCTTGAACATTGGATTGTTAAATTGATTTACGACATTTGGATTAAAAAAGATAGTGGTCAAATCAATGAATAATATTTCCATGATTTGCATTATAGATATATGATATAATTATTTGTATGGGGGCGGCCAGGATGTGTCATAAATAGTGGCAATAAAATAATATAACTTTTTTTAATGAATACATCAAAAATAATAGGGGAAAGAAGTTAGTTAATACATCAAAAATATGCATGCGGATGCTCCACAAGTTATGAAAAACAAGTTCTGTAAAATGCAATTTTAAAGTCAGAAAGCATAATTAATGGAAATTCTTCATTAACTAGAAGGGAATATATATTTAAGTAATTTCTAAAGTAAATGTGTGAATGTTAGTTCATATTAAATATAAGAATAACTATTGCTCGGTGACAATACTCACAGAAATTGTCCTAGCGTCTTCTTAATTAATTGATTATCGATTGTTGTGAACTATGATTACTTAGTCAATGTTTATTATGGTGAATTTCATAAAATTTCTCCTTTAATTATCGATGCTTATGTTTCAAAATAAAAAGTTTTCTAACTACGCCAGTAATTATGTATTTTTGTTTCTTTTTACCATGAGGTATCCTTACACACGTATTAGAATAAGACTAATCTTTTGCTTGGAAAATTAATTCTCCCTACAACAAGTGTTTCCAACAAGAATCAACATCTGCATTGCAAAAATGGTTAGCCCACTTAAAACACAGATTATTACCTACGCCAAACTAATAATCATTTTGTGTGCATGTTGAAGTGTAATGTTTTCCAATAAAGAAAAATATGGACTACAATAACAAAAACCGCTGACTCCAAGTGTGACCCGAACCAAGGATCTCCCAAACCCGTGTGAGCGCCTTTATAATTATTCCCACAATATTTTATTTTCTAATAATGTTTGCTGATTGTCTCATTATTTATGCTATTTAATACGGGTTTATATATATATATATATATATATTCTAAATAAACAACTATATAATCATTGATCTATGAATTATTCTTTCATTTGTCGTTGAACCCATGAAAAAGAATTGCAAGAGAAAATACATTATATCTGTGAAAAATAAAACTAGATTACTTAAAAAAGAAGAAGAAGAAGAAGAAGAAGAAGAAGAAGAAGAAGAAATTGTGAGAAATATACTGTAGGGTTTATTAAAAGCTAAGAAAATAAGATATTCAAAGAAAGTAGCGAAATGGTATAATTTAGCGAGTACAGTTGATTAAATTTGGAGAGCAACAGCGAACTAAATGAGAGCCTGAATTCAAGAGAAGAAACTGAGGGTTTTTTTCTTTTTTCAATGACCTACACTAATCCACTTGCTCGCATGAGTGTTATGTATTAAATTTTAATTTGTTTTAAATGCAATATTAAATCCTACACTTTTTATTAATTTACACTTTACTCTGTAAATATTTTGATTACTACAAATATGGGAAAAAAATTGAAAATTTGAGAACATTTAGCCACATTGCCTCGGTTGATGTATATGTATATTCAGGGAAAGAGTGAAACGCCCCGTATTTCATTTCCGAACCAATCATCCTCCTCAGCTTGTTTAAGGCCAAACCTCCATTTGAGGAGTCGAATTTAGTTCTGACACCTCTGTGGTTGAGCCAATACTTCTAATATATTATTTTAATGATATTAAGTATGCGTGCATGGTTAGAACGCATTTCGGGAAGCCGTGGTTGAATTTGGCGGCTAACGTCAAAAAATCGAACTTTTGCCAAAGTGAGTTTTTGGCCAACTTTGGAAGGCCATAACTTTTTCATCTGAGTTCCAAATCAGTCCCCATTTGAGCCATTGGATAGGTGATTCGATAACCTAAAACTTTCATGTTTTGGCCGAAACCCAATTCTCGCATCTTGAGGACCGAAATGACGCGCGAAGTGGCTAAACTACCAAGGGTGCTGGCAGTGGACACCATCAGTCGACTAAGGGAAAGCCATCAGTCGATTGATGGCCTGAAATCTAGTCAAAATCGTGTTTATAAGCCCTTGACCCCCATTTTTATGCAACCAAAACCCTCACCCCTTCCATTTTTGACCAATACACTTACACAACACAGAGGGGTCTAGAGAGAGAACGATGTGAGCTTCTTAAGGGATTATTGAGGGTTATTATGTATACACAAGATTTGGGCAAATCTTTACACTATTCATCATCTCCTTCACCCTCCATAGCTAAGGCTCCAAGTTCCAAACTTGGGGATTTCTAAATTGTGGACTCGTGGCTTGATTCGTCACTCATACGTCGGAGAAGTAGCTTATCTCAAGTGGGAATAATAGTACTCTAACTTGTTTTCAAACTATTATGTGATGCATATGGATTTTGCACTACAAATTGGGGTTTTCCTTTTAAGGCTTGTTGATATACACATGTATAGGGTTGTCGGTTGAGATTTATGCCTAGTTTTCTTGATTAATACTTGTTCTTGTTATAATTTCATGTTGCTTTGTGAGAATCCTATTATAAGCTATAGTATTATAAGCCCTAAGAGATATCTACTAGCGCGTATTCACGTATACCCATTTTATGGTTACATATATTATATTATGTATTGTAAATTGGGTTTTTTACGAGATCTGGACTATATTACGCTTTACATGAACATAGAACCATATATGTTATATATGTTTGTTCTAAATGTATATTTTGGTTGATATGGAATTTGTTATGGACCTTGCACCATACAACCGATACGTATGTATATAATTACCCCTTCATATATTACTGAATTGATGAGGAATTCTATGATAGTATACGTTTCCTCACTTTTACCATACAAACTCCATTATACACTTGTGCACTTAATTAATATTTGTAAATAACTATAAAGAAGTGTGGAGCAAGTTCAGTATATGAGGATAAATTGCACATATACATATAAGATATATTCTTCTTATAATGTAAATAATATAGCAATGCCATTGGATTACTAACACCAGGATTTTGGTAGAAACCCACTATCTCGGTAACAACATAGCAGTGTTTTCTAAATAGGGCTACAAACTTGATAAATAGTGGTTTCGAACCATGATTTTGGTTTCAACGTAATGATGATTATATCCTTGAGATACATACTATATTGAACAAACTAATTACTTTATTGATGACAGTCTACTTGTTGAGTTGTTCAAGCATTGGAAGGATATAATCATGTGACGGTATTAGTTTCCTTAATAGCATATGTATATTAAATACATCATAAGATGAATCTATCTATCTATCTATCCAGCTCCTACATATACATGATGGGTGGTTTGTATAATTTGTACTAGGACTAGATGTGGTGCATGGGGAGACTTATAGGGAGATTGGATATACGTATATAAATATACATGTATTACGGTATGTACGATTATATTCCTTGGAAATTACTTTCTCTTGATGTCCTAGTTTTGTAAAGCACTAGTGGTCCATGGGGTTGACGTAGCCTTGGCGGCTACATACCCTAGTCCGTGTAGAGGGACCTCGCTTTTGGAGCAGCATACTCTATGGTGCGTAGGGGGACCCCGCGATGAGGCATACCCTACACCATCTAGGTGGTCCACGGGAGGACCCAGCCTTGGGGGCTGCATACCCTAGCCTTGGGGGCTTAGATCCGCGTTACGGTGCACTGTAGAGTAAATCCTAGATGTCAGATGTGGATTGAGATTGAGATTGAGGAATATAAGATTAGTGCCTATACTTCTCTTATACCCATTATCATTATGATATACTTCTTTACTTTGGTATATTGTACTTTGGAGATGTATATACCTTGCTATTACTATTTACATATGTCTTGGTAGTACCTTCGGATATATTTTTCTCGTATTTTCGGGAATGAGATAGCACTTGGTGTGCATCACATATAAAAAGGATTTTATAACATTTGCATGACATTACTATTATATTCTTAGAGTATATGCATAAGGTAATAGTATGAGCATATATATACATACACATACGTATACGACGCATACTATGTTCATTATTTCACGTCGCGTGTGCTTTACTACATGTACTTTCTTATGAAATAAATCCTATAGTTCCCACTAAGCCCGTGTTTGGCTCACTCCCATTTTCCAATAGTTTTGCAGGTATTTCCTTGGGGCGATACGAGTACGGATTAGAACCTCTAAGGACCATGTATAGTTGTAGTCATCCGTGGATGACTTGTAGTTTAAGACTAATATGTATTAGTATCATTAAATTATATTTATTTCTATTTATAGGAGTTGTAAGGCCTTTTGTTTAAGATTGGGATCTCGTTGGAGGGTTTGAACTTTACAAAATATAATTATTGTGAATGTAGAGTTAGATCTTGAAGAAAGAAAATTTATAGCTTTTAATTGTTTATTTACAGGGCGGTTTTGTTATAAATATGAACTCCACATGCCAAAATTTTCTAAAATAAGGCCTTCTATGTAAATTACTATTATATAAGTTTTAAATTATGCATTTCATATCCTACCGTCACGTACGGCACTGTGATTAATAGGGTTTCGGAGGTCTACACCTCATAACGGAATTTGAGGCGTCACAAAGAGTCCAACCAAGGCTAGCCCATCCCGAACCCAAATTCATAGTAGTGTAATAACTATTTGGCATATGAGAGAATCGAGTGCAAAATATTTGAATCTTGAGTTCTAACCAAGGAAATTAAAAAAAAATGTTCAAATTAATTAATCAACACTAAGGCTCCGTTTGATAGCAACATGGAAAATGAAAATAAAAACAACTAATTTTGGTGAGAAAATGGAAAAGAAGTTGAGGCATATGGTGAGATACTCTCCATCTCATACTCATTTTTGTGAGTATATATCATCCATCCTCCTTTAATATTTTGTGGAAAATTTTTCTCCACCATCAGCCAAAGAAAATTTTGTAATGGAAAAAAGCAAAAGGCAAGAGTTAATCTCACCACATCCCTCAACTTATTTTCCATCTTCTCACCTAAATTAGTTTTTTTTTTTTTTTTTTTTTTTTCATTTTCCATGTTACTATCAAACGGAGCCTAAGAATCGATGTTTTCAAAATAACAAGGCGTTCCTAGGGCAGCAAAATTTTAGAGAGAGGGGGGCAGAACCCATTTCGAATGCTTGATATATGGTCTGTAGGGATGAGTTGTTCATCAGCACGAGCTTTTTATATTTTCAAAGTTAATTTTTTATAAGTTATTGAATTGTAAATGAAAATATATAAATGTATATATATATATATCTATATTATAAAACACCATCTTTGACTAAATTTTTTTCCAAAAAATATAAGAATCTAATGGTTAAAAATACACATGTTATGGTGTGCATTAGTTCTACACCATTAGATGAGTTTTATACACACATCAAGATGTCACATCAAAGTTAAAACACTCACACCAATAATATATACACAATAAACTCTCACATACTAATAATTTTGTTTACATTAAAAATGCCATAACTTAAAATAAAAAATTCAAAATTTAATAAAAATTTAATATTTAAAATCTACTAATCAAGATCAATTAAACAAGATCCATCATGACTATATAATTATGCAAAAAAAAATTCAAGAAAAATTATTGTATAACATTTAAGGACATAAATTATCTATATTATAAAACACCATCTTTGACTAAAAAAAATTTCAAAAAATATCAGAATCTAATGGTTAAAAATATACATGTTATGGTGTGCATTAATTTTACACCATTGGATGAGTTTTATACACACATCAAGATGTCATATCAAAGTTAAAACACTCACACCAATAACATACACACAATAAACTCTCACATACTAATAATTTTGTCTACATTAAAAATGCCATAACTTAAAATAAAAAATTCTAAATTTAATAAAAATTTAATATTTAAAACATACTAATCAAGATCAATTAAACAAGATCCATCATGACTATATAATTATGCCAAAAAAAAAAAGAAAAATTATTGTGTAACATTTAAGGACATATGTTATATGTTAGTACATTATTGGTCATCTCAATCTGTCATTTTTAGGACATACGTTACGTGGTTGGACTATGATTAAAAGACTCTTTAAAAAATTTAAAACAAGTGGGTCTAATCCAGTATATTTTTAGTTTTTTTCAGCATAAAGATGTATTAAACTTATGTTTCAGTTGTTCACAACGTTAAACTTGACTAGACAATGGGCTCAAAATAAACTGATTGGTTTTGTCAATTTAAATTTGTCACACGTTAATTTTTTTAATCTATTATCAGATTTTTTTATTTCACTGTGCCGGACGGCACGGGTATACCCTAATATAATAACAAAATACAAAAGTACGTTATGTGTACGTAGGTAAGCATTTGTTTCGCATATGAACTTATCTTCCCTATATATCTAACATAATCATTCTTTTACCCGTAAAAAGTGAAACCTTTTAGCTTCCCCGCGTATGTATATATATAAATATAAATATAGTGAAAAAATTATAGCATAAAAAATTATGGTAACGTTATTGTGTACCATAAGGGTACATATTAGAAACTTATTAACACCCCATTTTACAACCCTTGTAAAAATCCATGTTTTTGGGAATGTTCCGGCATCTTACACAAATCCACACTCACATCGGGTCAAGTTAGGGTCAAACAAGAAGCATTATGGACGTGAAAAGGCACCTTTTCAGCGCCTCGAAAGCCTCGTAACAAGCCCTGGACACATTAAGCAACCAGAATCAAACACGTGGCAGCCAGAGCTTGTCTCAGGTCAAGCTCCTCTTGCCAACTGTTTTCTTGGCCTCCAAGGGGCTGCACTGATATAAGTAAACCCCTCCCCGTGGGTATTTCATCAATAATCATTGGAATTCATGGTGCCCACGAGAAAACCAGTATTCTCCTCCTGTTAGAGAGTCCAAGTATAATTTTAGCCCTCTCCCTTTTATTTCCATCTCCATCTCCATTTCCATTTATTTATAATTTGGATACTTGCATACAAAATTATTATCACTTGATAGCTTTTCAAAATATCTTCCTAAAACTGTTTTCAAAACTAAAGGTGAAAAAAAACCTTAGCCCTATTCTAAATTGATACTCTTCCTAAAACTGTTTTCAAAATATCTTCCTAAGGTGTACGATTGTCAATTCACCTCATACCACTTCGAATATAAGATTCCACATTGAACTAGTTTTTGAAAAGCCCAAAGCTTTACAAAATCACTTGTCTTATAACATCTATCATTACTAATATCAGCATCTTCAAATCACAACACTAATTTCCAACATCTTGGGCAAAATAACAAACACATTGTTTTCACCCCATCCCTAAAACCCTATTTTCCAAAAGCAAGCACATAAAGTTGTAAAGTAATAGCAATAGCATGCAAGTTCTTCATTATAAACATGTGCATATTCTACTTAATAGACCAAAAAGGCAAATTGGGTGCTTAACACCTTCCCAAGTTGTAACTTAATCCTTGAACTCTTTGAATCGTTTGGTTTTGCATATGTTGTGTCTAAGAGGATATTTAATCCATAAATAGTCATCTTTTACACAAACTTTTGTTTGTTTTCTAAAACAAAATGGCGACTTTGATTCTTTTCAAAACTATTGTCAAAACAAACATTTTTCTATCCAAAACAAGAATACCGATAGAATCGCCGCCCCTTTGGGAACTCGAGAACTCGTGTTCTCATAAGGAAAAAATTTAATATTCATTAAACAAATTAAATATGAAACAAATTATTACACATTATTACTCTTTTTTTATTTTTAGTATGTTGAACATGTGTCCTTAGTACATAAGTTAACATTTTAGCGTGTCTTGAATGTCAGAGGTTCAATCCCAATTAAATTTGAAGTAAAAAAAAAAGTTGAAGAACAACTGAAATTATCCATGGTAATACTTTTATATTGATCTTTTGGGACACTTTTCATGCATTTAAGACACTTTTTAGAATGTTAGGCCTTTTGCAATGGCTTGTCTTAAAAAGACTCTTTATCTTATGTGTCAAACTATTTTATGCATTGTTTGCGGACAAGGCTGCAATGGGTGTGGGTGTGATGACCCAGATTCAATTGGTGGCTTTGTGGCAGCTCTTAGCAAAAGGATTAATGCCCCGTTGGATCCAGTGAGCCAAAGCGCTTGCAGCCTTTTACGCTTCAGACTTTGACAATTGTGGTTTCTTTGAAGGTGTTGCCCAATTGATTATTAATTTGATTAATAGTAGAGCTATAGACACCATAATTTGTGACCCTTATAGAGATTTTTAACCATTGGGGTCTCATTTCGGAATCATAAAAAATTCACTAGTATTAGAGAGAGAAAGTCATTTTAGAGGATTGAGTGAGAAGTTTTAAAAGATCTTAGAGAGAAAAATAATTTTAGAGGCAGAAAACAAGTTATAGAGAGAAACTAGAAGTAAACTTGAAGATGGAGTAGTTCTTCAACAAGAAGGCAAGACTTTTATTTTTCAAGCGCTTTAGGTATGCATTTACAAGTTTTTTCATTAATTACAAGTTTTGATATGGAAAATTAAATAATTTGCAAATAAATTCATAAGTTTTCAAAACAAGTCCTTTCTAAATTTTACAAGAAAACTAAAGCACTGTTTTGAGAGGACTATTTTGGAAACATTCAAACTACTTACAAGATATCTAAAATATGAATTAAATAAATGATCCATTAAGACTTTGAAATGGTGGATTAGGTGCCTGACACCTTCCCAATTTGTAAAGTTGTTCCTGAACCCTAGGAAAGAAGTTATCAAATTATCTTTGGTTTCAGCATGTAAAAGACAATCCTTTTTCGGATTATTTTTTATACAATATTTTGTTTGTTTTCTTGCAAAACAAACTGGCAACTCTAAAAACACATTTTTCCGAAAAGATTTCAAAGCGAGAATCACGGAGTCAAAATATCGGATTTTCACAGTGGCGACTCTGCTGGGTATCTTAAGAACTAAGCTCTTATATAATGAATCATATATTTAATTATTGTTATTTATTCGATGTAGATCTTGAAAGCCTTAGTCATATAATAACATATATGTAATCTAGTGGATATTCGAATGCCTATATTTGTTAATTATGTGAGGAATTTTTTTTTTCCAGAATCCAAATTTGGTAAAATAACATAACAAACTCTAAAGCATTGATTAATAACAAACAACCATATTGTTATTTCGCACGTAGTCACAAATTATCATGCATTTCTTTGTATGTGAATTTACCCTATCAACCTCGGGACCAAAGTCGTGACTAGGCCGTTGACTTGCATGTCTGAACTAGCTAAAAGCGCCTGGGACCACTCTCCTTAGCCTAGTACCCTGCCAAGCTACATAAAGCGGTTTACCCCTCACGTACCCGATAGAGGTATATCAAAATGTCCTTACATGTACCTGTGCCCTTGAGATATATCGTAAGACTTGCCAAATATGAGGGAACCTTAAACCTTACCCTACTCAACTACACTTGCATATAGGAGAGTCAACGTAGAACAAAAGATTTTATGCATTATTTAATGACTGACTGTTATGGAAATCTAGTGAGTAGAGGCCTTGTTAATTATACCATCATGGTTTTGGCAAGTGCGTCCAAAGGCTATCCTACCTCCACCGTAAATATTCATGAAGATTGATAACCTTTGTCATCTTCCTATCACCGGTTTCATGAACAAAGTAACTCATGAAGAGAGAACTTCCCGTATTTTAAAATAATTTTCCAAAGAAACCTTTTTCAAAATGATTTTCAAATCTAGAGGATAAGAGAACCCAAAAAATTTACATTCCTACCCTACTTTGTACGGGACTCTCAAGTTATTACTGTTGGTTTGTTTTCGATCTCACTTAAAGAAAATATTTTATGTGTTTAAGTGTCTCCTCGATCAATGTATTTTCAAATGAAATCTAGTAGTTTCTAAGGATGCATATTTCCTTTGTTTTTGGAAATTAATCGCGACTGGATTTGTCATTTTCTTTCATTAAAGACATTCGTTCAAGCTGGCATCCACCTAGGCTAAAAGAGATAGTACCATGAGATTAGTCCGGTCTGAATCACTTAATATGGACCCACATTAAACACTAATCCACAGGGTGGGTGTGGTAATCTGTTCAATACAGCAGATTAGCCACCCTGTCCTTTTTACCCAAACTAGGGATTGCCACAGAACACCTATGCAGGGGTTTACCTCAAAACCCAAATGTCGGGTTACCGCCACAAAGCACGGATCCTAATCTCCCACTAAATCAAAGGGTTAATGTTGTAAACAGAACTAGAGCCATACCATTACCCAATCCTGAAGAGATATATTGAATGCATATGAACCAAAATCTGACCCTACTCTTGGCTGATCACCAAAATACCCGTGCCTGGTTAGATGAAATGGCTAGAGGACGCCTGATAGAACCAATGATAGAGGCTACTTTTATACCACCTCCTTGACCTTCTTGCCCATATTGAATTCCCGCCACAACCCAAATAACAGATCTCACCACAAATTCAACCTGATCCTATTGTTAACTGGCTTCATCAAGCCCAAATGGATCCAATTCCACCTCAAGCGTAACCACCATATGACCCTTACCGCGACCCATATAACGACCCATTTGGTGAACCGCCGGCCTATAAGGAGAGGGGTTCCCGACAATTGAGGCCCCAAGATAAGATATGATTATTAATGAACTCAAGGGACAACTAAAAGCTTTTAGACAAAAGCTGACCGAAAGCGATCTCACACAACTTCAAAATTACAATATATATCATGAAGCTTGTTACCCAATGAGATTTAAATTGCCATCAATCGCCAAGTTCACTGCGACGGCCTTACTTGAGCTGCACCTAAAATTCTACGTAGATTCCATGGAAAGATGAGTTAGCCAACTCATTTCATCTCACTCTAGTACGGGCGGCACAGAGTTGGTTTTTAAGTCTAGAAAAGCAATGAGCAAGTCTTGGATTGATATAGTCAATGAGTTCATAGTGCAATAGAAAACGAATGAGGAGCTGAAGATTACTCAGAAGCATCTAGAAATGGCTAAGGAAAAAGATGGAAAGACATTAGTGAGTTCGTGAGGAGATGGAAGGAACTAGTTGTCCAAATGGTAGAGAGGCTAAATGAAGAAGAACAACTTGGAATGATAGTGAAGATTTTGAAACCCAAAATTTGGACTTAGATGGGACCCCAGTTCTTTAGCCGCTTCAAAGCTCTACTATATGTGGAAATAAAATTGAGGAATATTTGGCCAAACCAGTAGAGGAAAAGAAGTCTAGTTCTTAATATAAGAAGACTTCTACCTCAACCTCCGCTATTAACCAGGTTTCCACGTATGGACCGCATAGTAACGGGTATTCTAATAATCCTTATGGTTAGAAATCTTAAAGGAACACTAGGAATTACTCTACACAGGGATACCACAACAATAACAATAGTCAGGGAATGTTCAATTGGGGAAGAGCGAGTGTGAGAATCTGTAAATGCAACCCCCGGGTCTCGTCCCCCTTCGTTGGGCGTCTGAAGCGTCGGAAGGGATTCTGTCGCTCCATTTGCTTGGAGTTGGTTGATAATTCATATCGGGTGTCCCTACGTCTATTCTAGATGCAAAGGGGTTCGTTCAGAGTCGCCAGTACGTTTTACGAGAAAACGGACAAAAAGGGTTGTGTAAGGGGAAAGGCTACAGATAAGCCTTTCCTTACACATTTGTCTGCGAAACCAGGATTCTATAGGGTTCCGGAACTATGTTACGGTTTGGGAAGGTGTTAAGCACCCATTCCGCCCTTTCGTCTCTAGTGGTCTTATATGTTTATTTTATGTTGGAAAACTTGGATGCTTTTACTGTTAGTCTACTACTCTTCTAATAAAAACCCTAATTTTGGGAAAAAACGGGAAAGGGACAAAAGCCTTTGTGTTTCGAGATCCGATGTTTTATTTATTGAAAGATGTAAATACAAATGACAAAACCTTTTATTTTGAAAGAGTATCTCGTATTATTTTCTCAGATAATGACGGTTTTCTCGTGTTGTGATTACTTTTGTAAAAGTTCGGATCTTGTATCGGGACTAATTTAATATGGAATTAGAACTCTTTGAGGAGAGTTATCAGACACGTCGCAGTCTATAGAGAAGACGGGATATGTTGATTTTAATTCCTAGATAAGTCGTATCAGTCCGGGTTTTGAAAATAGAATTTTATCCGGACGATAACGTACTTACTCTTCTGGTTTTGCAAATGGTTTTATCAGGGTCTTTTGTTTTGAAGACGGTAGACTATTTATAACTTGGCAATAAGTTTATTCAAATAAAACGTGGACAAAACAACAGAAATAAAAGAAGTACACAGATAAACCTGATTTTCGAGTGCGTTAGGAATCTAGCACAACCATATTGCCACTTCGCTTACCAGGACGGGGATCGAAAATATAATAAGAAAGAAAATATAATACGGCAGAGAGATCTCCGGCGATAATAATCTTCTCTTTCTTCAAATATTTCCGAGAATTCGATTCCCGAGATTGGACACGTCGAGTGTCGAGAATAGATTCGATAATTCTTCGAAAATCAGACGATACTCAAGAATGCTTGACGCTATTTTCTGCTCTACTCTGGCGATTTTTCTTGCTGTTTTCAGCTGTGATGTTGGTGTCCTTAAACCTTGGGGGCTGCTGGCCTATTTATAGTGCTGAAAAGGTGTATGTCGCGCGACATATTGGTGTATGTCGCGCGACAATCTTGACTGTCGCGCAACATTCTACTTTAATGATGATTTTGGCTCACTGATGAGTCAGAAAGTGGAGTGGTGGGGTGTTTGTCGCGCGACATGTCCCTCAAAAGTGGGATTGTCGTGCGACATACTGGTGTGTGTCGCGCGACAATCTTGACTGTCGTGCGACAATCTTGAATGTCGTGCGACAATCTTGAATGTCGTGCGACATTTCACTTTAAAACATGTTTGTTTGGCCAACAGACGCTTTCGGGGCAGTCTCGGGTGTTCAGGTGAGTCCCGGAGTCCAGAAACAGCAGTTCTCGAAGGTTGTTAGGGTTCTTGCGGGGGTCACGGATCGGGTGTCTACAGCGAGATAAAGGTATTTTTTGCAATTACCAGAGTCATTGGGAAAAGTATATGAAGAGTTGAAGGAATATATGGATGATTTACCCACTTAATCCATGCCCGCTACATAATTCGATTCCGTCTCATTGGAACTTAAATAAAGGTGTGAATATCACCAAAATGTAGGTCACATCATTGACAACTACATAGCAGTACTCTTGCAGACAGTCCAAGAGATAATTGATGCAAAAAAAATAATGGACCCTTCCGCAACAAATGTATGATGTAATTCGTTGACAAATCATTATATTAACGCGATTGGAGAAGGAGGAAGAGGGTCTAAAAGAAGTTGTGGAATTAGGTTATAATGAACCTTTGCATACTGATGAAATCCTTTTAGGGTTGAGTACTAAATAATCTGGCTCTCATATGCATGATATAATTAAGAAATACAACCCTTAAATCATGAGTTGGATGCAAAATATGAGGTTTGTACAGGATTAGGGCTCATAAAGGAAAACCAAGGGATTGTGGAAATCGTGCAATCAAAAGATAAACCGAGACGCTAAGGGCTTCGGTTCAACAGTGAAAAGTCGAAAAGAAAAAGCATTCGTTGGAAGAGAAGAGAAATTCAAAGAAGGATAATCGCCTTTAATTAGGGAAAATATCTAAAGCAAGCAAAGTAAAGAAATCAAAATATATCATTTGTAATACCATTGAATCATCTGAAGAAATAATAGACCCGGTTGTGGCATGGGTGCAACAACTAACCCGTTTGAGAAGGGTATATCAAGCACCCACTAATTATCCTCAAAAAGAACAAAGTAAAGATCTTGAGGAAGGAAGAGTTGTAGAGCAATTAAAGAAAACCCAAGCCCAAATATTGGTATCGGGTCTCTTACTAGCATTTAACCTCACCGGGTAGCTCTCATGAAGATGCTAGATAAATCGATTATCCCGCTTAAGTCCACACCAACTCAATTTACAAATATGGTTGCGACATTAGGTGCACAACAACAATTTTTAGGATTCTCTGATGAAGACCTATGTCCATTTAGGAAAAATTACAATTAGGTGCTACACATTACTGTTGAAACTCATGGATTAACGATACCTTATATCTTAGTGGATAATGGCTCTACCATTAATGTGTGTCCTTTAAAAACAGTAACACCATTGGGCATAAATAGTATAGATATGGAAGATTCACCCTTCATCGTTCGAGCTTATGACAATATGAAGAGAGTTGTGTTAGGCTTTGTGGTGTTAGATTTACACATAGGCCCAGTTGTTTTCCCGACAAAATTTTGAGTGATTGATATATCATTTACTATAATCTACTATTGGGAAGAGCATGGTTACACGAGGTTGGGGCTTTGCCATCATCTGTCCACCAGAAAATCAAAATTCCGTACAATGGGGAGATCATCGTCATAAAAGGAGACCCTGAAAGAAACTTTTCTCCAAAGGATACGCCGGTACTTAGAATTAGAAGATAAGATGTGCAACTTGGAGGGTTTTCTTATGAACCCAAAGTGAAAATGTTAACAACGTAAGTTACCACCTGACGAACATTATTCCCAGAATGGTCGTTCAAGGTGAAAGAAAAAGTCACAAAACAATTGGATGTGGGATTCATTCGGGTTGTTGAATACCCAGCTTTGTTGGCAAATGTACCAGTAACAAAACCAAATGGGAAGGTTCATGTTTGTGTAGATTACCGAGATCTAAATAATGCATGCCTTAAAGATGATTTATCACGTTTAAACACAAACCTCATTATTGATAACACAACGAATCATGCGCTAAAATCATTCGTTGATAGGTTTGCTGGTTATAATCAAATCAAAATGCACACAAATCATCGAGAAAAAAATGGCCTTCATCACAGCATGGGGTACTTACTGTTATACAGTTATGCTATTTGGATTAAAGAACAATGGGGCAGCATATCAAAGAGCTGCAACAACCATATTCCACGATATAATACAAAAAGAAGTCGAGGTTTATGTTGATGTCATTATAATTAAATCTCTAGAAACTTCTTCAAGAAACTTCTCCATTTCCAGATGTGCCTGAACCCACAAAAAATGTGTCTTTAGAATTACACAATGGAAAATGTTACTGTACGTAGTTAGATAAGAAAAGGGATAGAAGTAGATCTCGCAAAGGTGAAAGAATCCAAGAAGTGCCAATCCTAAAAATTCTAGGAAGATTGTAGTTATTAGCCAGTTCATCTTTTAATTAACTCATACATGTGAGCCTATATTCAAACTCTTACAAAAGAATTCGGGTGGGCAATGGAATGAGCAATGCCAAGAAGCTTTAGACAAAACCAAGCAATATTTCTCCATTATGCCTGTGTTAGCTCTTCCATAACTGGGAGTTCTGTTCATGTCAGTCAATGATTTTGCTTTAAGAGCAATGCTAGCACAATAATTGATGAAAACAAAGACAAAAAGAGCCATTTATCATTTCAACAAAAAGTTATATCCTGGGGAATAGAAATACACAATGTTGGAAAAGTCATGCACATCTTTAGTACGGGCATCTAAGAAATTGAGACACTACATGCTAGTATTCCCTGTGATACTTATTTCCCGCCTGAATCCGCTACGATTCTTTTTTCAAAAACCTGTACTAACAAATCAAATGGCTAAATGGGTGTTCTTATTATCTAATTTTGATATTTCTTATATGACCCAAAAGGTTGTCAAAGGAAAATCATTACTGATTATCTAAGTGGAAACCCGATCCTTGAAAACTGGGCAGTAGATTTTGAATTTCTTGATGAGAATATAAAGACAGTCAGTGATGATGATGAGTGGAAAATGTACTTTGATGGTGCCTGCAATTGAAACGAGAATGGTATTGGGATTCTTATAATCTCGCCAAATCAAACACATGCCCTATTATCATTTCCTCTTGAATTCCCTTGCACCAATAATATAACTAACTATGAAGCATGCATAGTCAGATTATAAATAGCATTGTAAATGGGAGTTCGAATGATTCATGTATTTGGTGATTCGACACTTATTATTCATCAAATTCTGAATAAATGGAAGATTAAAGAAGAGTTCTCAAATCAAAAAAGTTCGATTGTGTGGAATTCTTCTACATCCCGCGAACATAAAATAATTTGTGGATGCCTACTTTGGCCTCAATGGTTGAAATTCCTGGAGAAAATGAAGAAATTCAAATTCAAATCCAAAAATGAACAAATCTAGAATTTTGTCTATATATCTGTGTTGAAGAAGAAGATTATGTAAACCTAAGTATGTGGTATTATGATATTTGGAACCTCCTCAAAGAAAATAAATATCCCACAAATGTTGATAAGGCCTCATGAGTAGCACTTCAATGGCTAGCCTCTCATTTTATCATTTGTGCTGGAAAGTTGTATCGAATAAATGATGATGGGGTACACCTTCAATGCCTTAAAGAAGAACAATTTCAAACAATGATTGAGAGAATTCATAGTGGAGAATGTGAGCTGAATATGAGTGGGCATACTTTGGCACGGAAAATCATGTACCAAGGTTATTACTAAACAATACAGAAAGACTGTTATGACTATGTCCGGGGTTGTCATCAATATTAAATCTACACCAAGGCATAGAAGTTACCACCAAAGGAACTATAACTGATGACCTCCCCATGGCCATTCTTTATATGGGGAGATGATATCATTGGGAAAAATCTCACCTAAAGGTAACAATGGCCATGAGTATATTTTGGTTGCTATTGACTAATTCACAAAATGGGTTGGGAAAATCCTATAGAGATCTAAACTCCAAGAAAGTGGCACAATTCATACGTCGCAATATTATCTGTTGTTATGGAGTTCCACACGAGATCATCTCAGATAATGATACTCTTTTGAAGGTGATACCAATGAGATGATGGAAGAATACATAATTAAAAGACATAAGTCTTCTCCATGTTGACAACAAACCAATGACGTTGTGGAGGCCGCCAACAAAAATCTAAAAAGTATTATCAGTAAAATGGTGAAAACTACTAAAGATTGGCTAGATAATTTACCTTATGCACTCTAGGGGTATCAAATTACGAAACAAATTTCAACAGAATCCACTTTATATTCCCTCACTTATGGGATAGAATTTGTCATACCATTTGAATTAGAAATACCTTCATTATGGGTTATACTAGAAAATCAAGTTGGTGAAGTGGACTGGATAAAAGCAAGACATTAGGAATTGGCTTTGCTAGATGAAAGATGATTAAAAGCTTTATATCAAAACCAATGTTATCATAAATGAATTGCAATCCAATCAAGAGGTATCCTTGTCGAAGATTTAGTATTCAAAGAGATCCGAGAACCTGCCAGAGACCCATGAGAAAAGTTTTCACCAAAATAGACAGGGCCTTATATCGTTGTCAAAATGTTATCCAGAGATGCAGTTGTTTTAATAGATATTGATGGATAAGACTTGAATTCGTTAGTCAATTTAAATCGTTTAAAGAAATACAGTCAGTGAAATGTATATATGAACTACGAAGACCTGAGCCCTATAATATAAAAATGACAAAGTCGTACAATTGGGGAAATGTCGGCAACCTGAAAAGCAAATCAAACCTAGTCTATTAGGTAAATAAAATTCCACTTTGCCCATATTAGATTTATCAAGGAAAAGAGTTAAGAAACATATCTGTCCATTGGACTTTTTATACGCCACGATGTTTTTCCATACAGCCACAATACCTAAAACAACAAAATCTACACTTATCAACGTTACAACCTACAGTCATCAACCACGACTACCGAATACAACCATCATAAAACAAAAATCAAAACAAAGAAAAACTTGTAATTACCAAAATACTAGAAGCCTGTCAAATACTGTCAAATAACCAAGACAGCCACTAAGGAACTACTTAAGAAACCTATCATAAGATCTCGCCTCTATATGCACCTTCACCAAAGCATGATAGGCCACTGCCATTGTTTAGTCTATCACCATGGTATCTGGATATCGAAACCATCGCATCTGCATCGGGTCATACTTGATACTCTGACGAACCCATTTTCAGATATGCAAAACAACATCAGTACAGGTAACACTGGTAATCCCAAAATTAACCCATGGAGCTGATGAGTATATTAACCACAAACCATGAAGAGTAGCATCCAATTGAGGGGTAATGGGAAGTATAACCAATGAAAAATCTATCAATGGAAGAGGAAATCTTAACGGGATGTTGACCTGTCTAGTTGAGCATCCGGGAATGTAAAAAGAAGTCTTTCAAAGAGGATATGGATGTACTTCTAACCACCCATACTACGATCATCATCCACAAGCACCACCAAGGATTATCTTAACTGATCAAGGCAAAGGACTTAGAAATTCGTATCGTTTAATCAAAAGAGGTCATACCAGCAGCCAAAGCATAATAACACCGCAAGAAAAACTCACTTGAATCCCAAAGTAAATGAGGGTTCACATACTTAAACCTCTCCATAAGTCACATATACAAAAGGTAAGAACTGGCACGAAAAAAAATCAACATGTCCGTAAATGAGGTCATCCAAGACATTCAGTGTCTCTGCCAATATAATCGGAGTCACCAAATTCCTGCGAGGAGCCTCAACTACCACCAAAATAATCAAGGGATCAACTAATAACGCATCTCCAGTAACCAACAACATCGGGCAAACGTGCAAATAATAAAGGTTACAATACTACCACGGTAAAAGGCAGGATCATCTCCATGGTGAGTAAAAAATCTAATCATCATGCCTAAATATGGAGATGGCCATCCACGATCATAACTCGACAATGTGACTCCCTCAACCTCAACTGCTCCGCTAGAATAACGTGAGGGCTACAACCATCCTCAAGAGAGGCTAATGGCTATGAGATTTCCTATCTTATTAACACCATAAACTCCTCAATGGTAGGACATAGCTCGTTCGGACCAAAGCAAAACAATGGTCCACAGGATCCCAAAAATCGACTGTGCCACAAAGGAAAGACCAATTGATCTCATGGGGGCCGACCGATGAAGACGACTTAAGTAGCCCCAGGTTGGGACCACAATCATCATTCCAAGTGTTAAATACTCTTCTAGAAAATTATGTGCATGCACAGTCCAAAAAATAGACATTATGTGTATTTCAAGGGCCTTTGATGTTTTAAGGTAAAATCAAATGTGCTAATAGTGAAAGAGAAGGACAAATCCCGCATTGTTTATAAGTTACTTCGCATGGTAACCGTATGGTACCCAGACTGAGGTACGACAGGGATCCTGCGGCACCCTTCCTTACTTTGCATAATTTTGAACTTTTTTTAGAAAATATCACTGTATCATCTTTTAAAAGAACTACCGGACATATTTGAAAAGAATGATCATAGATTGCATACCTGCATATAAATCTGATGATAACTTGTGCCTTTTTAAGTAACTAACATTACAATAATGCATATTTAAATTAATCACTTTTCATAACTTAGTTTTCCATAAACATAAAATAATATATTCCTAAATCCATAACTTAAACACATCTCATGGACAAAACCAAAACAAGACATGTTATCAAATATCAGACTAAACAAGTTTTTAGCAAACTAAATCCAAAATATTTAATAATACATAATAAACTAAGCCAGCGAGGGTGGGGGATCCATGGAATGCGGACACTTCGACTGCTCCTCTATCCTACACCCTTGGAAAGACTCTCCTCCTGTGCACAACTACAACTCTGTGTCGAAGGAGGAGGCCTGGATGCCTTAGCTAAATGTTGTGCAACACCATGACCCATTAAGACAGAGCCACTAAACGCGACTGAGAGCGAGATGGGTAATATGTAATCAATTACTCTCCTGCTAGAGTACGCTTGATATGTCTTGTGCTTGCTTGGGTGGTGGTGTAAATTACAAATCAAGTACACTCAAATTACAGCATTAGGAGCCTAATTTTTACCTCGAGAAACAAGTTCAAAATATCGCACAAGTTTGGTTCAGTTCTATAGTCTAATTTTGGATTACTGGCACACCGATATATTGCTTGCCATTATTAAGTGTGTGGGTATTCCGTTGCATATATACCAGGCCACGTCTATTAAAGATCTAGGTATGTATACTTGGGTTCTGGTTGAGGTTGACTTTAGTAAACACCTTTGTTATAATCTCACGATGGAGAGGACTGGGGTTTGTAACAAGATAAATGTAGCCTATGAGGACCTACCTAAGCATTGCTCATTTATCATTTGGTTGGCCATACGCTTTTCAAATATAAGGAGGCACGTCGACAGTTGAGAGTATTATTCCCGTAGAGAATAAAAAAGGTGATCAACCCCATGCTTACCAACTGATGGTAGCCAAGGTCGCTCTCGTTCTTGTCGTCATAAAAGAAAAGTCTTAACTAGGCAGGATACAGGCCAGTGAGTCGTAATTTGGCCCTTATCGATATTCGTACAACATCCCAGGTTGTGCTAGTGATTTTGGGTAGGGATATGCATGTAGGAAAAATGGCCTCAAGTTCGAAGTTTGACAGTTCTATAGTTATGATTGAAGGAGATGCAAATATATGATCATTTGATATTGCGTATAGATTGAATAAAATACTTTACTAAAACCCTATAAGAATAAATAGATTTGACCTTTGTGAATCATGTGGAGGATATATATGACGAGACTAGGGTTTGAAAGCATTAGATTTTGATCTGGTTAGATTTTTCAATTCTCGCTGGGCTACAAAAATTGATCATTTTCGCTATCGAAATGACATCTGATCGTCCTGATTTTTCAAGTGACAATAGTAACTTTGCATTTCGAACGAAATATCCAAAAATCAGCCCGATCCAACAGTGAGATCAAAAGTTACGATTGATTTACGATTGCAGTACTGAAAACCTAAAGATCTTCTATCGTGTTCCTTCTGCCATCAAATCTTGCACCGAGTGTGGGCTAGGTTATCACCAAGATTTTCTCCTCTCCCAATAAAATAAACCTGTACTTATGAGAATTATTGTTATGATGAAAGAGACAAGGCCGACGTATATATAAGGCTACGATAGGGACCTTAAGGAGAAATAAGTGTTTGGGCTTCCTATGAAAAGTTGGAATCCTAATTCCACTATGAATTAGTTCCTTTCATAAATTATAATTTGCACCACTAAAGAATTATAATTGCACTCCCGTCCTTATCTCAAAATTTTATTTCGAGCTCCTTGTTATTAAATACTTATTATTCTTCTCACGTTAAGATTACAGATAACCCTCATTTAAACTAAATTACTGACAATTATATTTAAATGACTTCTTAATCCTTGAGCCTACCACTTAACTTATTTGACATGTCGGATTAACATAATCCACATGCAGGGTTTGACATGATCAAAACTTATAAGCTTCTCAAGGGCTATCATCAATCCGTATACCGGGTCGTGGATTCCGTCAATAATTAATATTCATCATATATATTGTATCATCATCCAATTCACGAAGATTATTGATCCATAAATGAATCTTACTCTTAATGAGTCAAAACAACAAACACTACATATATATATTTATATATATGTCTATTAATTATTTCAAGATTAAGAGTATAAGTAATCATAGTAACCATGGGATTTTTAATTGTTTTATATAGTCAGTATAAAAATAATTAACCCAAACTGGTCCTATTCAATACACACAAAATGTACTAGCACAACGAGTTAAAACTATACCGTTTCTTATAGTCAAGATAAACTACTAAAAGTTGTGCTACAATCCTACCGATGGGTGTCTAATTCCATTTAAGACTGTGAACCATTAAACTTATGTTCCACAAGAACCGATGATATGATCTTCTGTGTGTAAGCTATACTCTACACACAATTCATCTACTATATGGAATAAAAGACACATGCATAATATTTAAATAAATAATATAATGCAACCATTGCCCATAAAGATTCTCATTAAAATAGAAAAACCAAGTTTATAAAATAACCAAACCAATAAGAAAATTATGACTTTTAGTATACACTCTACCAATGATGCCACTCTCTAAGTTGGTTTTGAGTGCTTCGACAATAGGCACAATGGATATACCAATAATGTTGGGCTATAGTTCGATCCAGCGCTCGGCAGACGCCACAATTAATGTTTTGGGAAAAGTGTCATCTCTGTTGTATGATCCAAAAGTCATAAATTTGGAATCAGTTATGGGTGTGACAAGGGATATGGGTTGTGGTTTGCCTTACAGCATGCTATATGCCCTACTAGGTCTGCGTCTCCTCAATTCTTTAGTCTGAAGTATGTCCCAGATGATCAAATTGGTCTTTTTCACTCTATTTACATGGGTCCACTTGTTAATAATTGAATTAAAAAAAAAGGAGTTATAACACCCAGTGGAGGTGATCGATCAAGTAATAAATACTCGATAAGTCTGAGGTCGATCCACATGCAAGGAGGAGGGTAGATCTTTGAGCTTGGAATGTTTCTTTCAAAAGAGAAAGGAGAAAAATAAAAAAAGATAATTTATGGAGAGGAAGGAATTAAAACTAACATAAGAAAAGGCAATATAACTAATTAAAACATATATGCAAATAAAATTAAACGTAAAGGTAACAAAGCATTACAATGCTAAAGGAAACTAAACTTGCATAACAAGAACATTCAAAAATGATAAATAAAATAAACAATAAAAATAACGTACTACAGTGATAAATGATAAAATGCAAGAAAAACTTTAACTAAAATCTAGAATAAAAAGCGCTAGGGGTATCAATAAGTTCAGGGTAACGTAATGGGCAATTTGTTGGATCGGGAATCCGTTTCAAATAATTATTGATTTAAAAATCAACCTAATATCCACAAGCTAATTGATTTCTAAAACTTTTATTTTTGCGAAACTCAATGTGTGACATGACCTATACATACCAATATTACTTCGGAATTAATTTGCGTTACTTAATTTTACCAAAAACACTTGTGTAGTGAAGTGAAGTGAAGTAGTGCTTGACACTACAAAACTTTTTATTAAAGGTGAGTTTATAATTATTAAGTAAAAACCACAATTCAATTAAAATATTTTAAAAACATGATTATAATCAAATTTGAACTAAAACGAGCGGTGGAAACACAATATTGGCTTTTTCGGGATCAAAAAAGTAAGGCTAAATAAGTACTAAAA